>CM062807.1:1074908094-1075433885 GCA_031772625.1 Pinus tabuliformis | reverse complement strand
TTACACTTAACTAGTATACAATTGATAATTACAATGTGCATTTCGTCCACTCCAGCTAGGACAATTCGAATTCCATGCATGTTTGGGCTATTTTTAGCTCATTGACTACTTTAAATAAGAGTCAACTGACTCAACTAGGTTCTTGAGCTCAGTTGATTGAGTCAAATTGAAAATAACTAAACCAGATTGGAATTAATTAGCAATCACTAAATACAAAACTCTACCTTTAGCCTATAACTTGAATCTATTGAGAAAACTTAGAGTAAACAAAAGCCATGTCACATAAGTTACTACAATCTAAGTCATCCTACTAATGAGGAAAATGATATCACTAAATTTGACTAAGGCACAAGTCAACTTTAACCTTTCTTACTATAATTTCTAACACTCCCTCTTAAGAAGAGAGGGATTTTGCACCAACCCTATCTTGTGCTCGTGGAATTCAAAAATTTCTCTCGAAAATGCCTTTGTTAAGATATATGCATCTTGATCCTTAGTTAGAATGTACTTTAGCATGATAAATATCCTCTGCAACAATCCTGCAAGTGATGGTACCTGATATCAATGTGCTTGGACCTATCATGAAATATTGGATTCTTAGAGAGTTTGATACCACTCTGATTATCAGAATGATCCATCTCTTGACTGAAAAGACCCACATGTATTTTCCTCATCCATATGCACTCACATGTTACTTGAATTGCATCCATGTATTCAACCTCTAATGAGTTGAGTGCCATAGACCTTTGCTTCCTGTTTGTTAACACCCAGGTTGTTCCCTTTGACTCCTGAGGGAATACGGCCGGGGTAACCACTAACCAAGCTTTGGATTACAGGTTCTAGCCGACCTGCAATCAGAGAGGGCTCTCTCTTTTAGTTTTTACTTCTTGAGGATCTTAGGCTAGTTATGAGGTATGGGTTTTGATTTAAAATGGGTTTTGATTTAAATTTTGGTTGAATTATGTCTTTCAGTGCCTAAGATGAGATCTTCAGATAGTTTCAGTCCATTGGGCAATGGAGTCGGTAATTGTGGGTTGCTTGAGGTGTTGAGTGAGATTGCTCAGAAACTGCAGGGCCTTTGGATATGTCATGAAACAAACTTAAGGTTGTGGTGGTGAAGTATGAACAGCCAGTGAAAGGCAATTAAGAGTTTTTCACTAAACTGATGATATGAGAAAGAAACATATCACCCAGGAGCGGATTTGAATTCCTGAATAATAGTCTCTGTGAAAAGTCTTAGTCTGAAGGTGCAGCAATTAAGAATTGCACTTTTACAACTATAACCTGGAGAAAAACACTCATAACAGCATAGATTGAGTTCAGGGTACTCAGTGAATAAATCCTGAAACTATTCTTTTTCTGTGCTATTAAACTGTGAAACATAGAGCATGAACGGATTATGAAAGAATGACATACATAACAAGAAGGTTAAAGAAAACTTATTGTGCCACGAAATATGCAGGAATCCTGGAGCAGTTAGCAAACACATCACAACGCATCAAACAACACAGAACTTTGGAAATTCCATTAGCTCCTTGTATTAGACTCTGAAATTTACAACATAGGCTCTTTTGAAGAGAAAATCAACAACCCCTGCAAGCTTATGCGAGGGGGAATATATACAATCAGTTTTACAAAAATATCTGAACCGCTGAGTCATTTGATTAATAAATACGTTCACCAACTTTCAGAATAGCAGATAAGGAAGTTATTGATGCTCTAAATACGAAATAAATACTCTTTAGTTCTGTCAGAAGTCTTTTTGACCTTTGGAGGCCACTGAGTCGGTTGAGCGTTTCTGCATTAATGCTGAATGATATGTCTTTATGGCTTTGTCGTGCTGTAGCTTTCTCGGCCCTGTTGTATGTAGCTGTCAGTGTTGCTTTAGTGGCCGAATTGGTTTGCTGAGTTGGCTCAGTCCATTCTTTTCAGTCATACTGAATGCATTAACTTTCTGAACCTGCTGATTATATATTTTTATGCAAAAATTTGATGGATACCTGTTGGTTCACAGCAATAGCTGTATCGTGCTGGTCCACCATTCCTGTGTAGGCAATTGATGCCTCAAAATTGAGCCTAATGTTTCATCCGCCTCTGTATATTTGAAGTAATTTGGAGGCACTTCAAACAAATGTCTGATTTCATTCATAATAAAAAACAAGTTTTCCACTTTCTCATAGAGGCTCTGCCCAGACGCAGGCCCTGCTTCCTCTGGGATACTTGATCCTACAGTTATTTGATTGGCGGCAAATGTGTTTACCCTTTTAGCATAATTTTCATGTGATAGGAGCCTTCCTGCGCTGTTCAGTAAGCTGGGAAGGCCTCTGCTATGCAATGCTGTGAATTTAACTGTGAACTTATTTACTTCTGTTTGCATCTCCTGGCACCTTCTATCCAATGTCTGCACCAGACTTCTCAAAGTTAGGACCCTCTTTATCATCAGGATGGTGTCAGTTCTATTGGTGATCCCTATTGCTGCCAGCTGAGGGCCTGTGCGGTTATTAAGGACATTTATCATTTTGTTGGCTATCTCAGGCATATTGCCTAGAGATGCCCTTGCTCTTTGGCTTTCCTTGTGTGCTCTGTTTATGAGCTCCATATGCTCATGAATGGTTTCTATGTACTGCCATTGATCTGTTATTGATTGGCCAATATTGGCCCATAGGACTTTCTTGATCTCGGCCACTATTTTCTCAAGGGTGAGTTCTTTCTCTAGCTCTTTTATTTTCTCCTTAAGAGCTTTCACCTCTCTTGCCTTTTCAGCTACATTTTGCTTTGATTTGTCATATTTCTCATTGAGTGTGGCCAATTTCTCCTTGGCTTCATTCAGCTCTGCCATCTGTGCCTCTAGAACCTAAATCTCTTTCATCATCTTCTGCATGTCAAGGCTTTGAGCCTGTTCTGATGTCGTTGCTGGTGCTGTTCTGAATCTCTTATCTTTAGCAGCTCCTTTATGGCTTTGGGATCCTTTGGGTCATGCCCAAGCTCTATAATGATGTCTTCCAAAGACCTGATCCTATTGTCTTTGGCCTCAGAGGATGCTTTCTCCAACTCAAGTTGAGCAGTTGTATTGTGCAGACTGTTTTGCAACTTATGTGCCAGGAAGGTCTTGTCTGCAAGCGTTGAATAGACCATCTCACCCGTTTGCTTGTGAAGCTCTATCTGGTCCATAGGGTGGATGTCTTTTGCAAGGACCTCAAGGTTGGTCCTTATGTAGTCTGCAGCTGACTGTGGCTGCAGCATGGTAGGCATGAAATGACTCACGGTCATTTTCCCTTCCGTTATGTCATATGCTGACATAAGCCTCTGCTGGTTTGTAGGGGCCATCTTAAGCAAGTGATTGTAGAGCTGGAGCCTGACTGGCTCATTTCTCTTCTTGATGTCAATGAATTGTTGCTTAATGCCTGATTCAGCTCTCCTTTGCTGACTTGAGGAGCTGACCTCTCCTCCAAGGGTTTTTCTTGTTCCTGCTGAAAGGAACTGGCAGATGCCTCCATGCTAGGAGGGCCCATGCCCAAGGATTGCCCAATAGGCATTTCTTCTTCAGAGAGGGGATTTAATCTCTACCTTTTCTCCCCTTGAGTTGTGGATGCGGTGAGGGGAGTCTCTTGCTCTCTGTTCCTCTTCCTGCCTCTTTCTTCATTTGCTGGTGTTTGGAGCACTGAGGTCTCCACTATGGTTTCCTGCCTGGGAGGCACACTTTGTTGAGCCTGTTGCTCTATAGAAATGGGAGCTTCAGCCACTTGTTCTTGCTGTTTTGGCTGCTCTTTTTGTTGTTCTGCTGTAGGGGGTGGTTGTTCCTGTTCCATCTCCTTTTCTTTACCCTTGCTAGCTGCCTGATGAGTAGTTTTAGCTGCTTGCTGGTGGGCTGTAGAGGATGAAGCAGCTGCTCCAAGTTGCCTTTGACAAGAAGAGGAAACCTGCCCACAAGTTTCCAAGTCAGCTTCTTTCTCAAGATTCTTAGCTTCTCTTTGTAGTATTTCTTCTCCAGGACTTGCTTCCTCTAAAGTGCCCTCTTTCCATCCTAACAGATTAGCATATTTTTCAATGTGAGGCAGCCTTATATGATCATAACTAGCCAATTTATGCTTGACCCTTCTAAGACTAATGAAATGATTGGGGTCATAGGGTGACCAGAGGAAACTGGTTTTTAATTGGAGGCCCTCTAGGATCCTATCTGCTTCTTTCCATCCTTCTTCTCTTTTATTATAAAGGAATGGGCCTAGCTGGTTTCTGATTTTGAGCTGTACTTTCTTGTTTTTGCTGTGGAAATGAACCATGTCTGCATTTCCAAACTGCCTGAAGTATTCTAAGGCAAAGAGTCTCATAGGGACATATCTTGGCAGTCTATATGGGGCCAATTCACAGCCATATATTCTGATTACTGTATGGTTTTGGTAGAAGTACCAATCCCAATGTTGTAGGCCTTTGAGAGCTGGAGAATCCTTTGCATCTCATCTGTCAATCTTGGAGGAGGGGTACCCAACAGCAAGGACATAGCCGGATGGATAAAGAGGTCTATGAACTCACAGTAGTTGTATGGTGAAAAACTGAAGTCCAAAATACCACAGACCTTGGGTTCCCTTGAGCATCAAACTTCTTGAGAGGAATAGGGAAGCCATCAGGTTGATAAAATAGGAACAAGTGATAGATGTATGAAGTGTATCTAAACACCCTTTCCCTCTCTAGATTCATTAATTGTTCATGAATCTTATCGGCAATGTATGCAGCATAGTCATAGTGCACAGCAGGAGGCATTCCAGGGGAGAAGATAGACATCATTGCCAGAATGGTTTCATCAGCATCCTCAGCTGATCTGTAACCCAGGACATAACTGATCAAATCTACAAGCAACTTGCCCAACTCATTGAAATATACATTTCCTATAGGAGGGGTCCTCAGAGTTTCAGAGCCTGATTCAATGAATAGCTGATTAATCTTTACAATTTGGGCACTAGACAGCTTGCCTCCTTTCTTTAGCAAGTCCTTCATGGAAAGGGGAGTCAATGGCCTTGTAGAATGAAAGTTCAACATCTGATTTATAGCCTCAGGGGTGACATGGAACAAGACTGCACCTGAGGTATTGAGGACAGCTCTTTGACATGGGTCATAGTTGGCACTGCATCTGTGAATTAAATCTGGGAGGACATTGACTTGAGGGAGGTTGTAAATGGGCAAATTGGAGTCCCAAATCCTTAGAATATCAGTCCCATTGAGGTGCTGGGCCTTCAGCTCATTGAGCATATGAATATTATATTTGGCTTGCATAAAAACTGTCTCCGTCATCTGGTAATCTACATCACCCAGGGCCTGCCATTCCAGCTCTCTATGTGGGGCATTAAGAGGTGCAACATTTAGTGCAACTGGGGTCTCCATGTTCCACTAGCACTTGGAAATGGATTTGAGCTTGATTTTGTAGGCACAGCAACACAGGGCAGTGAATTTGCAAGAACAGGGCGATTTGCAGAGGAAAACAGGGGAATTATAGCGAAAACAGGTCACAATGCCCCTGAAAGAGGTTCACTGAGCGGACATTTGAGATATCACAGGTGGCTTTCCCGGTGAATTTAGTGCAGCAAAGGTTTTAAGTTCACGAATGCGCGAACTGACTGTAAATTTGCGGAGACTTGGCTCAATTTAGATTTTTGTAGGTGAAATTTCGACCCAACAACAAAACGCTGGCCACCGGGGATTTGCTGGTAATTACACTGTTTTTCACTCTTTTTAAGCTAGCTTTGGTGAATTATGCATGAAACCAAGTGCGGAGGGGAAATTTCAGAGAAATACCTGGTGGATGCTGGCAATGGTGACAAATGCAGGTGAGTTGGAAGCGCCCACGGTCTTCAGGTCGATTTCTGCAGGTTGGCGGCGAAATGGTCGTAATATGCATGCAGAGAGCAGAAACAGTTCTTTTGGCAAAAGTGACAAAAAACGCGAATTTTAGCGAAAATATGGACTTTTTGGGTTATTGGCGCCTTTTTGGATGACGTCAGCATGACGTCATCAGGTGGGGTCGGGTACAGAAGGGTGACGTGGCGGTCTGTGAGTGGTCCACGGGGACTGCTGAGGTGGCGGACAGCTCGGATCCATGGCGGGCGGGGCGGCGATGCGATGATGAGTTGGCATGACGTGGACGTGACGTGGAAGTGACGTTGGTAAGCGGTATACAGAGGGTGGTAAGCGGTTCCATCAGACCGCTTATGGTACGGGGGTGGTATTGGCAGGCGGCCTCCCGATAAGATTTGGGAGCGACGCGTGGCAAGGGCCTGACGTCACCCTCTGGCACTTTTCGGGAGGTAACGTCCGGTCATCGGGGGCCGCCCGATATTGATATGGGCCGTCGGATGGGAAAGCCCAGATCCGACGGTTGACGGGTCGATAAGATGGAAGTACGATACGGCAGCGGGCGGCGAATATTTTATTGTATTTTTTGAAAAGCGCGCCCAGGCGGGACCTTGGAAACTTTGGCGGATTTGTGGGTTGTTTTAATGTTTTATGCAAAATGCGCTTTTTAACCCAAAACTTTGGATTAGGCGGAAAAATGGGTTTTTAGTGTTTATTGCAAATAGCGCGGGTCAGGGGTAATAGTGGGTCTTTACAAGGCCTTTTTGTAAGTAAAGTGGGTAAATGATTTCAAAGGGTTGTAAAGGGAAAAAGGGGTAAGGTTTAGGTTATTAAACCAACGTGGGGTTAGTTTAATCCCTGATTTTTCACAAAGCATCTTGAACCAGACTTGAATCTAGCATGATTGTCCAATATTTGGACATATGGCTACAATGCCAAGGGGGAGGGAATATACATATTGTTGGGGTTTTATACACCATGGTGTTATAGTAATAGGGAAAGGGAAACATAGGGAATTAAGTGTAGATAGAGTTAGCAGTTAGTATTGGAGGGGAATAGGAATGGGAAGTGATAGATACTAAGTTTTTTAGGAAATAAACTTAGTTAAGGAGTAGATCAAAATGAAAAGAGTTTTACACAAGAAATGTGGCTCTTTATAAAACAAGAATCAGCAAAAGAGTTTGACTGCTCTCATGAACATATGTGGTCTTGGGATGTTAGCAAGGAGGGTGATGGGGGATGATTGGGAAGTTAGACATGCTTCATCTTGCTGCTATAATATTGCTGAAAAAAGGAAGAGCTGCACTGACACCATGTTTTTCCTTTGCTTAGGCCAGTGAACAGTCATAAATGATGCTTCTGCAACCCCATCTACCTACCCACTCTATTGCCTAGCATTCTTTGTTACTTCAAAGGGGTGCACTTGGACTTGCAAACCCTTATGTGCCTTTTCTTTTCCTTTGGCTTTTTCTTTTGATTTTCTATCTAAGGCTACCCTTATTGCTTCCAAGGCCCCAGATTAAACAGTTGGGAACCTTCTTTCTCTACCTAACTACTTTATCTGCCAAGATTGAACTGTTTGGACAGATTTCTTTCTCTAATCTACAACAAAAAATTGAAACATGGCATGACCCAGCTTAGACTGTTGGATCACCCATTCAGAAGTAGGACAACATCAACCAACTGTAGATATGTGTCTTCCACAAGAATATGAGATCTTTGCATCATCAAAGTAGATCATATTGGCACTTCCCCTGCCAATCATGAAAAATGAAACCTATTGGTATAGGTAGCTAACAGTGGCTCCACTTGGGGATGGTTTTTCTTCTTGAAAGACCAAGAACAGCAGGTCAGACTGCCTTGGCTTGTGACTTCTTCTCAAAACTTGAAAACTTCCTCTTTGGACTTCAAAACTGGAATCTGCCACCATTGTGGAACTTGCTGAAATAAAGGCCTTTTCCTGCTTATATACAACACTTCTTAAACTGAGCTATTTACATGCTGAAAGAAAATAGTATATACAACTGATTATGTACAGGGAAGAAGCCATGCTATATATATGGAAAGTAATCAAAGTAGTGCTTTAACATCCGGCCATTCACAGGGCCCTCTTCAGCTTCAGTGCCATCCATATTTTCCAAGAAATAAGTGTTATTTCCTTGTACTGCTTGAATAATAAAAGGCCCTCTCCAAAGGGAATCAAATTTGCCATGCTTACCCTTGTCTTCTCTTCTTGAATCCCATTTAAGCACTTTATCCCCAATGAAGAAATCTTCAGCCTTGGTTCTTCTATCAAAGGCTTTCTTCAGCTTCTCTTGTAGGACTTGAACTCTGTCATACACTTGATCTCTGGTTTGCTGCAAACATATGACCTGGTTTATTCTTCTTTGCATGTCATTTGGTTCAGCTTGACTTTCTTGAAGTAGCTTCATGACAGGGACCCCCAACGATGAAGGGAATTTGGCTTCCATTCCATAAACCAATTCATATGGGCTGACCCCTATAGATCTCTTGGTTGTTAGCCTGTCTGCCCATAAGGCATTTACAAGTTTCTTGTGCCAATTTTTCTTATTCTCTTCTAGTACTTTCTTAATGATGTTGATAAGACTTTTGTTAGATGATTCAGCTAACCCATTGCCTTGAGGATAGTATGCAGTAGAATGGCCCAAAGTAATGTGGAATTTGTGGCAAAAGTTCACCATTTTCTTGGATCTGAAAGCAGCAGCATTGTCTGTTATGATCTTGTCAGGACAACCAAATCTAGAAAGGATATTAGTCTCAAGGAACTGAATGATAGTGGAATCATTTGCTTGTCTACATGGAACAACCTCAATCCATTTAGTAAAGTAATCTGTGGCTGTTAGAATCCATCTATGTTGGCCTGAGGATGAAGGATGTATTTCCCCAATGAAGTCCAAGCCCCATTGCTGAAAGGGCCTTTCTGTTGCGACAGGCTTTAGGGGAAGTGGTAGCAACTTTCTTTTTCCCTCAAACACCTGACATTTGTGACATGAAGTGGTAAATTTTTTGACATCAGAAAACAGAGTGGGCCAATAGTAACCTGCTCTTAATATTTTATCCACAGTGGACTTCCAGTACAAATGTCCACCACAATCACCTGCATGAAATTCTTTCATAACATTGTCAGTTTCATCCATATTCAAACAGTTCAGCAGTATACCTTCATGATTTTTCCATAGTAAATTACCATTTATAACACAAAATCTTGCAGCTTTCATTTTTAGAAATCTAGATTTGGTTCTGGACAATCCTGGGGGAGCACACAGGTTTTGCAATATATAACAGATGTCAGAATACCACAGGGATTTTTCAAAGGCTACATTGATCTTTGGAGTCGCCAGCTCCGATTCATTGTCCAGTTGGTTAATGTCCAAGGCTTGAAAGTTTGTTTCGGACATTAATTTGGCCAAACCTTGCCCTTTTATCAGTTTTGTAGGCTTTATTTCAATGTCAAATTCTAAAATGTTGGCAATCCATTTTCCTCTTCTGCCCTCTAAGTTTTCTTGAGTGAGTATGTCTTTCACAATGGGGCTTGGTACGTAAGCTATAACATGGGAGTATAAGATGTAGATCCTAAAGTCTTTGATGGCTTTGACCAAAGCATAAGCTTTTTTTCCATGATCTGATATTTCAGAGGTGCATCTCTAAGGGCTTTGCTAAAGAAAGCAATGGGTTTTTCATTCCCTTGATCATCTTTCTGTAATAAGACAGCAGCAATGGTATGCTGGGAGGCAAAAGAGAAAATGATAAATTCTTTGTCAAATTGAGGATTTGTTAATACTGGGGTTTGGGTAAGGGCCAATTTAATCCCTTCAAAAGCTTGATTTGATTCTACTGTCCATTTCACTTTTGAATCCTTCTTTAGCATGTTGTTTAATAATCTGATCAGTTCTGCTAAGTTTGGGATAAATCTCCTTAAAAAGTTAATCTTTCCCAAGAAAGCTTGTAATTCTTTGATGTTTCTTGGATGGGGCATTTGCAAGATGGCCTGTATTCTGTCTGGGTCAATTCTAATGCCATCCTTTGAGATGATATGACCCAATAGCTTACCTTCTTCCAAACCGAATAGAGACTTTTTGGGATTTAAGGAAATTCCATACTTCCTACATGTTATGAATATTTGTCTCAAATGTTTTAAGTGTTCTTGGTCAGATTTTGAGAAAGGTGTGAGATCGTCTAAGTAAATAACAAGGAACTCATGGATCTCTTTGGCAAAAGCAATATCCATTGCTCTCTGAAATGTAGCTCCTGCATTTTTCAGTCCAAAAGGCATTTTAACATATTTGAAAGTTCCCCATGGAGTTGTGAAAGTTGTTTTATCTTGATCATCAGGGTGGACTAGGATCTGATTAAAGCCTGAGAACCCATCAAGTAATGAGATTCTCGAAGCCCCCACCACTCTTTGGAGAATGTGATCCATTTTTGGTAAGGGATAATTGTCCTTGAGGGATACTTGGTTCAAATTCCTTAGATCCACACAAAGCCTAATCTCCCCAGTTTTCTTTCTCGTGGGGACTAAGTTTGAAATCCAGTCTGAAAACCTGATTGGTGCTATGATACCAGCTTTGAACATTTTTTGTACCTCTTTCTCAATTGAAGGGAGAAGCATAGGATTGATCCTTCTCAATTTCTGCTTGAATGGCTTTTGATTAGGCTTGAGAGGGATAGTGTGTTGAATAACAGAGGTGTCATAGGATTTTAAATCCTCATAACTCCATGCAAACACATCTTGGAACTCCTTAAAGAGATCAATGTATTTGGGCTTTTGGTCAGGAGGTAAAGATGCAGACAATTTTAATATTTTGGGTTTTTCAGTAGTTCCAATGTTGCATTCTTCAATGGCAGCATTAAGGGGCTGCATTTTTGGTTTTCTAGGAACGTCATTCGAATCAAAAATGTCCTCCAATGGAGTCAGGCCTGTTGGTAGAAAGTTATCCTTTAGCTCTATGATTTCAGCCTCTGTACCAGCTACTTCATCCAAATGCAGTTCTTCAAGTTCTTGTATTTTTTCCTTGTCAAAGTTCGTTGGGCAGAGTATTTGATTTGCTGTTTTAGGTGATATTGTTGTTTGGTCCTTTTCACTCAATGGGTGTGTGTCTTTCACAGCGTCAACATCAATGTTCAAGCTTGAGAATTCATGCTGCAAGGTTAGGAAGTTGTTTATTTGTGCGTCATCTTCAAACACTTGCCAATCTTTGACATTGTCTGGGACAGAAGGTCTGTGTTTTATCTCAGCTGTAAAGGAGTGATTGGGTTCAAAAGGCAATTTGCATGTACTGGCAAATGTAGCTAAACTGTGGGCATGAAGGTTATGAGTCCTAGGTATTTTGGTTATTTGAAATTCTGTGAAAGCTTTGAGAATTTCAATAGCAGCAGCCCTGTATGATCTTAGTCTTTTGTCATTGGTGACAAAGTTGCCTTTTACTTGTTGGATAATAAGGTCCGAATCTCCCATGATTGAAACTTTCGTGGCCTGCAATGATTTTACCATTTTGAGGCCTAGCAAAAGAGCCTCGTATTCTGCCATATTATTAGTACATCTGAAATTAAGCCTATAGGCTCGACCTTCTGCGTGATTGCTTTGTTTGTTGTGAATCCACACCCCAGCCCCTGCCCCTAATTTGTTGACTGATCCATCAAACTCAAGGAACCATAGGATCTCTTGTTTTAGGGGGTTCTCCATATCTTGATCATGACTTGGAATTATAAGTTGGAGTTCTCGTTTATTATCTGGTTTGTCCTTTGGAATTGCCTCATCAATTGGCTTCTCAATCTTGATTTCTTGGGAACTTGATTGCTCGCTGATGTGTAGATCTTGTTCAAGCATGATAGGTTTGTTATCACCTATTGGACTTACATCATTATTGAACAGAATAAAGGAGTCCATATCTGAATGGACTGCATAAATAGGGAAATTTTGAGGTTTTTCTTCACTACTCACCATGTATTTCATGAGTGACTCTCTGTATAGCCTCTTGGGTTGCCCAAAGACAGAAATTGTGGCATATGACATGTCTAATTGCAGGGAACCTTGGAGTTTAGCCCCCCATGATCTTGATAACAACATTCCATACTTGGGTGGGATATCAGCAACTACAACATCCATCAAGATTGTCTTATTTGGGTATTGGACAAGTGACACACATAGATCCTTTATGAGGCCTAAACACTTAACTTGGCTGGAGTCAAATGAAAATAGGTCCTTATATGGTCTTGTAATATCCAGATTTAGCCTTTCCATGACTGATTTGGGCATCAGGTTGTGAGAGGCGCCTGAGTCAAACATTGCATTGTGTAATATCTTATCATGAACATGCAAGCTGACATAAAAAGGTAAAATTCCAGCCACTGCTGTCTTCCCATCAACCTCTGGACCGAAAAGTAGTTCTGGGGTGTCATCCAACACATTGACATCATCTTTATTATGAGTAAGTTGAAGGGATTTCTTGATTTGTTGTTTGTAAATGTCATGCTTGGCTAGCTCTGACAGAGGAATGGCTATCTTCAATTTTCCAATCTCAGCTTCTAGATCAAAAGGTCTTTCAGATTGGGTCTTGGTGTCTTGCTTAACAACCTTTTCTTTGTTAATTAATTTTTCTTCTTGGCTCTCACTCTGATCTTGAGGCTTGTCCTTTTTGTTTACCTTTTGAAAGGTGTTGCTTGGATTATGCTGCAAGGGTGATGTAGCCATTGGTTGTTGATTTGAGGGAGATGCTTCAGTTATTTCTTCAACTGTTACTTCATTTGTAATTGAATCAGTTTTGTCAATTGGCTCTGTGACAATGGTTTTCTTAGGCAGTGGAGTGTCCTTTGTTTTCTCAGGCTGTGTCACATTTATAGTTCTGCTCCTTAGCTTGTATTGCTTATGAACTTCATAAACAGCTGTGTCATAGCCTTGTTTAAAGTCAAATGACTCACCTGACTTGGTTTGGGACTGCTTGATGTCTTCATCTTCATGATCTTCTTGACTCAGAAAGATTTGCTGATTATTGTCAAGGCCCATCAAATTGATGTGGGTATCATCTATCTGCTCATTAGAAGTAGATGTTTCAGCATAGTTTTCCTGGAATGGAGGTCTAATTTCTGGTTCAGGGCTTGCTTTGCCAACATTAGGATTTTGATTTCTTCTAAAATTGGGATTCCTGATAGGATTATTCTGTGGTACTTCCCATGATGACTTCCTCTCAACTAATTCTACTCTGTCACCTAACCTATGCATGCCCGTGATTATTGCATCCAATTTCTGATCCAAGCCTGAGGGCTCTTCTTTGAAGGTAGTCTTTCTTTCAGTTCTGGTCCTATTTCTCCTAGCTATCAAGTTGGCTTCTACACTTACTGCTATGTCTTGCATTTCAGCTAGAGTTCGAGGAGCTCTTTCTCTTAATTGGTATGCCATATCTGAATCAAACCCATCAGGAAAGGTATATAGGGCCAGATCCGGTGGGGGTCTGAGATTTTGGGGAATGGCATTGTAAACATTGTTGAACCGTGCACAATAATCCAAGACAGTTTCTTGGGGACCTCTTTTGATGGTATTGTATTCAGATAAAATATGAAGTGGATCCTTTTTCTTCTCCCATCTGTTAATAAAGGTTTGATACAGGGCTTCAGGGTCACCTATGGAATTTACCGGGAGTCCTCTAAACCATGTTCTTACATCTCCTGTTAGGCTTTGCAAAAAAAATTTCATCCTAACCCCATCATCATCTATCTCATAATTTTCAAAGTAGTCCTGCATTTTCTTGGTATGTTGAAGGGCTGGATAAGAGCCAGTACCATCAAAATATGAAATCTTGCTTTGGTAATCTTGAGGCATAGGAGCTGGATTGGCCGGTAACTGTAGTGGAGCATATCTATTAGCCATGTTTGGAGGGACAAAAGGGATAACAGGGATGAATGGGACAAGTGTAGGAAAGGGAATGACAGGGGTATGTGTATTTGATGGAGGAGTTGGAAGGATGCCTTGTGAAGTGGATGAAGAACTAGTGGATTGTGGACCAGTGGTATGAAGATGTAGAGAAGCCTTAACAGGGGTTGGAATGTTAGTTTGAAGACCTGCTTCAGAACTTGAATCTGAAAGAGTCCCTTCTGATTTGTGTCTCTTGAGGATTCTTGAAATCAAGTTTGGATTCTGAAATTCAGGTGATGGATCGGGGTCTGGGTTTGACCTAGTGTATCGGGTTTTCTTCTTAGGAGCCAGTTTCTGTGATTTTCTTTTAGGAGAGTTTTCTCGGAGATAGTGATATTTGACAAGGACTATCAGGCATAGCACATCTGTATGGAACTTAAGACTGAATAAAGATTGATTGATGCAGCTTTTATGTACTCCTGCAAATGCGAAGGAGAGGCAGTTTCTAAGGCTGTTTCTAAGGCTGTCTGGCTGTCATTCAAGCTTTATGTACAGTATTAAGGATCAGACAGAGGGTTATAAAGTTTATTCAGGTCCCCAGTGGAGTCGCCATTTATGTTAACACCCAGGTTGTTCCCTTTGACTCCTGAGGGAATACGGTCGGGGTAACCACTAACCAAGCTTTGGATTACAGGTTCTAGCAGACCTGCAATCAGAGAGGGCTCTCTCTTTTAGTTTTTACTTCTTGAGGATCTTAGGCTAGTTATGAGGTATGGGTTTTGATTTAAAATGGGTTTTGATTTAAATGTTGGTTGAATTATGTCTTTCAGTGCCTAAGATGAGATCTTCAGATAGTTTCAGTCCATTGGGCAATGGAGTCGGTAATTGTGGGTTGCTTGAGGTGTTGAGTGAGATTGCTCAGAAACTGCAGGGCCTTTGGATATGTCATGAAACAAACTTAAGGTTGTGGTGGTGAAGTATGAACAGCCAGTGAAAGGCAATTAAAAGTTTTTCACTAAACTTATGATATGAGAAAGAAACATATCACCCAGGAGCGGATTTGAATTCCTGAATAATAGTCTCTGTGAAAAGTCTTAGTCTGAAGGTGCAGCAATTAAGAATTGCACTTTTACAACTATAACCTGGAGAAAAACACTCATAACAGCACAAATTGAGTTCAAGGTACTCAGTGAATAAATCCTGAAACTATTCTTTTTCTGTGCTATTAAACTGTGAAACATAGAGCATGAACGGATTATGAAAGAATGACATACATAACAAGAAGGTTAAAGAAAACTTATTGTGCCACGAAATATGCAGAAATCCTGGAGCAGTTAGCAAACACATCACAACGCATCATACGACACAGAACTTTGGAAATTCCATTAGCTCCTTGTATTAGACTCTGAAATTTACAACATAGGCTCTTTTGAAGAGAAAATCAACAACCCCTGCAAGGTTACGCAAGGGGGAATATATACAATCAGTTTTACAAAAATATATGAACCGCTGAGTCATTTGATTAATAAATATGTTCACCAACTTTCAGAATAGTAGATAAGGAAGTTATTGATGCTCTAAATACGAAATAAATACTCTTTAGTTCTGTCAGAGGTCTTTTTGACCTTTGGAGGCCACTGAGTCGGTTGAGTGTTTTTTCATTAATGCTGAATGATATGTCTTTATGGCTTTGTCGTGTTGTAGCTTTCTCGGCCCTGTTGTATGTAGCTGTCAGTGTTGCTTTAGTGGCCGAATTGGTTTGCTGAGTTGGCTCAGTCCATTCTTTTCAGTCATACTGAATGCATTAACTTTCTGAACCTGCTGATTATATATTTTTATGCAAAAATTTGATGGATACCTGTTGGTTCACAGCAATAGCTGTATCATGCTGGTCCACCATTCCTGTGTAGGCAATTGATGCCTCAAAATTGAGCCTAATGTTTCATCCGCCTCTATATATTTGAAGTAATTTGGAGGCACTTCAAACAAATGTCTGATTTCATTCATAATAAAAAACAAGTTTTCCACTTTCTCATAGAGGCTCTGCCCAGACGCAGGCCCTGCTTCCTCTCGGATACTTGATCCTACAGTTATTTGATTGGCGGAAAATTTGTTTACCCTTTTAGCATAATTTTCATGTGATATGAGCCTTCATGCGCTGTTCAGTAAGCTGGGAAGGCCTATGCTATGCAATGCTGTGAATTTAACTATGAATTTATTTACTTATGTTTGCATCTCCTAGCACCTTCTATCCAATGTCTGCACCAGACTTCTCAAAGTTAGGACCCTCTTTATCATCATGATGGTGTCAGTTCTATTGGTGATCCATATTGCTGCCAGCTGAGGGCCTGTGCGGTTATTAAGGACATTTATCATTCTGTTGGCTATCTCAGGCATATTGCCTAGAGATGCCCTTGCTCTTTGGCTTTCCTTGTGTGCTCTGTTTATGAGCTCCATATGCTCATGAATGGTTTCTATGTACTTCCATTGATCTGTTATTGATTGGCCAATATTGGCCCATAGGACTTTCTTGATCTCGGCCACTATTTTCTCAAGGGTGAGTTCTTTCTCTAGCTCTTTTATTTTCTCCTTAAGAGCTTTCACCTCTCTTGCCTTTTCAGCTACATTTTGCTTTGATTTGTCATATTTCTCATTGAGTGTGGCCAATTTCTCCTTGGCTTCATTCAGCTCTGCCATCTGTGCCTCTAGAACCTGAATTTCTTTCATCAGCTTCTACATGTCAAGGCTTTGAGCCTGTTCTGATGTCGTTGCTGGTGCTGTTGTTGATGGAGCTGTTTCAGCTGTCTGCCCTGCGGGAGGAATGATAGTTTGAGGGGACTCCTCAAGGTTTATGACTTGCTGAGGGGGACTGAGATGTCTTACCACCCTCTTTCTGCTTTAGTGCTTCCTGTAATGCAGCCTCTGTCTCTACCAGCTTTCCTTCTGTTTGCACCAATTGCTTATGTAGTGTTAGCAGCATGGCTGCTACATCATGGTATTTTCTCTGTTGAGAAACCTCTTCCGTTTGAGGGTGAAGGGTTGCTGGGATCTTTATCATCTTTCTTAAAGCTGCAATGTTTGAATCTCTTATCTTTAGCAGCTCCTTTATGGCTTTGGGATCCTTTGGGTCATGCCCAAGCTCTATAATGATGTCTTCCAAAGACCTGATCCTGTTTTCTTTGGCCTGAGAGGATGCTTTCTCCAACTCAAGTTGAGCAGTTGTATTGTGCAGACTGTTTTGAAACTTATGTGCCATGAAGGTCTTGTTTGCAAGAGTTGAATAGACCATCTCACCCGTTTGCTTGTGAAGCTCTATCTGGTCCATAGGGTGGATGTCTTTTGAAAGGACCTCAAGGTTGGTCCTTATGTAGTCTGCAGCTGACTGTGGCTACAGCATGGTAGGCATGAAATGACTCACGGTCATTTTCCCTTCCGTTATGTCATATGCTGACATAAGCCTCTGCTGGTTTGTAGGGGCCATCTTAAGCAAGTGATTGTAGAGCTGGAGCCTGACTGGCTCATTTCTCTTCTTGATGTCAATGAATTGTTGCTTAATGCCTGATTCAACTCTCCTTTGCTGACTTGAGGAGCTGACCTCTCCTCCAAGGGTTTTTTCTTGTTCCTGCTGAAAGGAACTGGCAGATGCCTCCATGCTAGGAGGGCCCATGCCCAAGGATTGCCCAATAGGCATTTCTTCTTCAGAGAGGGGATTTAATCTCTGCCTTTTCTCCCCTTGAGTTGTGGATGCGGTGAGGGGAGTCTCTTGCTCTCTGTTCCTCTTCCTGCCTCTTTCTTCATTTGCTGGTGTTTGGAGCACTGAGGTCTCCACTATGGTTTCCTGCCTGGGAGGCGCACTTTGTTGAGCCTGTTGCTCTATAGAAATGGGAGCTTCAACCACTTGTTCTTGTTGTTTTGGCTGCTCTTTTTGTTGTTCTACTGTAGGGGGTGGTTGTTCCTGTTCCATCTCCTTTTCTTTACCCTTGCTAGCTTCCTGATGAGTAGTTTTAGCTGCTTGTTGGTGGGCTGTAGAGGATGAAGCAGCTGCTGCAAGTTGCCTTTGACAAGAAGAGGAAACCTGCCCACAAGTTTCCAAGTCAGCTTCTTTCTCAAGATTCTTAGCTTCTCTTTGTAGTATTTCTTCTCCAGGACTTGCTTCCTCTAAAGTGCCATCTTTCCATCCTAACAGATTAGCATATTTTTCAATGTGAGGCGGCCTTATATGATCATAACTAGCCAATTTATGCTTGACCCTTCTAAGACTAATGAAATGATTGGGGTCATAGGGTGACCAGAGGAAACTGGTTTTTAATTGGAGGCCCTCTAGGATCCTATCTGCTTCTTTCCATCCTTCTTCTCTTTTATTATAAAGGAATGGGCCTAGCTGGTTTCTGATTTTGAGCTGTACTTTCTTGTTTTTGCTGTGGAAATGAACCATGTCTGCATTTCCAAACTGCCTGAAGTATTCTAAGGCAAAGAGTCTCATAGGGACATATCTTGGCAGTCTATATGGGGCCAATTCACAGCCATATATTCTGATTACTGTATGGTTTTGGTAGAAGTACCAATCCCCAATGTTGTAGGCCTTTGAGAGATGGAGAATCCTTTGCATCTCATCTGTCAATCTTGGAGGAGGGGTACCCAACAGCAAGGACATAGCCGGATGGATAAAGAGGTCTATGAACTCACAGTAGCTGTATGGTGAATAAGATGTATGGTGAAAAACTGAAGTCCAAAATACCACAGACCTTGGGTTCCCTTGAGCATCAAACTTCTTGAGAGGAATAGGGAAGCCATCAGGTTGATAAAATAGGAACAAGTGATAGATGTATGAAGTGTATCTAAACACCCTTTCCCTCTCTAGATTCATTAATTGTTCATGAATCTTATCGGCAATGTATGCAGCATAGTCATAGTGCACAGCAGGAGGCATTCCAGTGGAGAAGATAGACATCATTGCCAGAATGGTTTCATCACCATCCTCAGCTGATCTGTAACCCAGGACATAACTGATCAAATCTACAAGAAACTTGCCCAAATCATTGAAATATACATTTCCTATAGGAGGGGTCCTCAGAGTTTCAGAGCCTGATTCAATGAATAGCTAATTAATCTTTACAATTTGGGCACTAGACAGCTTGCCTCCTTTCTTTAGCAAGTACTTCATGGAAAGGGGAGTCAATCGCCTTGTAGAATGAAAGTTCAACATCTGATTTATAGCCTCAGGGGTGACATGGAACAAGACTGCACCTGAGGTATTGAGGACAGCTCTTTGACATGGGTCATAGTTGGCACTGCATCTGTGAATTAAATCTGGGAGGACATTGACTTGAGGGAGGTTGTAAATGGGCAAATTGGAGTCCCAAATCCTTAGAATATCAGTCCCATTGAGGTGCTGGGCCTTCAGCTCATTGAGCATATGAATATTATATTTGGCTTGCATAAAAACTGTCTCCGTCATCTGGTAATCTACATCACCCAGGGCCTGCCATTCCAGCTCTCTATGTGGGGCATTAAGAGGTGCAACATTCAATGCAACTGGGGTCTCCATGTTCCACTAGCACTTGGAAATGGATTTGAGCTTGATTTTGTAGGCACAGCAACACAGGGCAGTGAATTTGCAAGAACAGGGCGATTTGCAGAGGAAAACAGGGGAATTATAGCGAAAACAGGTCACAATGCCCTGAAAGAGGTTCACTGAGCGGACATTTGAGATATCACAGGTGGCTTTCTCGGTGAATTTAGTGCAGCAAAAGGTTTTAAGTTCATGAATGTGCGAACTGACTGTAAATTTGCGGAGACTTGGCTCAATTTAGATTTTTGTATGTGAAATTTCGACCCAACAACTGAAGAACGCTCGCCACCGGGGATTTGTTGGTAATTACACTGTTTTTCACTCTTTTTAAGCTAGCTTTGGTGAATTATGCATGAAACCAAGTGCGGAGGGGAAATTTCGGAGAAATACCTGGTGGATGTTGGCAATGGTGACAAATGCAGGTGAGTTGGAAGCGCCCACGGTCTTCAGGTCGATTTCTGCAGGTTGGCGGCGAAATGGTCGTAATATACATGCAGAGAGCAGAAACAGTTCTTTTGGCAAAAGTGACAAAAAACGCGAATTTTAGCGAAAATATGGACTTTTTGGGTTATTGGCGCCTTTTTGGATGACGTCAGCATGAAGTCATCAGGTGGGGTCGGGTACAGAAGGGTGACATGGCGGTCTGTGAGTGGTCCACGAGGACTGCTGAGGTGGCAGACAGTTCGGATCCATGGCGGGCGGGGCGGCGATGCGATGATGAGTTGGCATGACGTGGACGTGACGTGGAAGTGACGTTGGTAAGCGGTATACGGAGGGCGGTAAGCGGTTCCATCGGACCGCTTATGGTATGGTGGTGGTATTGGCAGGCGGCCTCCCGATAAGATTTGGGAGCGACGCGTGGCAAGGGCCTGACGTCACCCTCTGGCACTATTCGGGAGGTAACGTCCGGTCATCGGGGACCGCCCGATATTGATATGGGCTGTCGGATGGGAAAGCCCAGATCCGACGGTTGACGGGTCGATAAGATGGAAGTACGATACGGCAGCGGGCGGCGAATATTTTATTGTATTTTTTGAAAAGCGCACCCAGGCGGGACCTTGGAAACTTTGGCGGATTTGTGGGTTGTTTTAATGTTTTATGCAAAATGCGCTTTTTAACCCAAAACCTTGGATTAGGCGGAAAAATGGGTTTTTAGTGTTTATTGCAAATAGCGCGGGTCAGGGGTAATAGTGGGTCTTTACAAGGCCTTTTTGTAAGTAAAGTGGGTAAATGATTTCAAAGGGTTGTAAAGGGAAAAAGTGGTAAGTTTTAGGTTATTAAGCCAACGTGGGGTTAGTTTAATCCCTGATTTTGCACAAAGCATCTTGAACCCGACTTGAATCTAGCATGATTGTCCAATATTTTGACATATGGCTACAATGCCAAGGGGGTGGGAATATACATATTGTTGGGGTTTTATACACCATGGTGTTATAGTAATAGGGAAAGGGAAACATAGGGAATTAAGTGTAGATAGAGTTAGCAGTTAGTATTGGAGGGGAATAGGAATGGGAAGTGATAGATACTAAGTTTTTTAGGAAATAAACTTAGTTAAGGAGTAGATCAAAATTAAAAGAGTTTTACACAAGAAATGTGGCTCTTTATAAAACAAGAATCAGCAAAAGAGTTTGACTGCTCTCATGAACATATGTGGTCTTGGGATGTTAGCAAGGAGGGTGATGGGGGATGATTGGGAAGTTAGACATGCTTCATCTTGCTGCTATAATATTGCTGAAAAAAGGAAGAGCTGCACTGACACCATGTTTTTCCTTTGCTTAGGCCAGTGAACAGTCATAAATGATGCTTTTGCAACCCCATCTACCTACCCACTCTATTGCCTAGCATTCTTTGTTACTTCAAAGGGGGTGCACTTGGACTTGCAAACCCTTATGTGCCTTTTCTTTTCCTTTGGCTTTTTCTTTTGATTTTCTATCTAAGGCTACCCTTATTGCTTCCAAGGCCCCAGATTAAACAGTTGGGAACCTTCTTTCTCTACCTAACTACTTTATCTGCCAAGATTGAACTGTTTGGACAGATTTCTTTCTCTAATCTACAACAAAAAATTGAAACATGGCATGACCCAGCTTAGACTGTTGGATCACCCATTCAGAAGTAGGACAACATCAACAAACTGTAGATATGTGTCTTCCACAAGAATATGAGATCTTTGCATCATCAAAGTAGATCATATTGGCACTTCCCCTACCAATCATGAAAAATGAAACCTATTGGTATAGGTAGCTAACACTGTTATACTAGGAAATAGTTGTAGACCCAACACTAAGGATGGCACCTAAATTACTTTCCTTTTTGATGAAATTCTTTCCCAATCTTTATTGGTGAATGTTGGAGCTTCACTCCCTCTCCCTCTTGTACCATAACCGATACTTGGTTGTTCATCTGAGGTACCTACACACATTCTTTCCTTCCTTCCAATTTATCTTGGTAGGCTTCACCATGGATTGAATCAACTAATTAACTGTATATCATATGTCAGACCTTGTGCTCACCAAATACATCAAGGATCCCACAAGTTGTCTATAGATGGTAGAATCTACTGTCTCTCCTGAAGAAACACTCTCCTTCCTCTAGTTTATAGCTAGACGTACGTCCACAGGCTTCCATATCTCTATGTGGAATATATGAAGTATTTCATAGGCACAATTCCCCTACCTCATAAACAAGTCACCATCACCATGCCATACTTCCATCCCAAGGAAGTAATGCATCAAGCCCATGTCTTTCATCTCAAATTCTCTCGCAAGGTCCTACTTGCAAGAGTAGATCAACTACTCATTCCCTGTAAGTATCAAGTCATCAACATACAAAACAAAGATAAGCAACTTTCCATATACCACATTGTGATAGAGGTTGGCATCTACTTCACTTTCGTTGAAGCCCAATCCCCTGAGATATGTGTCAATCCATTTGTACCATGCTCAAGGCACCTATTTGAGATCATAGAAGGCTCTCTTGAGTCTACACACATGTGTCTCCCTCTCATATGTCTTAAATATCTTTTGATACTATATTTAAATTTATTCCTCAATAACACCATTGAGAAAGGTGGTCTTCACATCCATTTGATGTATCTTCCACCCTATATGCGTACCTAATGCTAGATGGTTCTGATTGAGGAATATCTTTCCACTGGGGAAAATATTTCTTCATAGGAATATCAATTACATGGTTCACTTTGTAAATCCATCTAGAACCAACCACTGACTTGCTCTCTGGTCTTGATACCACATCCCATACACTACTATTCAAGATGGAGTCATACTCTTCCACCATGGCATCAACCCACACTAGTTGAGAAATTGTTTCATTATATGAACAAGGCTCTATCTCAATGAGTTATGTCATGAGAGCCATATAGCCAGTGTACTTGTCTAGTGACCTTCTTTGCTTGCGCTAAGATGAAGGAGCTCGCACATGCTCCCATGCATTCTGTACTAATATCTCAACTTCTCTCATTCTCTTCCTTCCCTCTCTTGAAGATTCTGGTTGAGTAGGTGCCTCCATTCGACTTCTTGGCTCCTCCTCTGCATGTGTCTTCTCCACAACATCCTGAAGCTCTACATGAGGCTCCTCCTTATTAACTAGAAATCCTACTCCACTGGGATTCTCAACTCTTGCTCTAGAGAGCATCTAACAACATTCACCTCATCAAATTTGATATCTCTCCTCACTAATTTTACCCTAAGGGAGGCAAAATACATCGACTAATTATGTGGTGTCTTTGTGTATCCTATAAGGACTCCCATCTCAACTGTAGGCTCATGTTTCTTCCTGTTATCCTTGGAGACATGAAAATACACAATATCTCCAAAAATTATGAAATGAGATACATCTAGATTCCTCCTAGAGAAAGCTTCTTTATGTGTGATCATGCCAAGTATTCTATGAGGGCTTTTTTTATGCAAATAAATTGTGGTGTTGCATGATTCTATCCATAGACGTAATGGCAACCCCTAATCATGCAACATGTCTCCTCTTACTCCAACTATGCTTCTTTTCTTCCTTTTAGTCACGCCAATTTTCTATGGGTTATGGGGTGCTATCAGTTCTCTTCTAGTACCCTCTCTGGCACAAAATTCCTTGAATGTGTAGAAACATGCTCTTCTCCATTATCACTTCTCAGGGATTTTAATTTCTTACCAGTCTCCTTTTCAAGCAATGCTTTGAATTCAACAAATTTTGAGAAAATATCATCCTTCTTCCACTTGAAGAAGATCCAATTTTTTTTTGAAAAGTCATAAAAAAAATTACACACCTATGTTTTTCTATAGAGGATGTCAAAAAGGGTCCACATACATCATAGTGGACTCACTCCAATATTTCTCCAGCTCTGCTATCTCATCCCTGGAAAGGAGATTTGACATATTTCCACATTGTGCATCCCTTGCAGACTTCATGTTGGTTAAGGGTTCATTTCGAGAGACCAGTGGTAATATACTACATGATATTCAAGGTCCCATGGTGTAAGTTACTCATGCATTTATGCTATAGTTCTTCAACATCTCCACTCTACATTTCTCCCTCCTTGCTACTCAGTGCAGTGAAAGCTTTCACCTCAATTTTGTAGGCATTCTTTACTCAAACTTCAATCTATTTCACCTTCCTTTTATCTAAGCTACATGTATCAAAAAGTATTTCCCCTCACTGAAAAAGAAATCATAGCCATGGTCCTCCAATACAACTACAAAGATCAAATTCCTCTTTAGCCTAAGTACATACATGACATCTTTCAGATGAAGGTGGAAGCTTGAATCCCTCTTAAAGGTTATGATATCAGTTAGTTTGGTACCGTGTCACCCATCATCCCCATGTTTTATGTGCAACTGGAGATATTTCTCTAGAATACTAAATAATTCTTTGCATCCTGTCATATGGAATGGGACACCCAAATCTAGATACCACACATTCCCCATTATATTTTTGTCCATGCATGTAATAAGATTGGAGTCTAATTCAAATTGTGAGGAAAGTGCTTCACCTCCTACTCCTCCTAAAGTCTTCTCGTTAGACTTCTTGTGTAGACTCTTTATTGCATAGTGCCCAAATTCGTGGTAGTGAAAACAATTTATTTTTCTCAAGTCCTTCTTCTTTCCATTGTTTTGTCTAGTCTCTAGCTTTTTTTGGGCCTTCTTACCCTTTCCTTTCTTTCCCTTCCCAACTAAGGAAAAATTCTATTCCTTCTTATATTTGGATGTTACTCCATCTCTGGTGTTCTGCTGAATTTCTTCCTGCACTAGAATGGATCAGAGTCTCTCCCAATTTGGCAAGTTGTCCCTTCCATTTATAAAGTCCTAATAGTTATGCCAGGATTTTGGAAGGCCTAAGAGGGCTAGGCTCACTAGTTTTGAAGAGTGAATATTTTCTCCAGCTCCTCCATGATCATCTCGACACTTAGTGAACCTAGAGGGGTAATGTGGAATGGTTTCTCTTTTCTGCATGCAGATGTTTCTGAACTTGTCCCTCAATTCCAATTTCCTAGCATCACTGATATTTTCAAATAAATTAGTGAGGGTATTCCACATAGAAAATGGAGTCTCCTTTCCATGTAAATTTGAGACTATGTGGTCTCTCACACCCTCCAGGATGATCTTTCTAGATTTTGCGGTATCCTTCCTTGACTGGGCTAATTGTTGTGCATTTGATACTGGTCGATTTGGAATGTCAGTTTTGCTGTGCTCCAACACACAATTTTCATCAAGCATTTCTTCCATTCTATCCTTTTAGGGTATGAAATTTGAAGTTACCTCAAAGGCATTCTCCAATCTCAATCCATTGAAAGACATTTTCTTGCACGAAAGAAAACTACTTCATTGAATCTGCAAATTGAAGTCTCTGAAGGAGAGCTTGTATATACTCATTTTCAGTGTGATTTCTGCTTTGATACCATGTAGAAATTAATAAAAAATTGTTGCTACTGATTTTTTGAACTGAAAACAGAAGATTACAAAATTCCTCTACTATTCTTCAGAATGGAAATCACTATTTAGAAACACATGAAATGACATGCAACCATTAAAACACCACAAGAACATAATAATTTATAGGGGAACCCAATTGGGAATGACTCCACTGCTGCTTTTCATTAATCACATGATAATGACAAACTATTATAGTGTCTTTCCTTGATCCCGAAGCACAACGCACACTGTAAACCTATTCTCGTGCTGACTGTCATACTCTGGCCAACACTTAGTGAATTCAAGGCCCCAACTTGCTCATATTTCCTTGCAGAATCCTAGAGGAAATTAGATCCTAAAAGATATGAATTTTGTGTTATTTTCTTGTGAAATTCCCAAGGAATGATTCACCTACTTAACTGTCAAGCTTGTACACTCAACTAGTGTACAATTGATAGCTACAGTGTGCCCTTTCCTCCACTCTATAGGTATTTTGAGTTCCATGTATGTGTGGGTTATTTTTAGCTGATTGAATAGTTTATCTAAGAGATAATTGAGTTAACAACAATTATACTACTCAATTAATCTTTAGCTAACTCAACTACGTGCTTGAGATTAGTTAATTGAGTCAAACTGCAAATAATTGAACTAAATTGCTAAATTTTAGCAATCACTACATGCACAATTCTACTTCTAGCATATAGCTCGAATTTACTAAGTAAACTAGTAGACAAAGTTTATTTCACACAAGTTAACTACAATCCAAGTCATCCTAGTGACATTGGAAATCAAATTACTAAATTTAACTAAGGCATTAGTCAAATTTAGCCTTTCTTTCTATAATTTCTAACAATTTTACCATGATATCATTAACTTCTACATAGAATTTGTTACAATACCATGGTTTATCAATACCACATTCCCCACAAACCATAGATAACATTTTGAAATTAAAACTCAATTCTTACAATAAGCTTACATCATAACAAGATTCTTAACCATGGATATTATTAAATTGTAAATATGCTTTGTTACAATACCATTTATGAGTAGGAGGCCATATGAATAACATTTTCCCAAAAAACATAACTCATTCAAAATAAAAACATTTTATAAATGTTTAATTTTAATATTATTTTATAACATTTTTTAATTAAATATAAAAGCAAAAAGGTATGGGGAGATGTTGCAGTGGTGTGAATGTTTGTAAACATTTACATGTGGGCTAAATTAAAAAATAAAAAAGATTAAAAGTTATTGTCTAGAAACATTTTGAGTGGGTCAAAATAATAATAATAATAATAATAATAATAATAATAATAAAACATTTTGTCTTGGTCAAATTGCATAAAAATAAAACTAAAAAAATAATAATAAAATTAACCTAGATTCATCTTAACTACGAATATAACAAGTGCTCAGAGAGATCAAATCCCTTGAGATGTAAACATAATTTAGAGTGAAAAGATATTTGATCACTCTCAACGCTAGGAGATCCAGAGTTAAGATGAATCTAGGTTGGTTAACTTCAAATGAAAGAGTTGTAAAAATGAAACAACACTTGGGATGCATTCCTGGAATGAAATGGGTTTCAAATTGTAGTTGTTCCTAATAATGAATTTCTCTAGGAGGAGAATACTTTTACTATTGATGTTCAGGAAGATCAAGGTAGAAGCGTCAACCCTTCAAGACTTAAGGGTTTCAACATTCCCAAATAAAAACATGAGAAAATAAAATAATTAAGAAAGGGTAGAGAGAAGGATATGTCAACTCCATTCCCTATTCCTCGATAATTTACAAGAAGCATGGCCAAAAAATAACAACTATGAAATGGAATGAAGAAATTCCATTTCCTTCCAAAAAGTTCCACTAACGAGATGTAGATAGACATGGAGAAGAGTCATAATAAATAGGAAGGGTTTGTAGTTGTCTTTGAAACCAGGCCTAATAAATTGATTCTCTAAACATAAAAATTTTGAGCACCATGATAAAACAATTATTTAGAACATCTACAATTATAGTTGAAATTTTTTTCTACGATAGATAATATTCTGAACTACTAAAACGAGCAACATTTTCAAGTTCCCTTGATCACTAAACTTTCCTCAAACTTAAAGAAAAAGAATAAGAAAATTAAGAGACTTAGGAAGTGCTCAAAGAATTTAGAATACTAGATATAATAAATGTCACATGGTTCAGGTTCGAGTTTGGGTTTGGTTTGAGTTCGAATTTTTTGATGAGGTTCGCTATTAGATTGATCTATATATATAAACATATATTAATTTAAAATTTATTATAGGATAAAATAGTAGTAAATCAACATCAATAAACATAAAATATGCTATCACAAACTTGGAAACTGCAAGGATAAAATACAAGCTTGAGTTGTGACATGAAGTTATGAGTTTTGATCTATGGACTTGGTCATTGGCTATGAGGTTCGATGAGGTTCATCGAACCTCAAAATTTTTTTGAGGTTCACCAAAATTCGATCCTCAAGGTTAAAGTTCGACGAACCTTGTGACATAGGATATAATATTAAGAGTGAAAATGTAGTTTTGAAGAAATAGAGTGTTCAACTATAAGAAGGTAATACAATATTGACATGAGAGAATAAAAAGCTATTGAAACTTCCTAGGAAGTGGTATAAAGAAACTTAAATATTTGCACTACACAAGGTAAAGGGATAAATGTTCCAACGTGAACATAGTAATAATCTCCTAACAATACAGTTTTATCAAGTTTGTTGAGTTTTGAGAGTCTTTTGGAAGGAGCGTCAACCACAGGTTTTACTTGCATGAGAACATGTAAGGTATCATCCGTGGGGATATGTTAGGCCTCCATTTTAATGCTATTTTCACCATTAAAATACTCCTATTAACCGTCTCTTCCCTTTTGCTTCACCATATTTTCCCATTTTTGAAAAGAGAGGTGTCATTACAAGCTCAAAAGTTAACAAGTTATTAATCCTAATTAATTTCCATCACTTTTGATAGATTAAAAAAGTTTTTGGTTGAATTTTTACTCATGGTAGTTATGTTATTTCTGATCATGAAACTCTTATGAAGTTTCAAAAATTGTCCTCATGGTCTAGGATACCAACTAGCTCATAGTAATGAATCCACCATCTTGGTTTTTAGGAAATTCAAGATGGTTCAATGTTAGTTGGATAAACTCTAGGGTGTACATGGGTCATGCCACCTCATGGTCAAAACAATAGTCAAACTACTCCCAAAAAATTATATAGTAGTCAAGTAACGGATGCGATAGTAGGCAACAATGAAGGGATATTCTCATGAATTATATCTCATGAGAATATCACAAGGATTAAAGATGTACATATTATTTTTACTCGGGTTAACGAATATGATAAAATCCTTGCAACTTAATCAATTATGTAATATCCACAATGTAGGGGATTCCTTAAGGGTTTTTCTACATTAATTCTTGTTTAAATATGTAAAATGTATTAAAAGTAAGAGGGTAATGAATAATAGGTAATAGATAATAACTGTAATTCATTAGTGTGAAATCCATGAGGGAGAATTCAATTACATATATGTAATGTTGGACCTATGATTTCATTAATATAAATGATGTGGTGCTGATGTTTTAAGTAAAGTTCATGTGTATGCTTCATTTCTACTAGTATAAATTTCCAATAGCATGAGACAATTGAGAAGGTCCCTCAATTTATCAAATGCTATGATTAATATAATGTGGTTAGCATAGATAAGTATATTTTTTTGTTTGGCTTGATAGATATATTTTGTTTTTATCCCATAGATTATATCATTGGTGCATTATTCCATATATTATATATCATTCCACACATCATATATCGCTTCATAAGTACACTTGATTTATTATTTATACATTATATTTAGTTAAGTATAATTCATTCTATGTATTTAAATTCAAATATACAGTTTGTATTTTATGGTTGGCATTATCACTAAAGCTTCCTCAACCAATGCCATAGCTTTGATTGTTTAGTACAACCTTTGAGTATTTTGAAAATGTTTTCTCATAAGAAACTTGTTGTTTATGATTGTGTGATATTTTCCATAGAAAGCAATTTCCATTGAATATTAAAAGAATGAGATGATATTTACTCTTGATTATATAAACATTTGAGTTGTCATACAAATGAAAGACTGTAATCTACGCTCAACAAGGTATTTGTAAGATATCAATCTAGTGAATGAATATGAAATATCTCCATAGAAATTTCAGTTTATGGTTTTGGTGTCTTACATTTGAATTCTTGAATTTTTTACATTCCTTTCAATTGCAAGTGTGTATTCCTCTACCAAGGTGAGGCATTGAAGGTTGAAGAATGAGAGTGATTCTTAAGCAATCACATAATAATTTGATTTTTTTGATGCCAAACTAAACAATATGATCAATGCTTGTAAAATTCTCTGATAAACATAATCTCAATGATCCAACAAAATCTATTTAGCTTTTTATTTTATGTCTAGTTGGATTTTATAGCAAGTGTGTTTCGTTGGATAGATCATACTATAAATGAAATATAATGTTTGTATCTAACAAGTTTGCAAATCCTATATCAATAATAAAATATAACAAGATTTATAGATAAAGTTGACTAGCATAATGGTGAAGGATGGAATTGATGGCTCCCTCGTATGTAGGATGAATATACGAGACAAGGAGGAATTGGTAGTAGGTGATTATATTTTGAGATAAACAATGAAGCTAGTTTAGGATTCTTCGCTATATAATAGGATCTAGTTGACAAAGGCTATGGATTTTCATGAATTGTGAGCTACGTGCAATAATCTCCATCATCACAAGGAAGACATGAGTGCAATGCATGAATATTTGGAAGGAATACCCAAGTTTCTCTCCGTGGTTGAATGATCAATATGTTTTGGTAACAAGGTTTAGATATAATTTCACTTGCATTTGAAGTGCAAGGTTTTCACATCAGAGATTGTGACACTCAGTTGCCACTCTGTGCTGATGTTTGTTCTGGGTTTCCTTTATTGCTTCTTCTAAGGGCAATGAACTGGGGGTTGGACTTTGGAGTAGGTGTTTAATCAATTCATCCTCATCCTGTTGTCTTCCTCCCATGGTGTTAACGGGAAAAGTGTCTACTCAGAACGACCCTATCCCACTAAGGTGTGACAGTGACCTTAGAAACAAACAGAGAAAACTACTTTCGTAGTCTTCTTTATGAACTATAAACGAAGAGGAATAGGATGAACCAACCTATGTCTTGCGCTAGTCCTTTGATCCAATCTCTCTCCTCTTTGACAGCTTCCAGCTACCTGCTCCCTTACTTGCCCAGCTTCACCAAGTTCCTGTAAGATCACAGAAGAAGAAAACTACACAAAGACATGGATTTATATTCATAAATAACTTAGGATCATATTTAAGCTAAACATACAAATGTAACAAACATCAATGATACACAAGCATGTAGGAGAAACTCAAATAGTTTTATTGATATAACAAGAATATCCAGGAGGAGTTACAACCGATGATTCCTGATCCAGCATCAACCTCCCAGCATAGAATCCCCTCTTCACCTCTAACAAAGCATAAATCACCCAATACTCTGATATCTATCTCTAAACCAACAACAATTCTCTGCAATGTCCAAGGATGAGGGATCCATATATAGGTGTATGCAAGGAATATGAGTCAGCTTATGTTTTGACTAGTGGCTTCTCTCTGTCAGTTCTTGCTTCCACTTGGAGACTGAGAGCCTGTTACTCATCCTTGGTCGAACTCAGTGAGGCAAGTGTCATTGGAGAAGATTCTGGAAGCTTCCATTGTCTTTCCACCTCGTGGAATGGCACTGCCATTTGTCATTTCCCACTCAATGCACCCTGGTAGTGCATTTAGGTGCGTTGCAACGAACCTAGCTAGTGTACTTGGGTGCTATGCAACGCAGCTAGCTAGCGGAGCAGCTGAAATGATCCTGATTTGACTGATTATGAGCAATTTCTGGTGGAGAAATTCTGCGAGAAGCTGTAATTTGTTGACCTTGTTCCTTCAGGGGTCGGAACAACACTTTTAGGGACTTAGGATCCCTTGGTTTATGGACATTTCATGCTTAGAGCTGTAAGGCACAAAAATGTCTATAACAGTTGCCCCCTAATGTATGAGGCCGTTTATCGGGTGAAATGCTTTATTAGGAGGATTCGAAGTTCTTTCAATGCTGGGAGGAGACCTGTAATAAGATACAATACAATTCATTATCTTTATACTGTTTTCATGATCTAGCTGAGGTGGGCATTCCCATGCTCAGCTTTATAAATTCATTTTCATGTACATAGGACAGACAATCGTCTGATGGTAGACTGATGATTCTGATAGAGCCATCATCCTTTTGGTAGGATGATTATCTGTGTTGCAATGTTGTACATTTCAATGTCTTTATTTTCCTGAATATATATCGCATCCCGGATGGATGAAACTAGATCCGGGGTCTCCAATCTCGTCCGATCTTCACTCGAAGTACAAGTCGATCCATGTGAGAAATGTTTTTGAAGTCGAACATGAAAAGACATCGCTTGATTACCAGTCAATGATGTAAATTGTTAACAAGCGCGAGAGGAATCACCAATAATGATGATGACCCTCAAGGTACTGCAGTACAATTCACGTGGTGTGAATAAAGGACTTGGCGTCGAACATCACACAAAATCTTGCGGTCGAAGGTCATTGATGTATACCTGTCGCCGGAAGTGAGAAACTTGCCATTGAGGCATGCAAGCTTCAAAGTACTGAAGGGGGTGTTCCCAGATCAATTTCTTGGATAATGAGCTGATGTCGACAAGAAGTGACCCGTCAAAGGAGGGCCTTAATGAATCCCACATCAATGACACGGAATGGAGCAAATGATTTTGATGGATGTGAAAACGATCTGATGATATATGGTTCAGGACGACGGTCATGAAAGAATGAAGTATAATGTATGGTAGTGGATGGGACATCGGTGACTTCTCTGGATGACTTCTCTTGAACATGTTGGCGACACTTGTGTGATGGATTGGTAGCATTTACCCCAAATTTGGATGGTATGGCGTGACCATGGTGATGTGACCGGTGAATGAAACAACCCAACCCGACTCAGGCACGGAATAGAAGTGTCATGTTCAAGAGCGACTTGCTACCAATAAAGATTCTTTGAGTTTTCTTCCCAATTTTTCCCCAGTCATTCCTGACCAGTACCTCTTTATTTTTGTCAAGCTTGAGGAGGATAACATATTCTTGTTCTATAATTTGCCCTTCGGGCAAACCCATCGCTATTTTTTAACGAGCCTAGCGATAGTGAAACTCGTTCTTGTCTAAAGACAAGTTTGTCGCTATTAATCTTTTTAACGAGTTTAACGCCAAAGATAACTCGGTCCTTTTCATTTTTAGAGAGTCTGAAAAGGTATGTAAAGGTAACTCCAAAATTCCTTTTTTGTCATCTAATCCCTTAAGTCCGAAAAAGTATAAAACAATATAGAAGGGATGAATTTTCGATAGTTTTAACGAGCCGAACAAAACAAGTGCTCGATCTTTTTGTGCAATAATCCCTCAGGTTCAGAAAGATTAAAATCTAGAGGAGGGATAGCACTTGCGGTCACTTTAACGAGCTGGAAAGCCAAAACTCGGAAATCTTTTCATATTTTACGAGTCAGTTGAAAAGAGCTTAAAGAAGACTCGTCTTTTGAGGAACGAGTGATGAAATGGGTAGCAGCTGATTCCAGGTAAGGTTTGGAATTTTCCAATCATGGCAGTGTCACAAGGATGGCTAGTGAAATCACTCTTCGAAGCTGTTCCTCAAAAAGGGTAAACAATCAAATGGAGGTGAATGATCGGCCAATGGAAAAGTGGAGGTGGCGGTGCAAACACGACCAAGGCTTTAATGGCTGAAATGTTACATCCACGGAGGTTATTTACCGGGGAATAGTTCATTTTTTAACGAGCTTAAACGCGGGTGGAAACATTTGCTCATGTCTTATGTTTATTTTTTAACAAGCTTGAACTATGTGCTAAAATTGCTCGATTAATCCAGTCATATGACAAGAATGTCTCATATAAAATTGGCAATTTTTAGAGTTTTGCCCCACATCCTTTCTTTATGCAAGTTAGGTGACGACTAATCCTACGTGTTTAAAGGGTTATAGGTCCTAAAAATTTAAAAAATAAATAGCCGCCCCTTGCTTGCACTCCAAAAGGTTTGCATGCCCCCACGTATAAAATATGGTTTCAAGGTTACCCCTCAATTTGCAGACAAAACATTTGTTCTATCAGGAAAGGCCTACCTCTTACAGGTTACCCAAAGATTGTTCTATTCGCGGTGCAAACAAAACACTTCTTCGGCGATGTCTACCAACATAAACAAAGGTGAGTGACGATGTCCGCCAACTCACATAACTTTGACAAGAGAATCTTATTCTAGAATAACCCCTCTTCCACCGATGGACGGGGTACAGACTAGTCATATTCTCCCGCGGAAACCTACCCTATACCCGAAGTTGTCCTGCCGAAGCAGACCAGGACGCATGCCCCCTGGGTTTCAGTCATATCCCTCCGAATTACTCGCGCTCATCGGGAGGACGGACTGGGGATTGAGATATTTCTTGCGTGAAGAGACCATTTAGGGATGCTATATGACTATTTTCTATGCGTGATCCGGGAAATGAAAGTTGGTCCACGAGCTTGACCACTCTTCCTTCGTGCGGAAAACACATTACTCTAAAGAGTGAGGAGACGATGGCTCCCATGCAATAAATATAGTCTCGTCCAAGGAGTAGGTTATAATCCAAGGGTCCTTGAACTACCATTACGTTGATGCGAACTGTCTTCCCTCTCAATGTTATGGGCACATCGGGAAGGATCCCTAAAGGTCGACTGGTTCCTTTATAAAAGCCTGTCAGATTTCTCATCTCAGGCAATAGTGATGGCGAACCAAGCGCTTTCCAAGCAATAGAGGAAAGGATACTCACAGAAGCCCCCTCATCTATGATGGTACCAGCAATGACCATTCTATATATTTGAACGATAATTTGGAAGGGTACACTTGCTGGTAAATGGGGTCTGCCTAGTTGATTCCAGTCGAAGGAGACAACTAGGTTGCTTGGAGGTGGGACCGAGTAGACGACCGGGTATGGCTCTGACGAACTTTCCTCCTGCGGTAAGGGAATGGGTAGATTTCCCCCATGTTCGTCGGAGTCTGTGTTTATGAAGAGAATTTGGACAGTGTCATCCTTGTTCTCTTCAGTGACTGTATCATCCGAAGATAAAACCTCTGAAGGCAAGACCGGGTCAACTGCCGCCTCGACCTTTTGACTTTCGTCTGGTATGGATTCAGATGGTTTATCTTCAATGATAGGCGCTTCAGCCGACCACTTGAGTGGGCCAGCTGGATTCTCAACTAGCGACGGACTCGGCAAGAGTTTTTTATATCCAGGAGGAAGTCGTAACGGTGAAACCGGACGATCATCCAAAACTCTTTTCGCTTCGTCTAAGAAGGGACAATGGTGGACGGCATGATTGCCTTCGCACAGTTTAGAAGGAAATCTAGCTTTCCCTTTTTGTCTTGGGGCTTCACTTTCGCTAGTTGACGGTGTGCTTTCAACATGATCATCAGATGTTGATGACACCAGATTGTGCAAACGAGGAGACCAGTCCCTTAGTATCCGAGGGATGCAAGGACAATCTCTGTGAAAGTGGTCTCCTTTGCAAATGACACATGGCGATTTAGGCCTGGTCGGTGCAGTGTGTGGATTTTTTTTAGACGACACTCGTTTTCCCCCATTCGTCTTTGGCTCCTTCTTCTTCTTCTGTTTCTTCTTCTTCTCCTTCTTCTCCTTAGGATCTTGACTTTTGGCTTTGCCAACCCCATCAAGCGAAGAGGAAGGAGGAGAGGAAGAATTAGAGGAAGTAGAAGGTTGGTGGGAAACTTTGGACTCATCTAATTGCTGATTCGATTGTTCAGGAATGGTGGTGTTCTAAATGACATTGGTTGAGAAGAGCCATACTGGCAAGCCAATTGTCAGTCCTGGAAGCGACAATGTGGCCATATGGGGTGCACCAACATCTCCCCAAGAGGAGAAGGGACTAGGATTTCCACCAAGGGGAATTACTTGGTTGGTAGACTCCATTTTCTCAACCTAAGATCAACGTAGGAAAAGGGTATGAATATTCCATTTAAAATAAATTTTTGGACGCTTTGACACAACTTGTTTTTTCAATTTTTAAGAGTCGAGAAAAAACAAAATATGACTCTAGTCTCCTTCGATTTTTGATGAGCCTGAAGTGACAAGTGCTCAGATGGACCTTTTCCGTTAAGGAGTCTGAAAATGAATGAAAAGGACTACTCTGGAGATCTAGGTAGAGGAAGTACCAAACCAATCACAAAACTGCAGAATACTTTTTACGGTACGGCAGTCAATCTTCCTGAATGCTATGTTCGGTGCATTGCGATCAGTAGGGTGGCCGACACGGCTTCCTATGGATAAAAGGTTTTAAGCCTATAGGGGTCTCCCAATATATAGTCGACGGTACGTGGGACCGTACTGGCACTTATCGTCTCAAAGTGGAGGAATCACCCAACCATCAGTGAGGACAACGGTTACCATGCTTTACGACGCTGGAATACGTCTCTAGCCTAAACCTCTAAATGTTGTGCGTTAAGTTCCAAAGCGTTGTTAGATTCATTCAATTTATTTTAAGTTGATCTTTCTTATGAAGTTTGCCTTTTGGGTTCACCACGAGATGTAGATGTAATTCCTAAAATGCAATCTAAAGATGATAAGAAAACTTTTATCTCTTTTCAACAATGAAAATCCTAGCTACAAGGGGAAAAGAAAGACACAATCTTTTCTCAAAGAGCAAAGAGCACACTGCAAATGCACTTTTCCTAAATCAAGCCAAACAGACTATCAATATGCAAATGCACATGTGCATGTATTTGTTTTTCACTTTCTTAATATTGATGCCTAAAAAGAAAGTTGATGTACAAATCTGAATTTGCTTTCAAGTGACAAACACAAACAAGCTTCTTTTCGAAATCAAAAGGTAGAGATGATTACGACACTTTATGATTTTGAAATAAGTACTCGTTTTGATGCTAGAAAGTCACAAATTCAAACCAAAGGAAAAAGTAAAATCATAATCGATTGTCAACAGCAAATAAACTTTCTCCTAAGATCAAAATCAACACTTACGACAGATCTAAATCAAAAGACGACAGTATGACTATTCTACCTTTTCAATGGAAAACTGTAAATGATGTAAAAAAACACAAAAACATCTACAGTCTTTTTGTACAAAGGAGGCGGAATTAAGGCAAAGAAAAGGGGTTTTTAAACAGACACATACACTGATCACAGGCTGCAAAAATCAGAGACAAAACTAAAAAAATGAAGCAAAGAACCTCAGCTGCACAAGGCTAGGCTGATCAGCGCACCTGTTACACAGAGAAACTGGATTGCAGTGCAGGTAGCCCTCTCGGGAACTGCGTTGAAATGCAGAATCTCTTCACAGAGCCTGCGCTGGGGCAGAAATGAGAATTCTATCCGGGTTCTAGGTCATGGTTTGCAGTTTAATCTATGGTTTTTGGCCGAGTAAAAGCAATCAGTAATGCACGACCAGAGGGTAGATTTAAAGGAGGTCTAAGAGCTATCACAAAGGGCAATCAGATCATTTGTGAATCAGTTGTTCAAATCATAAACAGATCCAGTGAATGGATTCAAGTAGCAGATGTCTACTTTGCATTTGTTAATGGAAAATGCAGTTCGATTGCTACTCCTAAGTTTATGAAACAAACAACAAGAGAAACACACACAAACTAATTAGACACGATCCCCAGTGGAGTCCCCATTTTGTTAATGGGAAAATTGTCTACTCAGAACGACCCTATCCCACTAAGGTGTGACATTGACCTTAGAAACAAACAGAGAAAACTAATTTCGTATTCTTCTTTATGAACTATAAACGAAGAGGAATAGGATGAACCAACCTATGTCTTGCGCTAGTCCTTTGATCCAATCTCTCTCCTCTTTGACAGCTTCCAGGTACCTGCTCCCTTACTTTCCCAGCTTCACCAAGTTCCTGTAAGATCACAGAAGAAGAAAACTACACAAAGACATGGATTTATATTCATAAATAGCTTAGGATCAGATTTAAGCTAAACATGCAAATGTAACAAACATCAATGATACACAAGCATGTAGGAGAAACTCAAATAGTTTTATTGATATAACAAGAAGATCCAGGAGGAGTTACAACCGATGATTCCTGATCCAGCATCAACCTCCTAGCATAGAATCCCCTCTTCACCTCCAACAAAGCATAAATCACCCAATACTCTGATATCTATCTCTAAACCAACAACAATTCTCTGCAATGTCCAAAATTCCAGCCTCTGGATCTTTGGGATGAGGGATCCATATATAGATGTATGCAAGGAATATGAGTCAACTTATGTTTTGACTAGTGGCTTCTCTCTGTCAGTTCTTGCTTCCACTTGGAGACTGAGAGCCTCTTACTCATCCTTGGTCGAACTCAGTGAGGCAAGTGTCATTGGAGAAGATTCTGGAAGCTTCCATTGTCTTTCCACCTCGCGGAATGGCACTGCCATTTGTCATTTCCCGCTCAACGCACCCTGGTAGTGCATTTAGGTGCGTTGCAACGCACCTAGCTAGTGTACTTGGGTGCTATGCAACGCAGCTAGCTAGTGGAGCAGCTGAAATGATCCTAATTTGACTGATTCTGAGCAATTTCTGGTGGAGAACTTCTGGGAGAAGCTGTAATTTGTTGACCTTGTTCCTTCAGGGGTCGGAACAACACTTTTAGGGACTTAGGATCCCTTGGTTTATGGACATTTCATGCTTAGAGCTGTAAGGCACAAAAATGTCTATAACACATGGTTGCTTCTAAAGTATAATGTTGGGCGGAATAAACTTCATCTTCTTCCTCCTCCTCCAACCATAAAGGTAAGTCATGTTCTAAAGAATGTTGAGCAGGAGGGTATAGGACTAACTTCTTGGACATATGGTCATTCTTGATGGTCATATTCCCAACTCTGCAGCTAATGTAAGCATCGACAGTGAACAACCATGGCCTCCCAAGGATGAGAGGGTAACTAGTAAACTTAGTCTTAGGCTGGAGAACTAGGAAATCTCCAGGGTACTCCCAAGAGTCAATGGGGACCATCACATCCTCCACAATTCCCTCAGGGGTTACTGTGGAATGGTCTAAAAGTTGCAGAACTATTGTGGTCTTCCTCAATGAATATTGGAGGTTGAGCTTGAGAATGGTGTCCTTGGTCATCACATTAATGGAAACCCTAATATCGATCAGAGTGTGTGGAACAATGGTGCCATTGATGTGCACATATACTACAGGGCTTCCAAGGTCCAAATATTTTGGATAGATTACCTGCCCTAGCATTAAGTCGGACAATTATCCACTGAAATTAATGGTAGGGGAATCCTTTTTCGCCTCCATGGATGCTTGAATGACTTCTCTTTAATCAAATTATTGTAAATAGGAACATATTTTATTGCCTAGAGAAGTGGGATTTTTACACATATTTTTCAATTCTCTCAAAAGTTCAGTCTCTTCTTTGGTAGGCTAGAGTTGTTGGGCTAATATTTCAAGAAAGGGTGGATTTACTTTAAGATTGCTTTCCCCTCTTTCTTCCTCAACCTCCCTAGGTGGAGGTGGAGGTGGAGGTTGGTTATTCGAGAGAACTCTCCCAGATCTCAAGTTAATCTCCTGGATTTCCATAACATAAGACGGGTATGATGTCTCTCCACTATATACCTGTTGAACTTGCCTATTTTTCGGGTTTGGATTCGGATAGGCAGGCATCTGGGGTTGCTTGGGTGTATCAGAGTATAGCAGTTGTGGTTGGGTTGGTGGTGGAGGAAATAGAGTTGGAGCATTGTTGTATTGGGGCCTCCACCCCTGGAGCGGTGCATTCCACTGAGGTTGTGGTGGAGCATAAGGTTGAAATGACTGGCTAGCTGGATGGGAGTGATATTGAGATGCAAAGGACCAAGGAGGGGGTGTAGACCAGGAAGGATGAGCATGGGCTCCCTAAGAAGGTATGGCTATGGTTTGGTTGGGGTTGTAATATGCATGGGACGGCCCTCGCATTCCCTACTGGTATGGTCTAGGCCGATGAGGTCTCCTTTCGTTAATGTAGCAAAGTTGCTCAGTAACCCCTTCAACTCCTTGATATATAGCTTTGATTCTGAGCAAAGAAGGGCACTTGTCTATGGAGTGGTTATCTTCATAGACTAAGCAAATTTCAATAGAGTTCAATGGAAATTCATTCCTAGGATTCCTCCTGGTGCATTTAGGACAAAAAATGGCCAAGGCTCTCTCTGCTTCCTCCTGCTTCCTCTTAATGTGCATGATGTCCATTTTCAAGGCAAGTGTTTACAACATCTCGCTTTTGAATTCTTCCAACATGTTTCCAATTTCACCCTTGATGGATGAGTTGGAAGACGATGTACTGACCATAGGTTGACTACCCCTACCCTTTTTCCTAGTTGCCCTACAATGGTTTCTAAAGATAGTATTGATATCCTCATAGGGTAATTGGTAGATATCTCCTCCTCTTAACAAATTTAAGGTATCCAAAAGATCTTCTCTTACTCCCCTAAGCAGGACCAACTTTAGTGACTCAGGGTCACGTGTACACGTAACGCTTTTGTAACTAAGCTGAAATATTTATTTGTAATCCTCTAGGGATTCATCATTGCCCAGGGTCATCCTGAAAATTTCTTCTTTAGTATCCTTTGACCGACACTAGTCCCGATATTTGTTGTTAAAGGCCTGCTGCATATGAGCCCAAGTTTTGATTCTATCTCTAGGTAAACCCATGAACCAGCTGAATGCTACATCATTGAGGGTAGATGGAAATAGTTTTAACTTTTTCTCATCATCTATATAGTCATAGGTTTGACATATAACAACAAACTCAAATAGGAAAGTGTCAGGGTCCTTTGTGGTCAGGCCATGGGAATGAGGTAGGGGCAGAGGGGCTTATATTTTTCATCTCAGTCTCCCCATTGGTTTCCCTGATGCGTAAGGTAGCCTCAACTCTCTCTCTATTCCCTCTGTCATTTCTATTTTCAGCCATTGGTTCAGTAGGAATAGGTTCTTCTTCTTCTTCTTCTTCTCATGTAGGTTCTTCAAATATGTCAGGTTGCTCACCTAAGGGTTCCTCCAGTTCACAGCCACCGAAGAAGAGGGAAGGTTTGATTCTTTGATGGAAGAAAGGTAAATATACTTCTAAGAGAGTTACTCTACTACAATAGTTGACATCTAAGGCCAAATCACACCATTCCCTATTTAACCATTTAAGAAGCTATGCTAGGAAAAAATGCTAAATCAACATGAAACAAATGCTACTATCTAAGTTGTAGAAGTAAGTAGCATCAAGAAACACTAATGTGCAAGTAAAGAGACTAAACTAAATCTATTTTTTCTTTTAAGGTCTTTCTATGAAAAATCAAGTATGCAAACTAATTGTTCTTGTGGGTGTGGCAGGTGAAATAAGGATGTTTGAGGATGACTAGAAGGGTTATGAAATGGTTGGATGGTGTGGAGGACCCCTAGGATGCTTTTGGTGACTTACTAGAGGTTTTCCATCAATTCAGCCTCAAAACAGGCCGTTTCAGGAAAACCTACAGTATGTACTAGAAACCTACACGATGATCCTATAGGAATTACAGGAAACCTACAAGATATAGCCGAGAGATAAATGTGAGGTGTTGGAGGTGATGGGAGGCTTAAGAAAGGTGTGTGATGGGTGGAATGAGTGGGTGAAGGTCTAGTATCACTCAAGAGTCAATATCCAAGATAATAGATGTCTAGATTCACTCAAGCACTCAATGTGCTTGGGAGAATTTCTTTGAAAAATGATGGAAAACTAGTGAAGGTGATGGTGAAAACAAGGGATGGCTAAGGTGGATGAAGTGCTTTGGGGCTGCTTAAGGGTCCCTTCCTTAAGTCATGGTATGACAGGGATAAAATGAGGCCGAGACACTTGAAAACAACTTTGTGGTGATACGTTTTCTCCTTGCTAACCTACTACTTGAAATAAGGCACAAATGGAAGAAAACTATTAAAAAACCAATCTAATCTACACTACTTTTAATGGAGATGCATCTAAAAAGAAAATTAACAATGAAGCTATGAATCTACACTAAACATACATGTACAATAAAGAGGAGCCTTGGCTGCTAGGGTTGGGCCATAACCCAAGAGCTTCAGCCTTCTAAGTTAACTCAATGCTGGCTCAAAACCAAACTCATTCTTATTACCAAAACAACAAATTACATCAAGAGAACTTTCATAAGTATTGCAACTCGAAAATAGCTTAGAGTTTTACAATAAAAATCTAAACCCTATTGAGGTCCTATGCCTCTATACTTATACATCTGAAGTCCCCAATGAATTCCTTAAAATTAGGGAGGATTCATTCCCAAACTCGAGATAAAATGGTGCTTTGTCTCTACTTGCACGGCTGCCTTCTAGTCCTCATGATTTGAATGTTTGTACTCCATGCTGATGTGATGAATGGAGGAATATTCAAATGGAGGAGCATTTACCTCCTACAATCCCTCTCCCTTGTCCCATTCAATTTTTCACCTTAGTCTTTGCCAAAATTCCTTGATTTTCTCCTTTAATCCTGCATTCAATGCATATTATTCCACAAAGTATAATATCCAACTGTAACTCACCTCATAAACAAAATATAATAAAAAACATGTAAGAAGTTATGAGAAAAGTTGGTTTGACTAATCTATCACGTGAATTAAGGCCCATATAATTACCCAATTATGAGGCTCATCAAATCCCTCAATTAGATGTCAAACACAATGATGCCAATTAGATCTCAAGACTTAAAAGCAAGTTATACCAATCACAAGATCAAAGATTTAGAGCTTAAGTGTAGGAGTGCTTTTAGTGAAAAGTTAAGAATTTTTTTGTAAACTTAGAATGAGACAAACAAGTGTTAGATCTCAAAAATCAAATTAGCAGTAATACTTCAGAGAATTTCAGCACTTTACCAAACTTATGACAACAGTAAGAAAGTAAATTTAGATCATAACATTTACCCAACATATAAAGCATAAAAAATTGCAATGGCTAGAAAATGTAAATTTATGTACTTAGCCCACTTTATGATGATGTATTTAGTAATATATCACATATGAAATAACTTATTAGAGCAGTAAATAAATCAGCATATTAGTAAGCTAATGATCTAAAACTGATGCCCAAAAATAGGAAAATTTTCACCAAAATTGAAAAAATCAAATTTTAAGCCATCTTTAAATGTATGATTCAGAATAATTGCAGACTTGATTCAATAATTTACGTAGTAAATTAGAGCAAGAAATTTTTTATATATAGGCTAGATCTAATTCCCATCACTTTGATCCCTTCCCACTATGTTTTAGTTGTCTCCCAACAACAGGGTATGGGGGCTAGTCGCTATGGAAATGAGGTGAAGGAAAACAAGTTGGGAACCAACTTGTGTGGGAGACACAGATGAATGACCTAGCTACTCGGTAGAATTTTAGAAAGATTAATGATTAGATGAGATTTAAAGCATGTGACCCGTTCCTTATGGATTCACAATTCTTTCTTAATGTAAATTAATGCTAAGTAACCAGATGGACACCCACTGCTTGAATGATCGACTAACCTATATGATGTACAAATACTAAAATCTATGGGTGATGTAATGATCTTGGTTATGTTTAATTATATGCCTAGTCTAAGTAGAACCTCTCCCTTAAATGTATGGAGAAATAGTCTTCAGAGTAGGTTGTGAAATGGAAAACAACGGGAAGCAGGCAATGACTTGATTAACGATACCTCCCCTTGTGTTCCACCTAGCCATTTCCTCGGGTTCTATAGAGACTGTGCCTCTGACGACTGCAAGGTCACTTTTTTAACCACTAAGAAGAGTTAAACCCCTCAAGGTAAGTGGAAAAGGTTTTCCCTAGAGTCTATCAAGAAAGCTTATGCTAGGAGGCAAATTCTTAATCCAAGCTAGATCCTAGAATGCTTATGCAAGATAGATTGAGTGAACACTTCTTGAGTTAAGATTGTTTATGTTATTTAAGAAATTAGTGTGAATTAACTTATAACAAGAGTACTTAACAATGATTAAATAGAAATCTTAAGACAAGATATGTTCTTAAATATACAAGTGCCAATATTCAACAATATTCCACAAGATATTTAGAAAATTCCAAATAAGCAATGTTGATATGGTCACTTAGAATGATAACCAATGAAAATTTTACAATCTCTGCCCATTCCTGAATGGAAGTGGGATACCATAACTTTAGATTTCATAATTGTTCTACCTCGATCAAAAAGACAAAATGATTCCATCATGGTGGTGGTCGATAAATTAAGCAAGGCAACTCATTTTATCCCTATCAAGTCCACCTACCAAACCAATCAGATAGTAGATGCATTTCTGAGAGAGATTTTTATGTTGCATGGAATTCCCTGAGTCATAACCTATAACAAAGATGTTAATTTTACCTTTGCTTTTTGGAAAGCATTTTCACAAGATTAGGCACCCAGATCCACTTTAGCACTTCCTATCACCCCAGATAGATGGGCAGACTGAACAAGTCAATCAAGTCGTGGAATACATGCTTCATATGTACGTCATGCAACAACCCAAGAAACGAGAGGAATATCTCCACCTAGTAGAGTTTTCCTATAATAATGGGTATCACGAGTCGCTAAAAATCAATCAGTTCGAGGTACTTTATGTGAGGAAATGTACGGTTCTAGAAAATTGGAATAGTCCTAATAATAAAATGATATTGGGGCCAGACATGCTGGAGGAAATGGAAAAAATAGTGAGTAAGGTTCGACAATGTTTGAAGGCATCACAGGACAGACATAAGGCATATGCTGATAGGAAGAGAACCTACTAGGAATTCCAAGTGGGGTATCATGTGTATGTCTGGATTAAAGGAAAAAGAAGTACCCTCAACTAGGGAAAGTGTGCCAAGTTGGCTCCCCGATTCTGTGGTCCCTTCCAAATCCTAGAGAGGGTAGGACCGGTGGCATACCAACTCACTCTACCGAGTCATATTCAGATTCATAATCTATTTCACGTTTCCCTTCTGAAAAAATATTTTTATGATCCCCGACACATCATAGATTAGCAAGATATTCAAGTAAAGAGTAATTAAAAGTTTATATAAAGATGTAAATCTGTTTTGATCATTAACATAGATATATGTATGCCAAGTTTATGACTATTGCAATTTTGGCAGGTCGAACCAAAAGGATAATTCTCATAGAGCCCCTGCATATACTTGATTAGAGAGAAGTAACATTGCAGACACAAACTATCATCCAAGTTAAAGTCTAGTAGAAGCACTTTATTCCAGAGGAAGCGACCTGGTAAGATAGGGATTTTATCGGCGTGTCCCAAGAATAGATGGAGGAATAAACACTAGGGACAATGTTTCACTCAAGGGGGGTGAGATGTGACACCCTTAGGTTCTGAGGTAATTATTAGTAATTTTACTATTATGGACAAAGTAAATTGTTAATAATTAGTTACTGTGATGATTGGGATAGTAAATAGTAACTTTGATAAAGTAATAAATACATTAAACAGTGTCTCTAAGAAAGGTTTATGAATTCATAGTTGAGCCTCAGTAACTATCTTTTCCTTAGACAATTATCAGTTAGGAGCCGTTATCTCCTTGCCTCCTCTTTCTCCAAGAAAAGGAAAAGGGAAGCGATGGGGGGGGGGGGGGGGGAGGTGGATCAAAGGAAATGATTTCCTTGAGTGAAGTAAGATCTAGTGGTAAAAACCTCTGGATATTATCTTTCCTGGAGAAAGAAGAGGGATTGTGGGCTGGACATGGGGTCCTGAGGCTAGGGAAATCCGACACTACTACGTTAGAAATTGTGCAGAGGGAATTGAGGAGATCAGGGGGAGAAGGTTGGACATAATATTGAACTTCTCATTGGAAGGGTGGTGGCTTAACCATAAATTCTTGAACATCGCATAACAGATAAGTTTTTAAGATTGGGTGCATGTATTTTTGTAGTGGTAGTGTCAGTGTTTGCATCCTGCCATTAGTGATCAAAAATCCTCATTTCATATCATTTTAAGGGTCCCACTTAGAATTTTTTTTATCATTCCACTAGGTCATGCAAAAAAATTAGCTATTGATGGTAGTCCTAGTTCAAAAACATCACTCTTCCCTAAATGTGATTAATTGCTAGCATAGTTTCATATCTTGTTGACTGTACATCATCCATAAAGTTATTTTTATCATCCCATTTGTATGAGTCATGAGGTCACTATTTCATCTTTAAATTTAGTCCTTCAAGGTCTCATTATGTATTTTAGGGTTTTTCAAGGTTTCATTAGGTCATTAGGGTTGCCAAGGTTCCATTCCATTGCATAATACGAACAAGTAAAGGTTGATCAAATAACATCCCTTCACCATGTGAAGATGATTTGTAAAGAGAAATGCTTATTTCATTGTGTAATTTTATGTCTTTCAAATGTCAAAATTTCACCATCCCAAGCTGTTAACTCAATGTTCCATAGATTCCAAACCATCAAAAGGTCAATTTTTCAAAGGAAATAGTCAAGTGAAAGGGTAAAGTTTCAAAGGGTTAAGTGCATGCCAAAGGGAGTTGTCTTTTGCCAAGGTTGTCCAAATCATCATTTTCCACAAGAACTAAACCCTAATTTCCTCACCCATTGAGCTAGGGTTGGCTATGGCATCAGAGACATCTGAGTATATGAGGCATAAGGGAGGTCATTTCAGCAAGAATGAGGCCATTCCGACTCATACACATCATGTCTCCATCATTTTTCAATAAGTCAGTCCAAGGGACAAATCATTTGCCACACATATGGCCGGTTTTTCTTAAAAGTATGTTTTAGAGCAAATAAGGATGAATTTGGCAAAAGTGAGAGTTTGTTATTTCCATAATAGGCAAATGATGAAACTCCTCCTTCAAGTTTTGCACAATTTTCATGGTTTTAGAGAAATGTCAAAAATACAGTTGCTACAAGAGAGTTGATGCACTCCTACATTGACATTGGAAAAATAGTTTTTTATTGTCGCTGGATTGTCCAAATGACTTGTTTTATGAGTCAATTGATAACTAGAGTGAAATATCTTTCCAACGAGCTATCATGATCTCAATTTTGACTTGAGGAAGACCTCCAAAAGTTTCCTGCAAGAGAACACTTCATTTTTGCACCTCATTCTTCACTTTTTGACCAGTCTTGGGAGAATTGACTTTTAAGGGGCTATATTGGATCATTTGCAGTGCTTGATAGGTCCATTATGTAGCCAAGAGATAGCCCTCTCTAACAAGCTATCATGTGCTCAATTTGGACACAAGGAAGGTAGTCAAAATCAACCTGAAAGTTGGAGGGCCTGTTTAACCAGGACATTGCGCGCTAGGTAGAGTCATTGCGCGCCTGAGTGTGGTGATGCGTGCTTGTTCAGTGAAGGGTAGATTTGCCCGAACCAGCCAGAGAAAATTTCAATGGCGCTATACATCTATGCATTGAAGGGCACATTTTTCAAGGACACTGCATGCTAGCACTTGGTGCTACACGTTTGGGCAGTAAATCCTCGCAAAACCTAGGAGCGCCAAAACACCACTTTCCTTCATATGATCAAGCTATAAAGGCTTCTATTACTTGCATACAACAAGTAAGTCTCCTAGTATCTCTTTCTCTCCATCAATTAAGAAGGTTGTCACCCTAAATTTTAAAACCCTAGAAAATCCTTTCTTGTATGTTTCCAAAATCACCTATTTGATTCGAATTACAACACTTCATAGACTTTGCACCTCGAATCAACCTTGCCTATACTTCATTCAATATCCCTCACTATTTCACTCACCTTGACCCACATATAAGTCCCTCAAGTTTCCACCTTGAAAACATGGGAGAAGAGAGTCACACTAGTTCAAAAGAAGGGGAAAGAGGCACATGTTTACCCCACGAAAAGTGGGAGGGGCATTGCCTTCATCATTAGCACTACAGGTTAAAGGAAAAGAGAAAATGGTGGAGGAAGCATAGGTCAAACAATAGCACAAAAAACATGACACTGAAAAGGAGTTTATCCTTGTAAACTCAACTGATGAGGAGAAAGACAAAATCACTCAGGCTACCTTGAAAGCAAAGGATGCCAAAATTAGGGAGCTTGAGACCAGTTTAAAAAGGGCAAAATATATCATCTCCTTTTATGAGCAAGAGAACAAGTAGATAGTGGTCAAGAAGGAATTGATTTAAAACAAGTACATCAAGGCAAAGAGGGAGGATGAGAAGGTCAAATTTCAGCTTGATGAGGTTTATGGAGATTATGGAGAGCCGAATGATGAATAGGGATAGAGAAAAGGACCAAGAACAATAGGACTAAAGAGAGCCTTAGAGATTGAAAGGCAAAAGGAGGTAGAATTGTAGGAGTAACTCACTTTAAATGAGAAATTGGTCAAGGACATAGCTGAGAATAGAGAGTCTTGGCTTGAGAAGGTGAATACAAGCTTGGAGACCCTCTTGGAAAAAGCAAACAAAGATGTTGAGATACAAAGGATGATGGCCAAGTATTATGCATAGAGGAACCAAGTGGGAAGGAGCAAGCTTAAAAGAGCTCATGAGAAAATTAACAAATTGAGCAAGAAAGAGGAGAAGAGGAGACTTGACATATTTGCTGAGGCATCCCTACATGCATATAACCTTTAATCAGTCATAAAAACACCATTTTGGGCATGTTGAACCATTTTTGAGCTTGAAGGAAGTTGCTGAGATTTTCAGACAATTTTTAACACAGTCATGGTGGTCAAACACGCAACACCTTCGGCACTGCACTCTTTTTTGGGGCATCCAATGAGGAAATGGTCAGAATTTTTGGATTCAGAATGGTGTGTACATGAACCCTATGCATTTTCTAAGGTTTTGGAGTAGAACTACTTAACCAAAAGGGCCAAAAACTCTCAAAAAATGACCTTTTTGCCCTCTTTTTGGCCTGGGCACTACGTGCTGAGCAGTGTTGGGAGAATTGACCTTTGAGAGGGAAAATGAACTCCAAATGGAAAAATTCAAGATTTTTTGGAAAGTAGACTTGAATATATTTCTAACAAGCTATTGTGGGCCCACTTTTGACACTGGGAAGGCACTCAAAAGTCCACCAAAAGATGAAGGGAATGCTGGGCATTAGCGCTGTGCGCCTAGCATTGGCACTACACGCTTGACAATTTGTCCATATTTTCACTTTCGTCCCAGTTTTCACTTTCACCTTAGAAAATCACGAATTATCTATGTGAATGATGATTTAAATGTAATTATCATGTTTCTAGTACTTAATAGGGTAATTACATTAGGTAAATCAAGTTCATGAGGTGTAATGAATCAGTTTGCTTGGATTAGGGATGAGCCACTTTGACCACCCTATTCTCTTGTTATCAGTTCAACCTTTCTTGCATCCTTCCCTCTTCTCATGGATTCGATCCCTTGAGGTTAGGATGGGTGGTTTGAAGCCTATATTATGTATTTCCTAGTCATTTTTAGGGGTTGGATTCACGGGAATGCTTAGGCTTTGATAGACATCATTTTGTACCAGGTACAATAGGAGATTAATGAAAAATTGCAGCTATTTCTTTGGGATCCATGTGGTATGATTCTCAGTTCATTTTTTCTTATGTTTTCACGTGTTAGAATGTATCGTTGACTCCATTTAATCATTTTATATGCTTTATCTGAATGTATACAAGTTTGAAAGGTAGAATCCATAACTTTTATGCTATGTTTTTGGTAAACATTTCACAGTCTGTGTTTTCTTCAGTTAAGGAAGAATCCATGAGGTTTACATGCTCTTCCTAGCCTCCTCACCTGTATTTCCACCTCATCCATCAAACCCTTAGGTTTTAATTGTTGTGCCTACCTTTCCCCATCGAAAACCCTACAATTTTGACGTAATTTCCTTGCCCTAACTGTTTGGCTTCTCCTCATTCAGCAAAACCCTTCAAAATCAAATCAAACCTTGTGCTAGTATACCTAGCCTAATATCAATTTCTAGATCTAGTCAATTTGGCTAAGATCCTTATGGAGAGAGCCCTCTCCTGGCCTAATAGGGCTATCTACTTGGCTAAGCATGGTTTGTGGTTACCCTCGCATTGCCTTCCTTTAGCCTGAGGTTCAATCCAAGTGATAACATATTGGCGACCATACTGGGGAACGAGCAAAAGATTTTGTATTCCTTGGGAAATATCATCAAAGTTCAGATCTAGATCTGATTGTTGATGGTGGACAACGATCAGACATAGGAAGGATGAAATCATTCACCTAGCGACTCTAGTGTCGAAAAATCCCAAGGTTCGAATTTTTATGGAAACTCCATTGTTCAAGAACCAGCATCTTGAAGAATTTCTTGTTGAATTTATTGTTATCAAATTGGATTCTTTCATTAGAAGGTATGCTTCCATGAGACGAGATGACATTCCAGGTTTCCCAAATAAAATTCCTAAGGTAGATTGGAAAAGTAATTTGCCTATGTTTAAAGATGATGATAGGAATGATGCTGCTTTACATCTAGTTAGATTTCACATGCATACTCACAAGTTGAGGGTTGATTTTCCTGAAGACTGCTTGATGAAGATATTCATGGTCACTTTGGAAGGTGAACCCCGATCTTGGTGTGAAAGTTTGTTGCCTACTTGTATTTACTGTTTAAAGTATTTCCATACCATGTTCTTTGAAAGGTATAAAGAATATTTTCCATCCTTAATATTAGTTTAGAATTGTTGTAAACATGCTTATAGTTTTATTAAAAATATTGAGAAATTTTATGAAGATGATGACTTCATGGATGATGAGATCATGGAAGCCCTGTATGAAAATCCATTTCAGCAGCATAAAGAGAGCTTAGAGGATACTTATCAAGATGCTCAGGAAAATTTGTCGTAGGTTCAAGATCTTAGTACAATTGAAAATGATGGAAGACAAGGTCTTATTTCAGATTTGCTCATAGAAGATGACAACATGGAGGAAAATCAAGTTCCAATTTCAGATTGTGGTAAAGTCAAGTTGGCTATTTTAGATCTAGATTCATATCGTGGTGATGAAGAGTACCTTGTTTTGAATCCCATGTAGGAGAGATATGTTGTTGAGATAATCTTGAATGAAGAAAACAAAGTTATTGAACGAAGTATTCTCATTTCATTAGAACAAAGCCTTCACGAGGAGGTAATCCAGTCCCTCTATGAAAAATAAGATGAGATCTTTGTTCAAGTAAGTGAAAAATATTCTTTGGATAATTCAATGATAAATGATAGAAGTGTTAGTTTTGAGTTTCGAAAACTATCTGAAGTTTTCCCTCATGACTGATAAGTGCGATAACAAACATGACAATCTGGTTGCAATGTCATATGAATATATACAACATCCTTGTCAAACTTTAGGATGGAAAGAAGGCAATTATTGTTTTAGGGAAAGAAAACAAAAGGTATTGTCTGCTTTGTCTGAAGATGAGATAGATCAACTCCTAAAAGGTCATGTTACAACCCAAGCTAATGCGGGATTGCAGTGTTCGCATAGTCAAGAAGGTGTTAGTGAAGCTTCTTACACTATTGAAAATGAGAATAGTCTTGAAATTGTATTTATATATCAATGAACATATATTATTTTCTTTCATGAAGATGATAGGGCTATCATGTTTGATAATCTTGAAGAATGTCTTCTGTTTAAGAATGACTTAGACTATGAAATTGAGGTGTATGAGCCTGAGAGATATAGTATGCCATAAATCGAGTTAGAATTTCTCATGCTCGAGAAATTTACAGCCAACAACCAGATAGAAGAAGTTTATACTTCTCTATGACTTCCTATAAATCCACAACCAACTGTTCTTTCAGATCAGAATGAAGGAAGTACTTGTATTTTTGCTGCTAGATCTCCAGACAAGGTAGTGCTTCAGGATTTTCAAGATTCCTTTGGCATTCTTTTGCAAGCACTGGAGAAGATGAATGTTGTATGGTTTGTTAGCATAAGCATTGGTTTCAATTTTTATTGTCAGTTTCCTACATGTACATCATTCTGCCTGCTCGGGGAAAGTGAGAGCATAATTTCAGTGAGTAGCCATCTGCTAGATTGGTTACATTGGAAGGTTCACTTCACATGATTGTACATATTTCTTCAGTAGGTAGGTTGTTTTCATTAGTATTTGAAGCCCTCAAATCTCGATGGTCTGCTGCCATTAATAAGTTTTGTAAGTACTTGTTTCAGTTAAGTAAGCATTGAGTCACTTTTTTGAATCAATTTCAAGTCAGTTTTGATTTAGTTTGTGTCATTTGAAGTTTTTAGCGTTTAGTCATGCATTTCAATTTAAGTTTTTGACCGTATTGGCCCACATGGTTAGGCACTTGGTCTACAGTCTCCTTGACACCTCCAAGGAGCTGCCATCCCCAATAAGACCGATGTTAGTGTCAGTATTTGCATCCTACCATCTGTGATCAAAAATCCTCTTTTCATATCATTTTAAGGGTCCCACTCAGAATTTTTTTATCATTCCACTAGGCCATGCAAAAAATTAGTCATTGATGGTAGTCCTAGTCCAAAAGCATCAGTCTTCCATAAATGTGATTACTTGGTGGCATAGTTTCATATCTTGTTGACTTTACATCATCCATAAAGTTATTTTTATCATGTCGTTTGTATGAGTCATGAGGTCATTATGTCATCTTGAAATTCAGTTCTTCAAGGTCTCATTAGGTCTTTTAGGGTTTTTCAAGGATTCATTAGGTCATTAGGATTGCCAAGGTTCCATTCCATTGCATAAGACTAGGAAGTAAAGGGTGATCAAATAATTTATCCCTTCATCATGTGAAGATGATTTGTAAAGAGAAATTCTTATTTAATTATGTAATTTTATGTCTTTCAAATGTAATAATTTCACCCTCCCAAGCTGTTACTCAATGTTCTAAAGATGCCAGACCATCAAAAGATCTATTTGTCAAAGGAAATAGTCAAGTGAAGGGGTAAAGTTTCAAATGGTTAAGTGCATGCCAAAGGGAGTTGTGTTTTCCCAAGGGTGTCCAAATCATCATTTTCCACAAGCACTAAACCCTAATTTCCTCAGCCATTGAGCTAGGGTTGGCTATGGAATCAGAGACATCTGAGTATAGGAGACATAAGGGAGGTCATTTCAGCAAATATGAGGCCATTCCAACTCATACACAGCATATCCCCATCATTTTTCAATAATTTAGTGCAAGGGACAAATCATTTGCCACACATAGGGCCAGTTTTTCTTAAAACTATGTTTTAGACCAAAAAACGATGACTTTGGCAAACATTAGAGAGGTTTTTGTCCATAATAGGCCAAGGATAGAAAACCTCCACTTTTTACACAGGTGTCATGGTTTTAGAGAAATGTCAAAAATACAATTGCTATAAGAGAGTTGTTGCACTTCTAAAGTGACTTTGGGAAAATCAATTTTTGGTCTAGCTAGGTTGTCCAAATGACTTTACTGATGAGTCAACTAATAACTAGAGAGAAATATATTTCCAATGAGCTATCATTATCTCAATTTTCAGTTGACGAAGACCTCCAAACGTTTCCTACAAGAGAACACTTCATTTCTGCACCCTGATTCTGCAATTTTTGAACAGTCTTGGGAGAATTGACTTTTCAAGGGGATATAATTGATTATTTTTAGTCATTTATAGGTCCATTTCCTATCCAAGAGAGATACCTTTCCAACAAGCTATCATGGGCTCAATTTGGACACTGAGAAGGCATTCAAAATCAACCTGAATGTTGGAGGGTACATTTAAAAAGGACGCCACGTGCTGGGTAGAGTTTTTGTGCGCATGAGTGTGGTGTTATGTGCCTATGGAGTGAAGGGTGCGCTTGCCTGACCGAGCTCGAGAAAATTTCAAAGGTGTTGCATGCTTGTACGTTGAAAGGCACATTTGTCAAGGATGCTGCATGCTGGCACTTGGTGCTACGCATTTGGCTAGTAAAGATTGGAAAACCCTTTGAGCACCAAAACACCACTTTTCTTCATCTACTCAAGCTACAAAGGCTTCTATTACCTGCGTACAACAAGTAAGTGGCCTAGTATCTCTTTTTCTCCATCAATTAAGCAAGTTAGCACCCTAAATTTTAAAACCCTAGCAAAGCCTTTCTTGTATGTTTCCAAAATCACCTATTTGATCAGAATTACAACACTTCATAGACTTTGTCACCCTCAAATTATCTTTGCATGTACTTCATTCCATATCCCTCACTATTTCACTCACCTTGACCCACATATCAGTCCCTCAAATATCCACCTTAAAAACATGGCAGATGAGAGTCACACTAGTTTTGAGGAAGGGGAAAGAGCTAGGTGTCTACCCCACGCAAAGTGGAAGGGGCCGTGCTTTTTTCATAAGCATTACAGGTTAAATGAAAATAGAAAATGGTGGAGGAATCAGAGGTCAAACAACAACATGAAAAATATGACACTGAAAAGGAGTTTCTCCTTGTGAACTCAAGTGATGAGGAGAAGGAAAAAATCACTCAGGCTGCCTTGAAAGCAAAGGATGCCAAAGTCAAGGAGCTTGAGACCAGTTTACAAAGGGACAAATATATCATCTCCTTTTATGAGCAAGAGAACAATCAGCTAGAGGTCAAGTAGGAATTGATGCAAACCAAGTACAACAAGGCAAAGAGGGAGGCTAAGAAGGCCAAATTTCAGCTTGATGAGGCTTATGGAGATTATGGAGAGCCGGATGATGAATAGGGACAGAGAAAAAGACTATGAATAAGAGGAGTAAAGAGATCCTTAGAGCTTGAAAGGCAAAAGGAGGTAGAATTGGAGAAACAACTCACCTTAAATGAGCAATTGGCCAAGGACATAGCTGAGAATAAAGAGTCTTGGCTTCAAAAGTTGAACACACACTTGGAGACCCTCTTGGACAAAGCAAACAAAGATGTTGAGATACAAAGGAAGATGGCCAAGTATTCTACACGAAGGAACCAAGTGGCAAGGAGTAAGCTCAAAAGAGCTCTTGAGAAAATTGACAAATTGACCAAGCAAGAGGAGAAGAGGAGACTTGACATATTTGTTGAGGCATCCCTACATGCCTCTAACCTTTTATCAGTCATAAAAACACATTTTTGGGCATCTTGAACCATTTTTGAGCTTGAAGGAAGTTGCTGAGATTTTCAGACATTTTTTTAGCACATTCATGGAGGTCAAACACGCAGCACCTTGGGCATTGTGCTCTTTTTTAGGGCATCCAATGAGGAAATGGTCAACATTTTTGGATTCACAATGATGAGTACATGCACCCTCTGCATTTGCTAAGGTTTTGGAGCATAACGGGTTGACCAAAAGGGCCAAAAACCCTCAAAAAATGACCTTTTTGCCCTCTTTTTGGCCTGGGCACTACGCACTGAACAGTGTTGGGAGAATTGACCTTTGACAAGGCAAATGAACTCCAAATGCAAAAATTCAAGATTTTTTGGAATGTAGACTTTAATATATTTCCAACAAGCTATTGTGGGCCCAATTTTGACACCGGTAAGGCACTCAAAAGTCCACCTAAAGATGAAGGGCACGCCTGGCATTAGCATTGCGCCCCTAGCACTGGCGTTGTGTGTTTGACAATTTGTCCATATTTTCACTGTTTTGTTATAGTTTTCACTTAAACCTTGGAAAATCATGAATTTATCTATGTAAATGATGAGTTAAATGTAATTATCATGTTTCTAGTACTTACTAGGGTAAATAAATTAGGTAAATCAAGTTCATGAGGTGTAATGAATCAGTTTGCTTGGATTAGGGATGAGTCACTTTGACCACCCTATTCTCTTGTTATTAGTTCAAACTTTCTTGGATCTTTCCCTCTTCGCATGGATTCGACCCCCTGAGGTTAGGATGGGTGGTTTGAAGACTATATTATGTAGTTCCATAGTCTTTTTCAGGGGTTGGATTTAGGAGAATGCTTAGGCTTTGATAGACATCATTTTGTACCAATTACAACAGGAGATTAATTAAAAATTGCAGTTATTCCTTTGGGATCCATGTGTTATGATACTCAATTAAGTTTTTCTTATGTTTTCACGTGTTAAAATGTATTGTTGACTCCATTTCAGCATTTCATACTCTTTATGTGAATGTATACAAGTCTGAAAGGCAGGATCCATAACTTTTATGCTCTGTTTTTGGTAGACATTTCCTAATTTGTGTTTTCTTCAAATTAGGAAGAATCCATGAGGTTTACATGCTCTTCCTAGCTTCCTCACCTGTATTTTCACCTCATCCATCAAGCCATAAGGTTCTGATTGTTGTGACTACCTTGTCCCATCAAACACCCTGCAATTTTGACCTAAGTTCCTTGCCCTAACTGTTTGGCTCCTCCTCATCCAGCAAAACCCTTCAAAATCAACTCAAACCTTGTGCTGCTATACCTAGCCTAATATCAGCTTCTAGATCTAGTTAATTTGGTTGAGATCCTTATGGAGAGAGCCCTCTCCTAGCCCAGTAGGGCTAGCTACTTAGCTAAGTGTGCTTTGTGGTTACCTTGGCATTGCCTTCCTTCAGCCTGAGGTTCAATACAGGTGATAACATATTGGTGACCATACCGGTTAATGAGCGAAAGGTTTCATATTCCCGGGGAAATATCATCAAAGTTCAGATGTAGATCTAATTGTTGATGGTGGACAATGATCAGAAATAGGAAGGCTGAAATCATTCACCTAGTGACTCCAGTGTCGAAAAATCCGAAGGTTCAGAATATTTATGGTAACTCCACTGTTCAAGAACCAGGAGCATGAAGAATTTCTTGGTGAATTTATTGTTATCAAAATGGATTTGTTTGCTAGAAGATATGCTCCCATGAGATGAGATCACATTCCAGGTTTCCCAAATAAAATTCCTAATGTAGATTAGAAAAGGAATTTGCGTATGCTTAAAGATTAGGATATGAATGATGCTACTTTGCATCTAGTTAGATTTCACATGCATACTAGCAAGTTGAAGGTTGATTTTCTTGAAGACTACTTGACGAAGATATTCATGGCCACTTTGGAAAGTGAAGCTCGATCTTGGTGTGAAAGTTTGTTGCTTGCTTGTATTCACTGTTTAAACGACTTTCATACCATGTTCTTTGAAAGGTATAAAGAATCTTGTCCATCCTTAATATTAGTTCAGAATTTTTGTAAACATATTTATACTTTTATTGAAAATCTTGACAAAGTTTATGAAGATGATGACTTCATGGATGATGAGATCATGGAAGCCCTATATGAAAATCTGTTTCAGCAACATAAAGAGAGCTTATAGGATACTTATCAATATGCACAGGAAAATTTGCAGCAGGTTCATGATCTTAGTACAATTGAAAATGATGGAAGACAAGCTCGTATTTCAGATCTACTCATAGAAGAAGACAACATGCAGGAAAGTCAAGTTCCAATTTCATACTGTGATAAAGTCAAGTTGGCTATTTCAGATCTAGATTCAGATCATGATGATGAAGAATACCTTGTTTTGAATCCCATGTAAGAGAGCTTTGTTGTTCAGATAATATTGAATGAAGAAAACAAAGTTATTGACCCAAGTGTTCTTGTTTCATTAGAACAAAGCCTTCATGAGGAGGTAATCCGGTCCCTTTATGTAAAAAAAGATGAGATCTTTGTTCAAGTAAGTGAAAAATCTTCTTTGGATAATTCAGTGGTAAATGGTAGAAGTGTTAGTTTTGAGTTTTAAGAACTATCTAACGTTTTCCCTCATAAGATTGATGAGTGCGATAAGAAACATGAAAATATGGTTTCCATGTCATATGAAGATATTCAAAATCCTTGTCAAACTTTAGGAGGGAAAGAAGACAATTATTGTTTTAGCGAAAGAAAACAAAAAGTACTATCTCCTTTGTCTAAAGATGAGATAAATCAATTCCTGAAAGTTCATGTTACAACCCAAGCTAATGTAGGTTTGCAGTGTTCACATAGTCAAGAAGGTGTTAGAGAAGCTTCTTCCACTTTTGAAAATGAGGACATTCTTGAAATTAGATTTATAGATCAGCGAACATATATTATTTTCTTTCATGAAGATGATAGGGCTGTCATGTTTGAAAATTTTGAAGAATGTTTTTTGTTTAAGAATGACTTAGAATATGAATTTGAGGAGTATGAGCCTGAGAGAGACAATATGCCAGAAATTAAGTAAGAATTTCTCATGCTCGAGGAATTTGTAGCCAACAATCAGATAGAAAAAGTTTATATTTCTCTATGCCTTCCTATCAATCAGCAACCAATTGTTCTTTCAGATGAGAATGAAGGGAGTACTTGTATTTTTGCTGCTGGATCTCAAGACAAGGTAGTGCTTCAGGATTTTCAAGATTCCTTCAACATTCTTTTGCAAGCACTGGAGAAGATGAATGTTGTATGGTTTGTTAGCATAAGCCTTTGTTTCAATTTTTGTTGTGAGTTGCCTACATGTACATCATTCTGCCTGCTCGGGGAAAGTGAGAGCATAATTTCAGTGAGTAGCCATCTGCTGGATTGGTTACATTGGAAGGTTCACTTCACATGATTGTACATATTTCTTTAATAGGTAGGTGTTTGTCATTAGTATTTGAAGCCCTCAAATCTCGATGGTCTGCTGCCATTAATAAGTTTTGTAAGTACTTGTTTCAGTTAAGTAAGACTTGAGTCATTTTTTGAGTCAATTTCAAGTTAGTTTTGATTCATTTTGTGTCATTTGAAGTTGTCAGCATTTAGTCATGCATTTCAATTTAAGTTTTTGATAGTATTGGCCCACATGGTTAGGCACTTGGTCTACAGTCTCTTTGACACCTTCAAGGAGCTGCCATCCCCAATAAGGTCGATGTTAGTGTCAGTATTTGCATCCTACCATTAGTGATCAAAAATCCTCTTTTCCTATCATTTTAAGGGTCCTAGTTAGAACTTTTTTATCATTCCACTAGGTCATGCAAAAAATTAGTCATTGATGGTAGTCCTAGTCCAAAAGCATCACTCTTCCATAAATGTGATTACTTGCTGGCATAGTTTCATATCTTGTTGATTTTACATCATCCATAAAGTTATTTTTATCATGCCATTTCTATGAGTCATGAGGTCATTATTTCATCTTAAAATTTAGTCCTTCAAGGACTCATTAGCTCTTTTAGGGTTTTTCAAGGTTTCATTAGGTCATTAGGGTTGCCAAGGTTCCATTCCATTGCATAAGACTAGCAAGTAAAGGGTGATCAAATAACATCCCTTCATGATGTGAAGATGATTTGTAAAGAGAAATTCTTATTTCATTATGTAATTTTATGTCTTTCAAATGTAACAATTTCACCTTCCCAAGCTGTTAACTCGATGTTCCAAAGATGCTAGACCATCAAAAGATCAATTTGTCAAAGGAAATAGTCAAGTGAAAGGGTAAAGTTTCAAAGGGTCAAGTGCATGCCAAATGGAGTTGTCTTTTCCCAAGGGTGTCCAAATCATCATTTTCCATCAGCACTAAACCCTAGTTTCCTGACCCATTGAGCTAGGGTTTGCTAAGGAATCAGAGACATCTGAGTGTATGAGGCATAAGGGAGATCATTTCAGCAAGTATGAGGCCATTCCAACTCATACACATCATGTCTCCATCATTTTTCAATAAGTCAGTCCAAGGGACAAATCATTTGCCACATATAGGGCCGATTTTTATTAAAACTATGTTTTATACCAACAAAGGATGAATTTGGAAAAAATTAGAGACATTTTTGTCCATAATAGACCAAGGATGAAAAACCTCCTTCACTTTTTACACAGGTGTCATGGTTTTAGAGAAATGTCAAAAGTATAGTTGCTACACTTCTACAGTGACTTTGGGAAAATCAATTTTTCTTCTAGCTGGGTTGTCCAAATGACTTTACTGATGAGTCAAGTGATAACTAGAGAGACAAATATTTCCAATGAGCTATCATTATCTCAATTTTCAGTTGAGGAAGACCTCCAAACGATTCCTGCAAGAGAACCCCTCATTTTTGCACCCTGATTCTGCAATTTTTGAATAGTCTTGGGATAATCGACTTTTCAAGGGGATATCATTGATCATTTTCAGTCCTTGATAGGTCCATTAGCTAGCCAAGAGAGATAACTTTCCAATCTGCTATTATGGGCTCAATTTGGACATCAAGAAGGCAGTCAAAATAAACCTGAAAATTGGAGGGCACGTTTAACAAGGATGCCGCATGCTGGGTAGAGTCACTACATTCCTGAGTGTGGTGCTGCATGCCTATGGAGTGAAGGGCGTGTTTGCCTGTCTGAGCTAGAGAAAATTTCAGCAATGCTATCTGCTTGTGTGTTAAAGGGCACATTTGTCAAGGACGCTGTATGCTGGCACTTGGTGCTTAGTGTTTCACTAGTAAAGTCTGGAAAACCCTATGATCACCGAAACACTACTTTTCTTCATCTGCTCAAGCTACAAAGGCTTCTATTATCTGCATACAGCAAGTAAGTGGCCCAATATCTCTTTTTATCCATCAATTAAGAAAGTTGCCACCCTAAATTTTAAAACCCTAGCAAAGCCTTTCTTGTACGTTTCCAAAATCACCTATTTGATCAGAATTACAACACTTTATAGACTTTGTCACCCTCAAATCATCCTTGCATGTACTTCATTCAATATCCCTTACTATTTCACTCACCTTGACCCACATATCAGTCCCTCAAGTTTCCACCTTAGAAACATGGTAGAAGAGAGTCACACTAGTTCAGAAGAAGGGGAAAGAGGCAGGTGTTTACCCCATGGAAAGCGGAAGGGGCCTTGCCTTCATCATTAGTGTCACAGGGTAAAGGAAAAGAGAAAATGGTGGAGGAAGTAGAGGTCAAATAGCAGCATGAAAAGCATGACACTGAGAAGGAGTTTCTCCTTGTGAACTCAAGTGATGAGAAGTAAGACAAAATCACTCAAGCTGCCTTGAAAGCAAAGATGCAAATGTCAGGGAGCTTGAGGCCACTTTAAAAATGGCCAAATATATCATCTCCTTTCGTGAGCAAGAGAACAAGTAGCTAGAGGTCAAGCAGGAATTGATGCAACCAAGTACAACAGGGCAAAGAGGGAGGCTGAGAAGGCCAAATTTCAGCTTGATGAGGCTTATGGAGATTATGGAGAGCTAGATGATGAACAGGGACAAATGAAAAGTCCAAAATAAGAGGATTAAACAGAGCCTTAGAGCTTGAAAGGCAAAAGGAGGTAGAATTAGAGAAGAAACTCACTTTAAAAGAGCAATTGGCCAAGGACATAGCTGAGAATAGACAGTCTTGGCTTGAGAAGTTGAACACACGCTTGGATATCCTCTTGGACAAGGCAAACAAAGATGTTGAGATACAAAGGATGATGACCAAGTATTATGCACAGAGGAACCAAGTGGCAAGGAGTAAGCTCAAAAGAGCTCATGAGAAAATTGACAAATTGACCATGCAAGAGGAGAAGAGGAGACTTGACATATTTGAGGCATCCCTACATGACTCTAACCTTTAGTCAGTCATAAAACGATAGTTTTGGGCATGTTGAAACATTTTTGAATTTGATAGAAGTTCTTGAGACTTTCAAAAAAAAATTAGCACAGTCATGGAGGTCAAATGCGCAACACCTTGGGTGTTGTGCTCTTTTTTGGGGCATCCAATGAGGAAATGGTCAGCATTTTTGGATTCACAATGATGAGTACATGCACCCTGTGCATTTTCTAAGGTTTTGGAGCAGAACTAGTTGCCCAGAAGGGCCAAAAACTCTCAAAAAATGACCTTTCTACGCTCTTTTTGGCATGGCCGCTGTGCGCTGAGCAGTGTTGGGCGAATTGAGTTTTGACATGGAAAATGAACTCCAAATACAAAAATTCAAGCTGTTCTCGAAAGTAGACTTGAAGATATTTCCAACATGCTATGTTGGGCCCAATTTGGACACCAGGAAGGCACTCACAAGTCCACCTGAAGATGAAGGGTGTGCCTGGGATTGGCGCTGCACGCCTGGCATTGCGCGTTTGACAATTCATCTAGATTTTCACTGTTTCATCCTAGTTTTCTCTTTCACCTTGGCAAATCATGATATATATATATATATATATATATATATATATATATATATATGAGTTAAATGTAATTACCATGTTTCTAGTACTTATTAGGGTAAATACATTAGGTAATTCAAGTTCATGAGGTGTAATGAATTAGTTTGCTTCGATTAGGGATGAATCACTTTGACCACCCTATTCTCTTTTTATCGGTTCAACCTTTCTTGGATCTTTCCCTCTTCTCATGCATTTGACCCCTTGAGGTTAGGATGGGTGGTTTGAAGCCTATATTATGTATTTCCCTAGTCATTTTTAGGGGTTGGATTCATGGGAATGCTTAGGCTTTGATAAACATCATTATGTACCAGTTACAACAGGAGATTAATGAAAAATTGCAGTTATTTCTTTGGGATCCCTGTGGTATGATGCTCAATTCAGCTTTTCTTATGTTTTCATGTTTTAAAATGTATTGCTTTGGGATCCATAAATGTTATGCTCTGTTTTGGGTAGACATTTCACAGTTTGTGTTTTCTTCAGTTTAGGAAGAATCCATGAGGTGTACATTCTCTTCCTAGCTTCCTCACCTATATTTTCACCTCATCCATAAAACCCTAAGGTTTTGATCATTCTGCCTACCTTTCCCCATCGAGAACCCTGTAGTTTTGACCTAATTTCCTTGCCCTAATTTTTTGGCTCCTCCTCATCGAGCAAAACCCTTCAAAATCAAATAGAACCTTGTGCTACTATACCTAGCCTACTATTAGTTTCAATATCCAATCAATTTGACTGAGATCCTTATGGAGAGAGCCCTCTCCTGGCCTAGTAGGGATGGCTACTTGGCTAAGCATGGTTTTTGGTTATGCTAGCATTTCCTTCCTTCAGCCTGAGGTTCAATCCAGGTGATAACATGTAGTATGTTGAATGATAACATAGTATTCAAAAGAACAGCCTCATTGGTAATAAAATAGTTGTGGTAGAAAACAAATTATATTTATACACCAAATTCTTCCTTAGTTTGTTTTGTAATTACAAATGTGAAATGGTTAGTAGAACAAACCCAAAAGACAAAATAAACTGTATTCACTAATACTACTACTTTTGCTATAAATCATGAGAGTACTCATGACTATATTCTTAGGAGAATGACAAGGAAATAATACTGGAAATGAACATATGGGTAACTGAAAAATTAACCTTGAATCCTTTAATTGAAGAAGTATTTAAGGGAAGACATGGAAATAATTTGTAAGCAACTAATATTTCTAAAAAATTTTAGACCTCATGGTTGGGTCAACTTGAGGGAGGAAAAAATAGAAGAAAGACTACAGGAACGCCTATACCATAAATCTGTGAACATCCTTTCTTAAAAGAAACAAGGGAAAAACTAGATAAATGCACACAGTAAGTGTGGTGATTGCTAAAAGGACAATAAAAGCAACTTAACCACTATCACCACCAATAAATTCCATTGTAAACTGTAAATAATTATGACTGAATTTAAAGAAGTTTAATCATTGGAACTAGTATAAGTGTGACTATAAAATTGAGCCGATTTCACCATTTTTGAACTGATAAATATATATACCATAAATCAAATTCATGGCTTGTGTAACAGCCACATGGCTCACACCATGAGAATGTATTCACGATGCTTTAAAATATAGTAAGCCATGGAGTTATAACCATTTAAAAGGAGGAAACCTTGGCTGTGTAATCCCTTTCCCTAAAAAAAACTAAATAAAGAACAAAAACTATATCTGGCTCATGGTCATTCAATCATATAGCAGACACATTTGAGAGAGTATTTCCTTTCCTGTTAACCGAAGGGAATTAGGATAAAAGCCTACAAATAATTTTTTCAAGCTAGACGACGGAGGAGCATTGTGAAGCAGGAATCAATTTAGAACCGAGAGTTACAAGTCATACATGCAATTAACATAAACAACAATAGGGTTAAGCCATAAGAATTTTATATTAGTTGAAAACCTAGGTTATTTGATAGTTATAGTAGGGTTGTACAAATATCCAGTACCTAGAAGTTCAGCGACCATACTCATTCGTCAGAGGAACCCAATCCATAGAAGAAGACCAAAGAGGGAATAAGTTCTAAAATATCTAAGTAGTAAATGCAAATGAACTAAAATACAAAAGAAATTTGTAACACATTTACCTTAGGTGGTCCAATCGTTGGACAATGGTTGAGAAACAAGGGTTCCATTCCCCTGCTTGCAGAATGTCAAGCATTCCCTGCCGAAAGAAACCAAGGCAAGAGTAGAAACCTAGAAAATCAAAGAAGTGCACTTGTACATACAATGTAGCGCAATTAAAATCTACTCTCTACTAAATCTGAAGGAATCAAGTTGTCAGCAAAGAGGTACCTCACCTTACTTGAATTGTAAGGTATTGTTATGAAACCAGCTCACAAAAAGGTAGAAAAGATAGATCAACGCCTTAGAATTTAGCCTCTTTGAGGGGGCAACCTCCTTTACATTACACAAATGAACAATTCCTAGATGATACAAACGACTAAACCTGCCTTCTATATATAGGAGTCTAAGGGGTCACAATATAGTCAAGTCAACATAACAATAATAACAAAAGGGCACAACAATAACAATAATTGGTTTCTATGGGGCACACTAATAACAATATGGGGATGGTAGGGGTACAATCATAACAATAAGGGCTACAATGACAATAGTAATGGAGGAATCACTAGTATTATAGGGACCTAACAAGTATGCTCAGTAGGTCGTCGCCATAATCTAGGAAATACCTTTCCAATCTGAACTAGGATGAGCACGAAGGCCAACAGAAAATGTGGAAGGAGAAATGAAAACCTCTCGCACCTAATTCAAAACACGTGAGGTCCATTCAGGGTTTTGTTGTAGGATGTGTTTCCATTACTTCCAAAACAATAATCTCTAAGAACATAATAGATTTAATCCAGGAAGTTCAGTGAAAATGCATTGTGTTGTAGACAACGAAGGGGAGCTTACCCAAGCATAATGGGTAAAGGACACCCTGAAGGTGCTTAGTCTCACATGATTTCTTGAAGAATCATAGTGCCTGCAAAACCCCAGTTCTCTGAGAGCCAAACCTTAACCTACATGAGCACAATGATTGAAAACATCGAGGTTTGGGGAGGGAATCGATTAGCTAATTCATTTCTGGGGAATGAGCACCATAGTTCCACATTTGATACAAATGGAGCGTGGATGTGATTCCATATGGCCCACTTATCATCACGTATCATAGAGGTACTAAAGACTTAATTAACTCATAAATCTCAACTTGCATATAAATGCTAAAGAAACTATTTGTGTGGCAATGTAACATTTCTTTGGGGAGAGTGTTAGTGTGCCTTAACTCATTCTTTTAAGTAAGCATTTGATAAGCATCAATTAAACCTGTAACCATGTAAGTAAATATCTTTATGCATTGGTTTAACGATTTTTTTTCCCTGAGGGAAAAATCACAATTTTCTATTAATTGAGAAAATTACATGTTGTAGATGCTTGGATGGCATATCCAGTAAGTTGGGCCGTAGCCATCAAAAAAATATGTCTGTACAAAATTAACCGCAAGGGGTATACTATGAATGTTCATGAAAAGGATATATACAATATATATAAGCCAAGTACTGATAGAAATCATAATGAAAGTTGCAAATTAGGGCCTATCGGTCTGCTGATATAATTGATCAATGTAAGGCTAGTGGTAGTATTGAAAATGATCTGCATCCTTCTTCTCTTGTATTAGCCATAATTCCCTGTGTTAAACTATGGCCTCCTTGGATAACTGGTCGGAAAGCTGATTTCATTCCCTGTAAATGTGTTGGCAAGAAATATAGTCAAAATCAGATTTTAAAAGCATGGCTTCATCAAATATATTCCTGAGAGAGTGCACATGAAATGCATATGTATTATTGAACCAGTTTATGATGATTTTAGAACCCCCAAATATCTGAAGTTGTCTGAAATCGTGTGCTAGTGAAAAGTGGAGAAAATGTCTAATGGTGATGAGTTCAACAAAATTATTAGTTCCAATCCCCAAGACCATTTGGATTCGGTGAACATGACTATCATATTTGTGAAATAAAATAGCCCCCACCCCCGCCCCCCAACCACAACCTTTCTCTTGAGAAGCACCATCAAAATATGCCCAAGAATGTTTTTGGTTTATGACGTCAGGTGTCACAATGCGAGTAGGAGGAGTGGGGTCATCTTCTAGAATTTCATGATAGGCATTAATGATCTAAACAATAAGCAATGGCCAACAAACAACTCTGTCTCTAAATATGATACCATTTCTATTCAACTAGATGGTCTAACATATAATCAGAGGGAGATAATGTTTTTTTTCTGGTTCGTGGACCCCTCCCTCCAATGATTCCAAGCCGCCAATCTATTTTGACCGTGCTATCTTATAGTAATGGAAAATGAAGAAAGTACGTGCTCCCATATATTAATCATTGTGGGGAAATGGAGAAAGAGATGATCATTGGTTTCTTTAGCCTAGTGACATAGAGCACACCAAGTGGGGCCATAAAAGGATCTTTTCATCATATTGCCCTTGGTAGGTGTCTTTTTCATTAAAACATTCCACATAAATAGTCTGGTTTGGGAGGCAGTGGCGGCTCTAAGATTCCAAAGAGCATGCCACCAATCTATGAGCATAAGTGGCATGTGTGTGGCATGAATAATAGGATATCCCTCTTTAGGTGTATATTCTCCATGCCTAGTTGGAGTCGAAATGAGTTCATCATCACCCTCCTTAATGCGAACATGTGATTGAGTCAATTTAGATATATAGCCAACCCAAGCCTGGTGCCATTGATTGGGATACCCAAATGAACAACAGATTTCCATGCTTATGAAAATATGGTTGTGTTCTCCAAATCAACAATGTTGGCAATCATATGAATACCTCCTTCTTAAGGAAGTTAATAAGTTCAGGAGGAAGTCAGTACATGTTGCCACAACCAGTCCAGGGATCCATGCCAATATGCACATATGTGACAGCTCTAATGCACCATGTAAGGCCATTTCTGATAGTGGGAAGGGTATGTAGAACAACTTTCTAGATCGTAGATATACCTGTTCTTTTCCATGTAGGGAGGCGAATCCATTCCATATTCTGTAAGGGCCATATGTATTTGTAGTGTATCACTTGATTCTAGAGGTTGTGAGAGTTAACTATAAGCCATCCCATCTTGGTAGCAGGAGCATGGGTGAAAGTAGGTAGGTCTTTCAAACCCTAGCCACCCCACTTCTTGGGTACTGCAATGTTGTAGCATCCCACCCAAGTATATGACTCCCCTTCCTTGTAACCATTCCAAAGGAATCTGGAACATATTTTTTGTATCTGTCAAAGGATTCCTTTGGGTATCCAAGTCAAAGACCACCAATACACTGGAGTTGCCTCCATGTCTGATTTAATACGAACTAATTGTCCTACTCTAGATCCAGTTAAATCCAGTTTTAAATTTTATAACAATGTGGTTTGATTCGAAAACCAAGATATTTGAGCCCATCTTCCAATTTTTGTCTTAGGAATGAAATTTATGAAGTGCAATCTAAATTTCTTGTGGTGAGCAAGCTCAGAAGGAGATAGTGTATTTAAACCTATTAGATTCCATACCGGTAGCTACTGAGAAGAGCATCAAAATATCATAGAGTACAGAGAAATCTTGAATGCCTCCATTGAGGAAGATGAGCACATCGTCCACAAAAAGAAGGGATATAGTACAATGATCAGTTATCTTGAGACCCAGTAATTGCCCCTCCCTTCTAGCCTGTAATATTGATCTACTCAGACCTTCAATAACAAGGAGAAACACAAGTGGGGAGAGAGGGAAACCTTATCTGAGTCTGTGCTTAGCATGAAAGTAGTTGGAGGCTGAACCATTAACAAGAACACTGAAGGACACACTAGTAATGCAGCACATGATCCATTGGATGAAAGAGATGGGAAGCCTAAATGAGTGAGCATCATCCCTAAGTATAGCTAACTAACCCGATCAAATTCATTAGAAAGGTTGATCTTAAGGATGGCTCCTTTTAGCTACTTCATCTTAATGGAGTGGAGGGCCTCCTGGGTAGTACCTATAGCCTCATGTATTTGTCTATTATGCGAGAATGAAAATTTCTCAGGCGAGATGTGGGTAGATAGGATGGGATTAAGATGGTTAACAATAATCTTGGCGATAATTTTGTAGAGGCAGTTGTAGAGGGAAATAGGCCTAAAATCATTGAACGAGTGTGGGGAGTCCACTTTAGAAATGAGGGAAATGAAAGTAGAATTGATAACCTCATACATGCACCTGATTAACTTGTAATCCTCGATAATCTTGAGGATATCTTGTCTGATGTTCTCAAAAAAGGATATATAAAATTCAATAGACCATCCATTTGGGCTAGGGATTTTATCCCTTTTGAACCATTTAAGGGTGCTTTCCAGTTCTCCCATGGAAATAGGTTTAATAAGATCATTTTACTAATCTTGGTCAACAAAGAGAGAGAAAAGCCCGACAATTTGAACTATTTTTGCAAGTGTGGCCCCAGGAGGAGCCTTCAAGAGATGTTGGAAGTGTGAGATGCGTAGATGTGCTAGTGGGTCAAAGGAATGGGTGAATTGACCATCCTCGGTGGGCATCTTCCAAATATTGTTGGTGGCCCTTATCTCCTTCACATAATTATGAAAAAATTTGGTATTATCATCCGCAGCCTGTAACCAAATAACTCGACTCCTAAGGCACCAGGTCTCCTCATGATCTTTAAAATTTTTGAATCTTTAAGTCTCTAGATCAGTGAGAATGTTTTTAGCTTCATCAGATGTGAATCATCGACCCTGTTCATCCAAAAGATCAGCCAACTTTTTTTCAATGTTCTTAAGAGTCTATTCTTCCTCATCTCTCTTGTCTTTAGCCCATTTGATAGATAAACTCTTTGTTAGAAATAATACTAGGGGGGGGTGAATACGTATTATCAAATTCTTTTTCAATTTATACAATGATTTGCAGATCTGACTAATGAAACTTGCATATACCTTCCAGACTTATAATTTAATTTATTCTTCAGATTTTGATCATTAATCTGTGCGTTAGAAGCATATAACAGTAAGCAGGAACAGAAAAGTAGAGGAGATAGCCACACAAAAGAACAAAATATATAAGGTGGAAACCCAATGTGGGTGAAAACCACCTGCTGCAATATCTCTCTATCTTCTTTCAATTAGAAACTTCTTTTTACAATGATTCTGTACTGGTGCAATCTTATACCAGCACGTAGGCTTCAACCTGCAGAAGGCTACAACCTTCTCTCGTTCTCCAGACTCTCCTGGAAGGGAGCTACAACCCCCTTAGCTCTTGTACTAGCTGAGGTACTAGTATGTAGGTGCTGACCTACAAAAGACTTCTCTTTAAGGACAACGTTTCATAAATTTTCAAACTGGATCCATGAACATCAATCAAACAACAAACAGATCTGCAATCACCCAACTTCCTTGTACAAATACTGAGTCAATCAATAACTTCTCATAACATAGTACAGGTAACCAGAAACCAATTCAGAACCCTAAACACTGCAGTAACAGACAAAAGCAACTAAAACATATTTCAAGAAAAGTCCACAACTTCACCATAGAAACCTGCGGGTATTTGCGCCTCTGCTTTGTCCAACCTGCGTGTATCCACACCTCTTCTGTGACCAACCTGTGGGTACCCGCACCTCTGCTGTGACCAACCTGCGTATATCTGCGTCTGCGCTGTGTCGAGCCTGCGAGTATCCGTGCCTGCACTGTGTCAAACCTACGGGTATAGATAATTTATCAGACTTCAATTATACCCCAGTTTATCAGATTTGCAGATCTGATCATGCACCAAAGAGATCTTGACCCCTCAGCAGATCCGTCTTGTAATGCTCAAGTTTCTCCTTGATTCAGGTCTAGCTATAACTCACCAACCGATCACAGAATTTCAGATCTTGCTCTTCTTAAGATATTCAACCCAGCGGTGCCCAAGCCAAATGATCTCCTTTCCTTTTTATATTCTAGGCCTTACTCAAACCATGTTCCAAAACCATAGAGATCCAATACTAGGGACCCAATACCTGGGTTCAATACTTTAGATGCAAAACCATGGGCGAAAACCATAGGATCAAAAATGTCGGACTAAATACCGTGGACCGACCGTAAGATTTCCCACGTCCGTGCTTTTCTCTGCATGAAAGTGCATGTACTTTACATCCGCACTTTTTGTTTGGAGCACCTGCATACATGTCCGCAACTTTTGTTCGGCGCACTTGTGTATGTCCGCGGCTTTGTGAACAGGAACCTGCAAGTATCTTATTTTCTACTATTTTGAGAGCCTGAACTTGTGATCTAATATTCAAATGAGTTTCCATCAAGGACAACACTTATGTCATCAAGCCACCTGTGCCATAATGCCAATAATCTCCCCCTTTCGACTTGATGGCAACCACCACACCAAGTCGCTCTCCCCCTTTGAAATCAAGGGAAAAGGGTGGAACAAGTTATTTTCTTTCTTGGTATATCTTTTGCTATCCATACTCCCCCTGAGTACATGTTGAAGTTTCTGATTGAGCTCCCCCCTTGTACATGCCAAGATGTACCAATCCATCCATGCTCCCCCTGAGCACATGCAAGATCTTTATAACAAAGATGAGCAATCTATTCAAAACCATGATAATCACTCGCCACTCTCATAAAGAATATATGATCTACACCATGAGCATCAACATCCAGTAAAATGTATCATTAATCATCATTACAAAAGACTTCTAACCATAATTCCAACAATGCATTATTTGAAGTACATGCTCCCCCTCAGCCTGTGCCAACCATCACATACCATGACCGAACCATTTCCTGAGACTGTTTTGCTGCCTTTTTTCTTCTGAGCTCTATAGACGCGACTCTGCAGCCTCTAGATCACGTATATACGTGACTTATCTTTATTATATTAGCGTATGCAAGATGGAATACTGAAGGTCTTCACTTTCAGTTTCCCCTGTGTCTGTTATGTCAGCCAACTGAGTTATGTCACATCTTTCTATCTCTAATTCTGTCTTCTTCAATACCTGGAATTGTGATGATGTATAATCCTCTTGATTTGGAGTTTGAATCTTGCTCCTGCATTCCCTTGCTTTATGTCCAAATTTGTTACATGCATAACATCTTACATGTTTCATGTTCCTTCTATTGCAATCAATTGCTTTGTGACCAAACATATTGCAAGCAAAACAATATCCTTTGAAGTACCTGGAATGTAATGATCTTGTGTGATAGTCTTGAATCATTATACTTCTGCATCTGGCTACAACATGTCCAAGATTATGACATACATAACATCCAATATTATTCAATGGAGGAAATGATTGTCTATCACATCCACAGTTAGGAGTAAAGGATTTTCTTTGAGGAATTTCTTTTCGTGGTTGTTCTTAGAATTCTTATTAGAGTTCCTTACCTCACCTTGTGAGCTAGATTCACCTTCAACATATTCATAAAAGCCAAGGCCAGTTTTGATAGTAGGGGATCTTTGACTACCAAGAATTTCATCCAAAATCTTAGTACTATCTTGAAACCGTAACAGTTTATCCTTTTCTTCTAATTTACTTTTTAAGATATTTACCTCAACCTGATGTTATTCTTCCTTTTCCAGATATTGCTTCCTTATGTTTTCTTCATCTTTTCTTCCTTCTTCCACTTGTTGTCTTAATTCGATCACTTCATGTTCTTGTTCTTCAAGAGCTTCTCTATTCTGCTTCTTGGATTTTTCAAGATCTTCTTTTAGAGAGAGAATCTTTGATTCAAGTCTCTAAATTGTTATGCTCTGATCTTTTGCTACATCTTGTAATTGCTCCCTTACTCTTGTTACTGACTCCAATTGTTCCTTTAATCTAGTAACTTCTTCTGTTTCTACATCCTTATTTTCATATGCCATGAGACTTCTAATGTCTTCACCACTATTGAATGAGTCATTACTTTTAACATGCGTATAATAGCTTCTATTACCTTCTTCAAACATCTTTCCTTTGTTATGAGGGCATCTAGCAGTGTAGTGACCAACTCTACCACATGAAAAGCATTTGAAAGGTAGCTTACCTTTGAACCTTCCAGTTCCTTGTTCAAGATTCTTGATAAAATTTACCTCATCTTCTCCTTTTGAAACGTATCCTGATTCATTTAATGATACTTCGAATGTAGCTTCTCTCATATCTGATGGTCCTTCTTTTCTCGTCCCATAAGCAATTAAGATTCCGTGAAGCTGTGTCATAGTGATTTTTTGCAGATCCTCCTTTTCTTCTATGGCAGACACTTTGGAATCAAATTTAGCAGACAAGGATCTCAAAACCTTTTCAACTAAGACAACTTCCTTAAATTATTCACCCAGATTCCTCATACAATTGACAATCTCATCTATATACAGGAAGTAATTAGCTATGCTTTCATTACTAGGCATCTTAAGATTTTCATATCGGATTCTGAGAGTTTGAAGCTTTGCTCTTTTTACCTGTTCATCTCCTTCGTAGTTAGAATGATTTTTTCCCATATTTCTTTGGCTGATTTGAAATGCATGACCTTCATAAATTCTGATTGTGACAAACTTCCAAATAAGACAGTAACAGCTTTGGCATTGAGTACATATTGCTTTCTCTCTACTGTATATTTAGGAATTGTTGACGGATATGTGTATCCTCCTTCCACGATTCCCCAAACATCCATTCCAAGTGATTGTAGATATGTTGTGGTTCTTATCATCCAGTGGGAAAAGTTGCTCCTGTCAAAGATTGGTGGCCTGATGGATGCCTTTCTTTCTTGATTAGCCATTCTGATGGATCTTTCCTTCAAGCGATCAAGATTCTTCTAAAGGACCTGCTCTGATACCGATTGTTGGAAATAATACTGAGAGGGGGGGGTGAATAAATATTATCAAATTATTTTTCAATTTATACAAAAAATTGCAAATTTGACTAACGAAACTTGCATATACCTTCCAGACTTATAATTTAATTTATTCTTCAGATGTTGATCATTAATCTGTGTGTCAGAACCATATAACAGTAAGCAGGAATAGAAAAGTGGAGCAGAAAACCACACAAAAGAACACAAGATATAAGGTGGAAACCCAATGTGGGTGAAAACCACCTGCTGCAATATGTCTCTATCTTCTTTCAATTAGAAACTTCTTTTTACAATGATTCTGTATTGGTGCAGTCTTATACCAGCACGCAGGCTTAAACCTGCAGAAGGCTACAGCCTTCTCTCGTTCTCCAGACTCTCTTGGAAGGGAGCTACAACCCCCTTAGCTCTTGTACTAGCTGAGGTACTAGTACATAGGTGTTGACCTACAGAAGACTTCTCTTTAAGGACCACGTTTCATAAATTTTCAGACTGGATCCATGAACATCAATCAAACAACAAATAGATCTGCAATCACCCAACTTCCTTGTACAAATACTGAATCAATAAATAACTTCTCAGAACATAGTACCAGTAACCAGACACCAATTCAGAACCCTGAACACTGTAGTAACAAACAAAAGAAACTAAAACATATTTCAAGAAAAGTCTGCAACTTCACCCATAGAAACCTACGGGTATCTACGCCTTCACTGTGTCCAACCTACGTGTATCCGCACCTCTTCTGTGACCAACCTGTGGGTATCTGCACCTCTGCTGTGACCAACCTACGTATATCCGGGCCTGCGCTGTGTCGAGCCTGCGAGTATCTGCGTCTATGCTGTGTCAAACGTGCAGGTATAGATAATTTATCAGACTTCAATTATACCCCAGTTTATCAGATTTGCAGATCTGATGATGCACCAAAGAGATCTTGACCCCTCAGCTGATCCGTCTTGTAATGCTCAGGTTTCTCCTTGATTCAGGTCCAGCTATAACTCACCAACCGATCACAGAATTTCAGATCTTGCTCTTCTTAAGATATTCAACCCAGCAGTGCCCAAGCCAAATGATCTTCTTTCCTTTTTATAGTCTAGGCCTTACTCAAACCATGGTCCAAAACCATAGAGATCCAATACTAGGGACCCAATACCTGGGTTCAATACTTTAGATGCAAAACCACAGACCAAAACCATAGGATCAAAAATGTTCGACTAAATACCATGGAACAACCATAAGATTTCCCATGTGCATGCTTTTCTCTGCATGAGAGTGTGTGTACTTTACGTCTGCACTTTTTGTTCGAAGAACCTATGTACATGTCTGCAGCTTTTGTTCGGTGCACCTCCGTATGTCCATGGCTTTGTGAACAACATCCTGTGGGTATCTTAATTTCTACTATTTTGAGAGCCTGAACTTGTGATCTGCTATTTGAGTGAGTTGCCATTGGGGACAACACTTATGTCATCGAGCCGCCTATGGCATAATGCCAACACTGCTTATCTTAAGGAGATTGTGGTAGAACCCTTCTACTATGAATCTCCGCTAAGAAGGTGGATGTGCACACCAGTAATCATTGACCAATTTGATGTAATAAAGGTTCATCAACCAAGTAGATTTGAATTTAAAAGGGGTTCTAGGCATAAGGAAGGTACCTAACAATTCTAGGAAAATATGAGGGTGATCAAAGATGCCACTAGATCCCACCCACTTTCGATAATTTGACAAGGGTCTTACCATGTGTTCCTTGATTAAGAATCAATCCAATCACTTTTCCAAAGATGCATCTTCAGTTCTTCTGTTGCACCAGGTAGGTTGTATATTATTCATAAGGATATATATCAATTGGTGATGCTTTAGAAGTTGTTCCATGGTGTCTGATAGGGGGTCCAGTTGTGCATTGCATCCCCAAGATTCCGCATGTCCGATAGAGAAATTCACGTCCCCACCTAGAATAAGATTGTCTAAACTAGTCAAAGATAAATTAAGAATATGATTCTGAAATTCATCTCTGTTAAGACAGGGAGCGTAAATATTGATAATTCTGAAGTCCATGGCGAGATCCAAGGAATAAATGTGCATGCCAATAAATCCAGCACCACCCCCATGTTGAGCCAATCTTGATAGTGCAGGGATTGATACCCAGTGCAATACCACCAAATCTTCCAATGACATCAAGTGCATGAAAAATCCAACATGGCTTCAGGGATTACACGACAGATATGACCTGATAAGCCATGCCTAAGGTCTCTTGTAAGAATATAATGTCAACAAGCTCAGAATACAGTAGTCTTCTGAGAGCTAGATTTTTAGCAAGGCTAGCCAACCCTATACAATTAAAGGAGATCCACTTCATGGGTGAGATTGGGGGAGGGTATTCGATGCTCTAAGAATGATGTCAAGTGTAGATTGCTTGCCATGAGCCACATCCACCCCAGCCTAGATAATAGCTTTAGAAATATAGGAGTGCTAACCCCTAGGGAGCTTGGTGATTTTAGGAGGGGAGATCAAACCAATCCCAACATGCTCAGGAGGGTGTGACACCTGAGAGCAAATATTCTAGGAGTGTGAGTGTCTAGTGGAGGTTGAAAGCTCTGGAGAAGGAGATGAGACTGTCAAACCAAGAATAGAGGGCAGGGTGGTCGAGTAGGATGGACAGTGAAGGTTCAGAGGGCAGGTAATAGGGGAGGATGAGATGCATGGAGTGGATGCTAAAGCAACATGCAAGTGATGTGCAAAACTAGATAGAGAAATAGAAGATACAAAGTAGAGGGGAGGAGGAGTACCCGATGAGCGAGTGACTACAATAGCAACCCAGGACCTTGTTATAGGCAGGGAGGGATACTAGGGACACATCGATGATGGCATCTCAGCAGATCAGAAAGTTGTTGTCTTCGAACCTTGTGACTGAGGAGTCTAGCCTTTGGGAGATGAAGGTGCTGTAGGAATGACATCAACCGTGACTTTGGAGGGGGAGGCGATGAAGATAACTAGAGTGCACTCTTTATAGAGATGACCAACCTTGTGACACCTTCTTCATCTGAATGGAACCCCCTCATAATCGAGGATTTGGATGCAAGTGAATCTTCTCCAATGTGGCGTAATCTACTCTCCAAACCCTCTCTACTGTCGAGGTACAACAATATGCGAGCCATCGATTTTGTTGCCGGAAGTAATATATGACTTGTCATAGTCCAAGAAAGTGCCCACTATGTTCCCAATTTGGTTGAAGATGTCCTTAAACCAAAAGTGGAGGGGAAGGCCTGATAGTTTGACCCAAAGCAGTCCTGCACCCAATTGTTCCCGCTCAAGTCCGAATAACAAGTTCCATCTCTTAAGCAACACAGGGGCTAGCTTGATGTGCCAGTACCACGAGATAACCCATGAGGTGTAGTCCTCCCTTTGAAATCTAATTGAGAACCATCCCCGAGATAGGGTGGTAATAATCAGGAGCTCCTTGAGAATATTTCCCCAAATTTCCATGACCCAGAGGTGTAGAGAGGCAAAAATGTACACTATTCTTCTAACTCTACCCACCAAAACCTTATTTGTTATATCCACAACATCTCGCATATGCACAACTTCACTGAAGCAGAGGGACAGATCCTTACGGGAAGCTTTGACGCACTTCAATTTCTTATATTTTCGGGAGTGGGGTACTGTTGGGTGGTCTTGAAGGGGATCCTATGAACCTGTGTTATCCTTCTGAGAATGATGGTTACAGGTCCGAGGGTTCACAACTAGAATGTCAAAACAACCAGACAAAGAGGTTTATAGTCCGGCCTTTGCGGAGGTATGCGGAAGTGGGGGCGAATGCGGTGTTAGCGGGAGGAAATTTGTTGTTGATACAAACCCCATCGACGAGGGGAGGGCAGAGGGGGATGAAAAGTGTGATGGATCTGGAGGCAGTGAATCGAAATATGGGGAGGGTGGGATGAGGATGAAAGTAGGTGTAGTTTTATCGGAGAAAGGGGATGAGAGTAAGTCCAGTAGATGTGATAAAGAGTGAAGAACGACAAACTGGGCACGGATGGACCAGTATCAAAACATGTATGCGGCAATCTCGACTGCAACAGAAAAGGTGTTCCAAGGGACCTAGTAATCGACACCTCCCAAAAAGTTCTAGGTTTAGACCAGATGGATTCGTAGGGATTTGGATCCATCGAATAATCGACAAAGTCCTCATCCATTGCCGACATTCTGCCATCAATCCCGGGGACAACAAGAACGAAATGTGGAACAAAATCGATAGCGGTATGAGAATAGATGCCCAACAAACTTTGATGGTGAAAATTACAACGCAGTAGGGGAGAAGGGGTTGTGCCACAACAAAGCCTGTGGTAAATGTGAAACCCTAGATGTGCTCCTTCAGATAGTAGCACGTCTTTTTTCAAGGATATATTTTCATTGGTTTAACGATGCTAACAACAAAGAAATCTTATTCTTTTATAGTAATGATCTCTAAAACATATCTATAGAATCATCTTTAGGTGTATATATTGATTCACTCGTTTAATGATGCTCACAATAAAGAAACATTATTTTTTTATGTGGATAATTTATGAGTAAGTGTGTTCAAGTTACAATAATGATCTCTAAAACATCTCTATAGAATCATCTTTAGGTGTATCTATTGATTAAGTTAACATTTTACTAAGCTACCAACCATGGTGTTCCATCTCCATTTTATGAATTTCAAATTAATAGAATAAAGCTAATGAGGAGATTAAATAATATTAATAAAAATATGATAATAAGGGGAAAGAAAGGTAGAATCCTAATAAGAAATAATTTTTATTCTGCAGCTCTACAACTCAATATAAAGGAGATGTATGTAATGTAAGTAAGTTAGTAGTTTGATAAAATATTAACTTTATGTATACAAGATCACAATTATAATGTTTCATTTTTGATATAAAGAAAACTAAAATTTTAATTAATTTAACCACTTATTATTGTTTACATAATCAATATACATACCTAAAAATGATTCTATAAAAAAGTCCTAGATAATTAGTTATGAAAAATTGCTTATTATGTTTATCCAGTAAAATTATGTTAAAATGTTAAATTGCTCACTTAAATTAACAAATAAATTAATCAAATTAAATAATAAAACCCTACCAATACTATTTTCAAACCTCAATCTTATTTATATTAGACCTTATAATTCTACCAGTTTTATTATCATTTCAAAATAATTATTTTAATAAAAATATTTTGATTAAATTGCATTAAATAATGTTTTGCCCTTATCTAATCATATACAATATAGATGTTCATACTTTTATAAAATATAGATGTTCACACTCTGATTGAATCCAGAAGCATCTGATGCATGAATAAATGGTGGACATTCCACGTGATGGGTAAATTATATTGATAACCATTCCACTGAATGTGTAGCCAGGTAGAGGAGGACGAGGTAGGTGTCTCCAATTGGTGGTACCAGGAATTCCTATGGAAAGAGCCAACAAATCCCCTCGTTCATGACAACACACGATGCTCTTGCAACAATCCAAAACGATGAAATTGAGCAGAGGCACTTTGTAAATGTGTGAACCAGTATTGCATCCTTCTATAACCCAAAATTCCACATCATCTTTGGAATCCCAATGGATCTGAATTAGAAACCCCGGGGTAGAACAAAGCGACCAATTTGGAACAAGCCCTTCAAAGGCATCACGAGAAGACAGTAGATGTTTCCACTGTTTGCAGACAGCCCTCATTTTGCCCAGAACCCTAATGGGCAGCTTCGCTAAAATCATATGCAACAACTCCTTTGGGAGCCTTTGCCAGATTTCTGCTTCCATTGCTAAAATATTTCTTTCTCGCGGCCAAAAAAGAAATCTCACTATTGGGGCTGCAGGCACTCTAGACCCTTCACAGCTCTCCGTCAGTGCGCTCCGGTTTCAGGATTCAGGCCTCCCACACGAGTTATATAAAACAATATAAGTCCACAAAACCATCCCGTGATATAACGGTCTGCCCGCTCTTTCACGCATAAATTATAAAAAATTAATTTATCTTTGTCTATGTGGTGAAATAATTTTTGAAGTGTGAGCTGGATTTCTGGTCTCAACACCCGCGGTGGTTGATACTATGTCGTTATTGATAATTATTACTTTTATTTATTTATTTTTATATATTTTTAATGTAATTCTCATAGTAATTGATAATTGGATTATTTTTTTTATTATTTTGGTACAGATTCCAATTGTTATTATTGTTATAATTATTATAATGTTAATTTAATAATAATAATAATAATAATAATAATAATTTTATTATTATTAGTTTGAATTATTTTATTATTATTAATTTTTTTTTTATAAAGCTTGGTGGGACTAAATCTTTGTCATATCCAATATATCACCCAATTCTACTAGGGAATTGAATAAGTGACTTCACATCAAGGAGTGCCTTAACAATTAGCTATTACCATATCAAATAAGACTCTCTCATTGAAATAAAGGAGTATGGTAGGATGGGAAGAAGCGCCGGCCTCTAAAGAGCGGCAGCAGAATTGAAACCCTACAGAACCTTGAGCTCGGCTCGGCAAGCTAGCCTGCAACATCGACCATTACAAGGCAGATCAGCAAAGGAGCTCTCACCTGATCCGCTCCATGCACAACTCCGGGGGGTTCGACCCCCCCTTCTTATACGCCTTTCATTTTCAGCACCATCCCTATGGAAACCCCCAACTTCCCTACCAGCTCCAGATCTGAGGGAATCAGCCATGAATCAGAGCCAAAAGGAATTGCATCAGCCGGGCACAATCCCAAGCGACACAGCGAGCAAGAATCGTCCCCATGCAAGCCCATCTCGAAGGAAATACCAAAACTAATCATTGAAGATCCATGGATAGATGAATATAGAGACCACATGAGCAAACACACCCTGATCTGCAGATTCATGGGGGTTCAACTGAACTAAAAGGCTCTATGTTGGTGGATAAACTAGAAATGGAAACCCAAAGGGGATTTCGAGCTCTAGCTGGGATCGAGAAGCTTTTTCACCGTCATCTTCGCCCACAGGGAAGACCGAGATCGTATCTTTGAAGGAGGACCATGTTTCTACAACTCTGCTGGACTATACATCACGTACCGGAGGCCAAACTTCGCTTCCGAACAGGAGGATTTCAAAAAGGTTCCAGGCCTCCCACACGAGTTATATAAAACAATATAAGTCCACAAAACCATCCCGTGATATAACGGTCTACCCCCTCTTCCACGCATAAATTATAAAAAATTAATTTATCTTTATCTATTTGGTGAAATAATTTTTCAAATGTGACCTGGATTTCTGGTCTCAACACCAACGGTGGTTGATACTATATCGTTACTGATAATTATTACTTTTATTTATTTATTTTTATATATTTTTAAAATAATACTCATAGTAATGGATAATTGGATTAACTTTTTTTTATTTTGGCACAGATTCCAATTGTTACTATTACTATAATGTTAATTGAAGGACACACTTTAGTATGCTAGCAGTTTGACACAGATTTTAATTGTTTTTATTATAATTCTATGTAACTTTATATTTATATTTGTTTTAATTTTTATGGGGTTATCAAGTGAGTTTTTCTAATTATTTTGTTAAGTTAATACTTTTTCAAATTAGTTATTAATATATTAGTGTAATTATATAAATTAAATGTGTAATTTAATTTATAGATAAAGTGGCTTATTTCAAGACAGTTTTTTTGATTAATTTTAACCAAAATTTGATAGATATTTTAAAAAACTGAGTTTAAATATTTAGTATAAAAAAATCTAAATGTATTTTAGAAAAACAAAAAACACAATTTTACTTGAAATTGTATTGCTCGATTCCCATGAAACTTAGACTAGGCCTAAACTAAATAGTTGGTTTTTAACTATGAACATTCACCCTCCATTTATCATGGAATTCCACTCCCACTTTACCATTGAAATTTTGAACTTATAAATAGATTTTGTTACAATACCATGGACCAATACCATAACTTATCAATGCTACATGTCCATAAAACCATAACTCATTTCACAATCAAAATATTTTATATAAATTTAATTTTGAGTTAATTTTACAACATTTTTATAATTACATTGAAATACAAAAAAAAAACAAAACTATTTTTGACCTCTTAACATATCTCAACCTTTTATCCTTGTAAAATAATTTGTGGAATGTCAACTAGGTACTTGAGCTCAGTTGATTGAGTCAAACTAAAAATAACTAAACCAGATTGGTAAATTTTAGCAATCACTACATGCATAACTCTACTTTTAGCCTATAACTTGAATCTATTGAGAAAACTTAGAGTAAACAAAACCCATGTCACATAAGTTAACTGCAATCTAAGTCATTGAACTGATGAGGAAAATCAGATCACTAAATTTGACTAAGGCACAAGTCAACTTTCACCTTTCTTACTATAATTTCTAACACTCCCTCTTAACAAGAGAGGGATTTTGCACCACCCCTATCTTGCGCCCGTGGAATTCAAAATTTTCTCTCGAAAATGCCTTTTTTAAGATATATGCATCTTGCTCCTCTGCAACAATCCTACAAGTGATGGTACCTGATATCAATGTGCTTGGACCTATCATGAAATATTAGATTCTTAGAGAGTATGATACCACTCTGATTATCAGAATGATCCATCTCTTGACTGAAAAGACCCACACGTATTTTCCTCATATATATGTACTCACATGTTACTTGAATTGCATCCATGTATTCAACCCCTAATGAGCTAAGTTCCATAGACCTTTGCTTCGTGTTATACTAGGAAATAGTTTTAAACCCAACACTAAGGATAGCACCTAAATTACTTTCCTTTTTGCTGAAATTCTTTCCCAATATTTATTGGTGAATCTTGGAGCTTCACTCCCTCTCTCCTCTTGTACCATAACCGATACTTTGTTGTTCCTCTGAGGTACCTACACACATTCTTTCCTTCCTTCCAATTTATCTTGGTAGGCTTCACCATGGATTGAAACAACTAATTAACTGTATATCATATGTCAGACCTTGTGTTCACCAAATACATCAAGGATCCCACAAGTTGTCTATAGATGGTAGAATCTACTGTCTCTCTTGAGGAAACACTCTCCTTCCTCTAGTTTGTAGCTAGACGTATGTCCATAGGCTTGCATAGCTCTATGTGAAATATATGAAGTATCTCATAGGCATAATTCCCCTAAGTCATAAACAAGTCACCATCACCATGCCATACTTCCATCCCAAGGAAGTAATGCATCAAGTCCATGTCTTTCATCTCAAATTCTCTTGCAAGGTCATCCTTGCAAGAGTAGATCAACTACTCATTCCCTGTAAGTATCAAGTCATCAACATACAAAACAAAGATAAGCAACTTTCCATATACCACAATGTGATAGAGGTTGTCATCTACTTCACTTTCGTTGAAGCCCAATCCTCTCAGATATGTGTCAATCCAAGTGTACCATGCTCAGGGTGCCTATTTGAGATCATACAAGGCTCTCTTGAGTCTACACACATGTGTCTCCCTATCATATGTCTTAAATCTCTTTGGATGCTATATTTAAATTTATTCCTCAATAACACCATTGAGAAAGGTGGTCTTCACATCCATTTGATGTATCTTCCACTCTATATGCGTACCTAATGCTAGATGGTTCTGATTGAGGAATATCTTTCCAATGGGGAAAATGTTTCCTCATAGGAATATCAATTACTTTCGTCACTTTGCAAATCCATCTGGAACCAACCACTGACTTGTTCTCTGGTCTTGATACCTGTCTAGTGTACCTGTCTAGTGACCTTCTCTGCTTGCGCTAAGATGAAGGAGCTCCCACATGCTCCCATGCATCCTGTACTAATATGTCAACTTCTCTGGTTCTCTTCCTTCCCTCTCTTGAAGATTCTGGTTGATGAGGTGCCTTCATTCGACTTCTTGTCTACTCCTCTACATGTGGCTTCTCCACAACATCCTGAAGCTCTGCATGAGGCTCCTCCTTAGTAAGTAGAAGATCCCACTCCAGTGGGATTCTCAACTCTCACTCTAGAGAGCATCTAACAACTTTCACCTCATCAAATTTGATATCTCTCCTCACTATTGTTACCCTAAGGGAGGGAAAATACATCGATTAATTATGTAGTGTCTTTGTGTATCCTACAAGGACTTCCATCTCAACTGTAGGCTCACATTTCTTCCTGTTATCCTTGGAGACATGAAAATACACAATATCTCCAAAAATTATGAAATGAGATACATCTAGATTCCTCCCAAAGAAAGCTTCTTCAGGTGTGATCATGCCAAGTATTCTGTGAGGGCTTTTGTTATGTAAATAAACTATGGTGTTGCATGATTCTAGCCATAGACATAATGGCAACCCCTGATCATGCAACATGGCTCCTCTTACTCCAACCATGCTTCTTTTCTTCCTTTTAGTCACCCCATTTTGCTATGGGTTATGGGGTGCTATCAGTTCTCTTCTAATACCCTCTTTGGCACAAAATTCCTTGAAGGTGCTAGAAACATATTCTTCTCCATTATCACTTCTCAGGGCTTTTAATTTCTTACCAGTCTCCTTTTCAACCAATGCTTTGAATTCAACAAATTTTGAGAAAAAATCATCCTTCTTCCACTTGAAGAAGATCCAACATTTTCTTGAAAAGTCATAAAAAAATTACACACCTATGTTTTTCTATAGAGGATGTCAAAAAGGGTCCACATACATCATAGTGGACTCACTCCAAGATTTCTCCAGCTTTGCTATCTCATCCCTGGAAAGGAGATTTGACATATTTCCGCATTGTGCATCCCTTGCAGACTTCATGTTGGTTAAGGGTTCATTTCGAGAGACCAGTGGTAATCTACTACATGATATTCAAGGTCCCATGGTGCAAGTGTCCCATGCGTTTATGCTATAGTTCTCCAACATCTCGACTCTACATTTATCCCTCCTTGCTACTCAGTGCAGTGCAAGCTTGCACCTCAATTTTGTAGGCATTCTTTACTCAAACTCCAATCTATTTCACCTTCCTAGTATCTAAGCTACATGTCTCAGGAAGTATTTCCCCTTACTGAAAACGAAATCATAGCCACGGTCCTCCAATACAACTACAAAGATCAAATTCTTCTTTAGCCTATGTACATACATGACATCTTTTAGATGAAGGTGGAAGCTTGAATCCCTCTTAAAGGTTACGATATCAGTTAGTTTGGTACCGTGTCACTCATCATCCCCAAGTTTTATGTGCAACTAGAGATATTTCCCCTCTAGAATACTAAATAATTCTTTGCATCCTGTAATATGGAATGCGACACCTAAATCTAGATACCACACACTCCCCATTATAGTTTTGGCCATGCATGCAATAAGAGTGAAGTCTAATTCAAATTTTGAGGAAAGTGCTTCGCCTCCTACTCCTCCTGAAGGCTTCTCATTAGACTTCTTGTGCAGACTCTTTACTACATAGTGCCCAAATTTGTGGTAGTGAAAACAATTTATCTTTCTCAAGTCCTTCTTCTTTCCATACTTCTGTCTAGTCTCTGGCTTTTTTTGGGCCTTCTTACCCTTTCCTTTGTTTCCCATCCCAACTAAGGAAAAATTATATTCCTTGTTAGATTTGGATGTTACTCCATCTTTGTTGTTCTGCTGAATTTCTTCCTGCACTAGATCGGATCAGAGTCTCTCCCAATTTCGCAAGTCATCCCTTCCATTTATAAAGTCCTAGTAGTTATGCCAGAATTTTGGAAGGCCTAAGAGTGCTAGACTCACTAGTTTTCAAGAGGGAATATTCTCTCCAGCTCCTCCATGATCATATCGACACTGAGTGAACCTAGAGAGGTAATGTGGAATGGTTTCTCCTTTTTGCATGCAGATGTTTCTGAGCTTGTCCTTTAATGCCAATTTCCTGGCATCACTAATATTTTCAAATAAATTAGTTAGGGTCTTTCACATAGAAAAGGGAGTCTCCTTTCCATGTAAATTTGAGACTATGTGGTCTCTCACACCCTCCAGGGTGATCCTTCTAGATTTTGCAGTATCCCTCTTCGACTGGGCTAATTGTTGTGCATTTTATACTGTTGGATTTGGAATGTTGGTTTTGGTGTGCTCCAACACACCATTTTCGTCGAGCATTTCTTCCATTCTATCCTTTCAAGGTATGAAATTCGAAGTTACCTCAAAGGCATTCTCCAATCTCAATCCATTGAAAGACATTTTCCTGCACGACAGAAAACTACTTCACTGAATCTGCAAATTGAAGTCTCTGAAGGAGAGCTTGTATATACTCATTTTTAGTGTGATTTATACTCTGATACCATGTAGAAATTAATAAAAATTTGCTGCTACTGATTTTTTGAAGTGAAAACAACAGATTACAAAATTCCTCTACTATTCATCATAATGGAAATCACTATTTAGAAACACATGAAATGACATGCAACCATTAAAACACCACAAGAACATAATTATTTATAGGGGAACCCAACTCGGAATGACCCCACTGCTTCTTTTCATTAATCACATGAGAATGACAAACTATTATAGTGTCTTTCCTCGATCCTAAAGCACAACGCACACTGTAAACCTATTCTCATGTTGACTGTCATACTCTAGCCAACGCTTAGCGAATTCAAGGCCCAACTTGCTCATGTTTCCTTGCAGAATCCTAGAGGAAATTAGATCCTAAAAGTTATGAATTTTGTGCTATTTTCTTGCGCAATTCCAAAGGAATGATTCACCTACTTAACTGCCAAGCCTGTACACTCAACTAGTGTACAATTGATAGTTATGGTGTGCCTTTTCCTCCACTCTATCTAAGAGATCATTGAGTTAACAACAATTATACTACTCATTTAATCTTCAGCTGACTCAACTACGTGCTTGAGATTAGTTAACTGAGTCAAACTGCAAACAATTGAACTAAATTGCTAAATTTTAGCAATCACTACATGCACAGTTCTACTTCTAGCATATAGCACGAATTTACTGAGTAAACTAGTAGACAAAGTTCATGTCACACAAGTTAACTACAATCCAAGTCATCCTTCTCATGTTGGAAATCAAATTACTAAATTTAACTAAGGTATTAGTCAAATTTAGCCTTTCTTTCTATAATTTCTAACAATTTTACCATGATATCATTAACTTCTACATAGAATTTGTTACAATACCATGGTTTATCAATACCACATGCCGCAAAAACCATAGATAAAATTTTGAAATTAAAACTCAATACTTACAATAAGCTTACATCATAACAAGATTCTTAACCATGGATATTATTCAATTGTAAATATGCTTTGTTACAATACCATTTACGAGTAGGAGGCCATATGAATAACATTTTCCCAGAAAACATAACTCATTCAAAATAAAAATATTTTATAAATGTTTTATTTTAATATTATTTTACAACATTTTTTAATTAAATCTAAAAGAAAAATGGTATGGGGAGATGTTTCAGTGGTGTGAATGTTTGTAAACATTTACATGTGGGCTCAATTAAAAAATAAAAAAGATTAAAAGTTATTGTCTAGAAACATTTTGGGTGGATCAAAATAATAATAATAATAATAAAACATTTTGTCTTGGTCAAATTGCATAAAACTAAAACTAAAAAAAATAATTTAAGAATAAAATTAGCCTAGATTCATCCTAACTCTGAATCTAACTCCGTATCTAACAAGTGTTGAGAGAGATCAAATCCCTTGAGATGTAAACATATTTTAGAGTGAAAAGATATTTGATCACTCTCAACACTAGGAGATCTATAGCTGAGATGAATCTAGGTTGGTTAACTTCAAATGAAGGAGTTGTAAAAATGAAACAACACTTGGGATGCATTCCTGGAATGAAATGGGTTTCAAATTGTAGTTGTTCCTAATAATGAATTCCTCTAGGACGATAATACTTTTACTATTGGTGTTCAAGAAGATCAAGGTAGAAGCCTCAACCCTTCAAGACTTAAGGGTTTCAACATTCCCAAATAAAACCATGAGAAAATAAAATAATTAAGAAAGGGTAGAGAGAAGGATATGTCAACTCCATTACCTATTCCTCAATAATTTACAAGAATCATGGCCAAAAAATAACAACTATGAAATGGAATGAAGAAATTCCATTTCCTTCCAAATAGTTCCACTAACGAGATGTAGATAGACATGGAAAAGAGTCATAATAAATAGGAAGCGTTTGTAGTTGTCTTTGAAACAGGGCCTAATAAATTGATTCTCTAAACATAAAATTTTTGTGCACCATGATAAAAAAAATATTTAGACCTTCTACAATTATAGGTGAAACTTTTTTCTACGATAGATAATATTCTGAACTACTAGAACAAGCAACATTTTCAAGTTCCCTTGATCACTAAACTTTCCTAAAACTTAAAGAAAAAGAATAAGAAAATTAAGAGACTTAGGAAGAGCTCAAAGAATTTAGAATACTAGATATAATCAATGTCACATGGTTTAGGTTCGAGTTCGGGTTCGGTTTGAGTTCGAATTTTTTGATGAGGTTTGCTATTAGGTTCATCTAAATATATAAACATATATTAATTTAAAATTAATTATAGGATAAAATAGTAATAAATCAACATCAATAAACATAAAATATGCTATCACAAACATGGAAACTACAAGGATAAAATACAAGCTTGAGTTGTGAAATGAAGTTATGAGTTTTGATCAATGGACTTAGTCATTGGCCATGAGGTTTGATGAGGTTCGTCAAACCTCAAAACATTTTTGAGGTTCACCAAAATTCGAACCCCAAGGTTAAATTTCGATGAACCTTGTGACATAGGATATAATATTAAGAGTGAAAATGTAGTTTTGAATAAATAGAATGTTCAACTATAAGAAGATAATACAATATTGACATGAGAGAATAAAAAGCTACTCAAACTTCCTAGGAAGTGGTATTAAGAAACTTAAATCTTCGCACTACACAAGATAAAGGGATAATTGTTCCAATGTGAACATATTAATAATCTCCTAACACAATACATTTTTATCAAGTTTGTTGAGTTTTGAGAGTCTTTTGGAAGGAGCATCAACAACAGGTTTTACTTACATGAGAACATGTAAGGTATCATCCATGGGGATATGTTAGACCTCCATTTTAATGCTATTTTCACCATTAAAATACTCCTATTAACCATCTCTACCCTTTTGCTTCAGCATATTTTCCCATTTTTTAAAAGAGAAGTGTCATTTCAAGCTCAAAAGTTAACAAGTTATTAATCCTATTTAATTTCCATCACTTTTGATAGATTAAAAAAGTTTTTGGCTGAATTTTTGCTCATGGTAGTTATGTTATCTCCGATCATGAAACTCTTATGAAGTTTCAAAAATTGTCCTCATGATCTAGCATACCAACTAGCTCATAGTGATGAATCCACCATCTTGGTTTTATTTTTAGGAAACTCAAGATGGTTCAATGTTAGTTGGATAAACTCTAGTGTGTACATGGGTTGTGCCACCTCATGGTCAAAACAATAGTCAAACTACTCCCAAAAAATTACATAGTAGTCAAGTCATGGATGCGATATTAGGCAACAATGAAGGGATATTCTCATGAATTATATCTCATGAGAATATCACAAGGATTAAAGATGTACATATTATTTTTACTCGGGTTAACAAATATGATAAAATCCTTGCAACTTAATCAATTATGTGATATCCACAATGTAGGGGATTCCTTAAGGGTTTGTCTACATTCTTTCTTGTTTAAATATGTAAAATGTATTAAAAGTAAGACGGTAATGAGTAATAGGTAATAGATAATAACCGTAATTCATTAGTGCGAAATCCACGAGGGAGAATTCAATTACAATATATGTAATGTTGGACCTATGATTTCATTAATATAAATGATGTGGTGTTGATGTTTTAAGTAAAGTTCATGTGTATGCTTCATTTCTACTAGTATAAATTTTCAATAGCATGAGCCAATTGAGAAGGTCCCTCAATTTATCAAATTCTATGATTAATATAATGTGGTTAGCATAGATAAGTATATTTTTTTATTTGGCTTGATAGATATATTTTGTTTTTATTCCATAGATTATATCGTGGTGCATTATTCCATATATTATATATCATTCCGCACACCATATATCGCTTCATAAGTATACTTGATTTATTATTTATACATTATATTTGGTTAAGTATAATTCATTCTGTTTATGTAAATTCAAATACAAAGTTTGTATTTCATGGTTAGCGTGATCGCTAAAGCTTCCTCAACCAATGCCATAGCTTCCATTGTTTAGTAAAACCTTTGAGTATTTTGAAAATGTTTTTCTCGTAAGAACCTTGTTGTTTATGATTGTGTGATATTTTCCATATAGAGCAATTTCCATTGAATATTAAAAGAATGAGATGATATTTACTCTTGATTATATAAACATTTGAGTTGTCATACAAATGAAAGATTGTAATCTACACTCAATGAGTTATTTATATGATATCAATTTAGTGAATGAAAATGAAATATCTCCATAGAAATTTTAGTTTAGGGTTTTGGTGTCTTACATTTGAATTCTTGAATTTTTTACATTCCTTTCAATGACAAGTGTGTATTCTTCTACAAAGGTGAGGCATTGAAGGTTGAAGAATGAGAGTTCTTCTTAAGAAATCACATAATAATTTGATTTTTTTGATGCCCAACTAAAGAATATGATCAATGCTTGTAAAATTCTCTGATAAACATAATCCCAATGATCCAACAAAATCTATTTAGCTTTTTATTTTCTGTCTAGTTGGATTTTATAGCAAGTGTGTTTCGTTGGATAGATCATACTACAAATGACATATAATGTTTGTATCTAACAAGTTTACAAACCCTACATCAATAAAAAAATATAACAAGATTTATACATAAAGTTGACTAGCATAATGGTGAACGATGGAGTTGATGGCTCCCTCATATGTAGGATGAATATACAAGACAAGGAGGAATTGGTAGTAGGTGATTATATTTTGAGATAGACAATGAAACTAGTTTAGGATTCTTCGCTATATAACAGGCTCTAGTTGACAAAGGCCATGGATTTTGATGAATTGTGAGCTACGTGCAATAATCTCCATCATCACAAGGAAGACATGAGTGCAATGTGTGTATTTGGAAGGAATACCCAAGTTTCTCTCCGTGGTTGAATGATCAATATGTTTTTGTAACAAGGTTTAGATATAATTTCACTTGCATTTGAAGTGCAAGGTTTTCACATCAGAGATTGTGACTCTCAGTTGCCACTCTGCACTGCTCAATTGCCACTATGCGCTGATGTTTGTTCTGGATTTCCTTTACTGCTTCTTCTAAGGGCAATGAACTGGGGGTTGGACTTTGGAGTAGGCGTTTAATCAAGTCATCCTCATCATATTATCTTCCTCCCATGGTTTCTTCTAAAGTATAATGTTGGGTGGAATAAACTTCATCTTCTTCCTCCTCCTCCAACCATAAAGGTAAGTCATGTTCTAGAGAAGGTTGAGTAGGAGGGTGTAGGACTGACTTCTTGGACATATTCTTGTTCTTGATGGTCATATTCCCAACTCTGTAGCTAATGTAAGCATCGATAGTGGCCAACCATGGCCTCCCAAGGATGAGAGGGTAACTAGTAAGCTTAGCGTTAGGCTGGAGAACTAGGAAATCTATAGGGTACTCCCAAGAGTCAATGGGGACCATCACATACTCCACAATTCCCTCAGGGGTTACTGTGGAATGGTCTGCAAGTTGCAGAACTATTGTGGTCTTCCTCAATGAATATTGGAGGTTGAGCTTGAGAATGGTGTCCTTGGTCATCACTTTAATGGAAACCCTAATCTCGATGAGAGTGTGTGGGACAATGGTGCCATTGATGTGCACATCTACTGCAGGGCTTCTAAGATCCAAATATTTTGGACAGATTACCTGCCCTAGCATTAAGTCGGATAGTTGCCCAATGAAATTAATGGTAGGGGCATCCCTTTTTTCTCTCCATGGATGCTTGAATCACTCCTCTTTAATAAACTTATTGTAAATAGGAACATATTTTATTGCCTAGAGAAGTGGGATATTTACACATGGATTTTTCAATTCTCCTGAAAGTTCAGTCTCTTCTAGGGTAGGCTGGAGTGGTTGGGCTAATCTTTCAAGAAAGGGTGGATTTACTTTAAGATTGCTTTCCTCTCTTTCTTCCTCAACCTCCCTAGGTGGAGGTGGAAGTTGGTTATCCGAGAGAACTCTCCCAGATCTCAGGTTAATCTCCTGGATTTCCACAACATAAGATGGGTATGATGTCTCTCCACTGTATACCTGCTAAACTTTCCTATTGTTTGGGTTTGGATTTGGATGGGTAGGCATCTGGGGCTGCTTGGGTGTATCATAGTGTAGGAGTTTTTATTGGGCAGGTGGTGGAGGAAATAGAGCTGGAGCATTGTTGTATTGGGGCCTCGACCCCTGAAGCGGTGCATTCCACTAAGGTTGTGGTGGAGCATAAGGTTGAAATGTCTAGCTGGCTAGATGGGAGTGATACTAAGATGCAAAGGACCAAGGAGGGGGTGTAGACTAGGAAGGATGAGCAGGGGGTACCTAAGAAGGTATGGCTGTGGTTTGGTTGCGGTTGTAATGTGCATGGGACGACCCTTGCATGCCCTACTAGTATGGTCTAGGCCCATGGGGTCTCCTTTGGTTAATGTAGCAAAGCTGCTCAGTGACCCCTTCAACTCCTTGATATACAACTTTGAGTCTAGGAAAAGAAGGACGCTTGTCTATGGAGTGGTTATCTTCATAGACTGAGCAAATTTCAATAGAGTTCAATGGACATTCATTCCTAGGATGCCTCCTGGTGCATCTAGGACAAAAAATGGCCAAGGTTCTCTTTGCTTCCTCCTGCTTCCTCTTAATGTGCATGATGTCCATTTGCAAGGCAAGTGTCTGCAGCATCTCACTTTTAATATCTTCCAACATTTTTCCAATTTCACCCTTGATGGATGAGTTGGAAGATGATGTACTGACCATAGGTTGACTACCCCTACCCTTTCTCCTAGCTGCCCTACAATGGTTTCTAAAGACAGTCTTGATATCCTCATAGGGTAATTGGTAGATATCTTCTCCTCCTAACAAATGTAAGGTATCAAGAAGATCTTCTATTACTCCCCTAAGCAGGACCAACTTTAGTGACTCAGGGTCAAGTGTACACCTAACTCTTTTGTAACTAAGCCAAAATATTTCTTCGTAATCCTCTAGGGATTCATCATTTCCCAGGGTCATCCTGAAAATTTCTTCTTTAGTATCCTTTGAACGATAGTAGTCTTGATGTTTGTTGTTAAAGGCCTGTTGCTTATGAGCCCAATTTTTGATTCTATCTCCAGGTAAACCCATGAACCCGTGCAATGCTACATCCTTGAGGGTAGATGGAAATGGTTTTAACTTTTGCTCATCATCTATATAGTCATAGGTTCGACATATAACAACAAACTCAAATAGGAAAGTGTTAGGGTGTTATGAAACCAGCTCAAAAAAAGATAGAAAAGAGAGATCCATGCCTTAGAATTCAGCCTCTTCGAGGGGGCAACCTCCTTTACATTACATAAATGAACAATTCTTGGATGCTACAAATGAAAATACCTCCTTTCCATATATAGGAGTCTAAGTGGTCCCAATAGAATCAAAGCCTACATAACAATAATATTGTAGGGCACAACAATAACAATAGTGGGCTTCTATGTGGCACAATAGTAACAATATGGGCACTACATGGGTACATCAATATAAATAAGGGGTATAACTACAATAGTAATGGGGTAATCACTAGTATTATAGGGACCCAACATGCCCCTCTCCTTCAAAAAAGTGTTGTCCTCAACGCTTGAGTAGTTCATGATACTTCTGCATAAAATTCTCGTCCTCCCATGTGGAATCTTCAGCGGATAAGTTCTTCCACTTGATAAGGTACTCTGAAATTGATCGATTTCGTAGCTGTCGAGTTCTTGTTTCTATAACTGCTTCCGCTTCCAATATAATTTTTCCTTCTTCGTCAAGTTCTGGCAATATTGTTTGAACTGGGAGCTTGTCGCCTATAACCTTCTTTAAGCATGAAACATGGAAAACTGGGTGCAATCGAGAAGCTGCAGGAAGCTCCAATTTGTATGCCATAGTACCAATCTTTTGCAACACCTTGTACGGACCATAATACTTTGGTGATAATTTATTATCCTTCTTAGCTTGCTTGAGGGACATTTGCTTCTATGGTTGTAGCCATAGGAATACCCAATCACCTACATCAAAACTTCTTTCACTGCGATGTTGATCTGCCTGTTGTTTCATTCTATTCTGTGCCAACACAAGGTTATCCTTTAAGAGTTGGAGGACTTGTTGTTGATGTTCGATGTGATGTTCCACTGCCTGAACCTTAGAATTTTCTCTTAAATATGATGTGATGGATGGTGGTTGATACCCATAAAGTGCCATAAATGGGGTCATTTTTGTTGTTGTATGAAAGGAAGTGTTATACCACCATTCAGCCAGAGGCAACCATTTGACCCATTGTGTCTGTTTATCAGATACAAAGCAACGAAGGTATCCTTCCAAACATTTGTTTACTATCTCAGTTTGCCCATCAGATTGAGGATGATAAGATGAGCTATGAGCTAACTGAGTACCAAGACAAGAAAATAATTCTGTCCAAAAATTTCCAGTGAAAATGGGATCTCTGTCACTTACAATAATCTTTGGGTTTCCATGTAGCTTTTGAATTGTTTCCATAAATGCAGTAGAAACTGTATTGGCTTTAAATGGATGTGATAATGCACAAAAGTGTGCATACTTGGTAAGTCTGTCAACTACCACCATGATGACACTCTTTCCCTCAGACTTGGGTAAACCTGTGATAAAATCCATTGATACCTCCTCCCAACGTTGGCTTGGAATGGGTAAAGGTTGTAATAGACCCGGTGTCTTAATTGTTTCAACTTTATTTTGCTGGCAAACCAAACATTCTGCCACAAACTTATGAATATTTGATTTAAGGCCATCCCAAAAAAATTCCTTCTTCACCCTGTGGTAAGTTTTTAAAAATCCTGAGTGCCCTCCTAAGGGAGAAGTGTGCAATTCCATAAGAATCTTTTGTTTTTGCTGGGAATTCTTACAGAGGTATAAGCGATCTTTGTACCATAACGAATCATTTTTCCAGCTAAATGTATCAGACGTACTGGAATCTTGTTGTAGCTTTCGAATAAGTGCCCATACTTCTTCGTCATTCTTCCATTCCTCCTTTGCTTCATTTATCCAATCTGGTTGGATGATAGAAATAGCACACAACAATGCTTCCACATCCTCATCCTTCCTTGAGAGTGCATCTGCCACCACATTTTGCTTCCCCTTTTTGTAGATGATTTCAAAGTCATAACCCAACATCTTTGTGACCCACTTTTGTTGCTCTTCAGAGGATAATCTTTGTTCTAAAAAGTATTTAAGGCTATCATGATCTGTTTTTACCTTGAAGTGTCTTCCCATTAGGTAGGGTCGCCATTTCTTAAGTGCATGTAGTATTGCCAACATTTCCTTCTCATAAATAGCTTTTCTTAGAAACTTTCCCTTGATTGGACGACTTTCAAAGGCAATGGGTCTTTCATCTTGCATTAGAACAACACCAATTCCATTTCCTGAAGCATCACATTCCACAGTAAAGGTTTTTGTGAAGTCTGGTGTAGCTAAGACCGGTGCTTGGCACATTGCCTCTTTAAGATGTTCAAAGGCCTTTGTTGCTTCCGGAGTCCATGAAAATGCATCTTTCTTCAATAATGTCGTTAGAGGTGCTGCTATTCTCCCATAATTCTTAACAAACTTGCGATAATACCCTGTCAACCCAAGAAATCCACGCAAATGCTTTATGGATGTGGGGATTTTCCATTCCTTAATGGCTTTAATTTTGGTAGGGTCTACCTTAACTCCTTCATGAGATACAATATGACCCAAATATTCCACCTCCTGGACTCCAAAGAAACATTTGGATCTTTTGGCATATAATTGTTTCTCTTCCAATAGTTGTAGCACCCTGTCGACATGTTCAACATGATCCTTCCAAGACTTGCTGTAGATAAGTATATCATCAAAAAATACTAACACAAATTTTCTAAGGAATGGTTTGAAAATTGAATTCATCAAACCTTGAAATGTTGAAGGTGCATTGGTAATGCCAAAAGGCATGACCAAAAATTCATAATGACCCTCATGCGTTCTAAATGCCGTTTTCGGAATGTCTTCAATCTTCATTCTGATTTGATGATATCCTGAACGAAGATCCAACTTGGTGAAGTAAATTGATCCATGCAATTCATCCAGTAATTCATCAATGACAGGAATGGGGAACTTATCTTTAATAGTGAGCTTGTTGAGCTCCCTATAATCCGGACACATGCGCCATGATCCATCCTTCTTGTGCACCAATACTATTGGAGCAGAGAAAGAACTTTGACTCGGTTGAATTATACCAGCCTCTAGCATTTCTGCAACCATACGTTCAATTTCACTTTTTTGGACATAGGGATATCTGTACGGCCTGATGTTTGGAGGAACACTTCCTGGAATCAGATGAATAACATGATCATGATCACACATATGTGGGAGACCTTTGGGAGTCTCAAATACCTTGGAATGATTGTCCAGGACTTTTTGGAGATCTGGAGAAATAGATGATTCTAATGTGGAAACATCTAGCGAACATAATTGTGCAATTACACCCCTTTGCTCCTTTTTTAGAAGCTTTGTCATACCATTAGAGCTGATTATCTTTCCTGGTTTCCCTGCAATACCCCTTAATTCAAATTCCTTTCCTTCCACAGAAAATTTCATGAAAAGTTCTTGAAAATTAAAAGCTATTGTACCCAAGGATTGTAGCCATTGGACTCCTAGTACAACATCAGCACCTCCCATTGGAATGGAAAGCATTGGGCTAGTCAATACATATTCTCCCATGGATAGCTTGATATTATGGCACTTTCCAGAGCAATTTATTGTTCCTCCATTTGCAATCATCACTTGACACTCTGGTGCTGGATATAGGAAGCAATTCAATTCTTTTGCTACCCTACAATGAATAAAATTGTGGGTGCTTCCTGAATCAATCAACACTATCACCTTTTTCTTCTTGATTTGTCCTTCTATCTTGATGGTTTGAGGAGTGGTAATTCCCGCCAATGCATTACAAGATATGGTCGGATTTATTTGTTCTTCATATAGGCTTTGTTCCTGGAATATATCCTCTTCTTTTGACCTTTCTTGCTCCTTTTCTTCTTCCTCTTCACAATCTATGTAGAATAATTTCTTCTCAGCACACTTATGACCTTTTGTGTATTTGCTATCACAATTGTAACAAAGCCCTTTTGCTCTTTTTTCTTCCAATTGTTGTTGTGTCAACCTTGTAGGTTGTGGAAGACTATGGGCAACAACACTTCCATCTTTATAGTTGTGAATGGTATGCTTCCTAGTTGCCATAATTTTGCTTTCCATTTTTCTTGCTAACCTGAATGCCTTCTCTAATGAATCAGGTTCCCAAAGGCGCACATCATGTTGGATATTATCCTTTAAAGACCCTATGAACACATCAATCCTATGCTCCTCTGGAATATCTTTTATCCTTATGTTCAATTTTTGGAACTCCTCAATGTGCTCCATTATTGAACCCTTTTGTTTGAGATTCATCAATTGGCTAAAAAAAGTGTTGCTTTTTGTATCCTCATAATGTGCTATCAATTCTTCCATAAAAATTGCCCAAGTGATAAATTTTTTACGAGAACAAAGCCATTGATACCATACAAACTGATTTGGTTCCAAATATAAAGTTGCCATACGTACCTTTTGTGTGTTTTGCACATTATTGAGATCGAAGAATTGCTCCATCTGTAATATCCATGTGGCGGGATCCTTGCCATCAAACTTCCTCATATCGATTTTTGGAACATGGTGAGTCTTCGATCCAACATTAGATTCTATGGAATCATGATTAATATTTCTTTTGTTCTCATCATGAGTTTCCATTGGTACTCTTTCACCCTTAGTGACTATTTCTTGTAGCAACTTATCCATCTTGTCATCCATGCCATCAATTTTAGCTTCCATGCCATCCATCTTAGCTTCTACACCTTTCTTTAAACCATCCATCTTAGCTTCTACATCTTTCCTTAAACCATCCATTTTAGATTCTGTTGCTTTTTGTGCAAGTGACACTCGTTGCACTTGTTCTTGTACTTTTGATATATCATATAGCATTTCTTCTTCTTCTTCGTGAGTCATGCTAGAGCTTTCAGGCTCCTTACTAGGTGTTTGCATTTTCTTTCCTCGTGGCATCAGTTACCGATAATAATTCTCTAATATTCCCTTTGAATACCTTCAAAATAATTTTTCAAACCAAGCTTAAGCAAAAATTAAAGAAAATCTACACACCTTTTTTCACTTTGTAGGAGCTCGATATTTCCTCCGATGTATCTCTGTACCTTCTGATTATCTAGTTTTGAATTTGTGACCTGTAGTAGCCCTCTGTGTCCTCTTTCCAATGCCACAAGTCTGACCCAAATTGGATTCTCCAAGGAAGAGTTATGCGAAATCTCCCACAGTTACTTGATTATAGACTAGTTCAGTAGAGCGAACTTGGACGACATGCCACGTGTCACTGTTTCAACCTTTGACTCTGAAAAATATATAAAAGAAAACTACAGTCCGTTCTCTTTCTGTACCTTCTTACGAAATTTCAATCCGATGCTCAGAAAGAAAGTTATAACAATTTTCCCTAGGTCACCTGTTTTGAGTGTAATTCAAGAGTCTGCAAAAAGACCACCTTCCTCAGATCATATCTCTGCAAATATCGCACGAAAAACTCTGAAATTCGGACCCAAGGTTCAGCGCGATTTCTTCTCAAATGGGTTTTTTTTTGACTTCTGAAACGTCCTAGAAATAACGTTATAGCGAAAATTCCACGATGACCTGTTTGGAGCAGCGAAACCCTAGAATCCAAAGCTCTAATACCAAATGTTATGAAACCAGCTCAAAAAAAGATAGAAAAGAGAGATCCACGCCTTAGAATTCAGCCTCTTCGAGGGGGAAACCTCCTTTACATTACATAAATGAACAATTCTTGGATGCTACAAATGAAAATACCTCCTTTCTATATATAGGAGTCTAAGTGGTCCCAATACAATCAAAGCCTACATAACAATAATATTGTAGGGCACAACAATAACAATAGTGGGCTTCTATGTGGCACAATAGTAACAATATGGGCACTACATGGGTACATCAATATAAATAAGGGGTATAACTACAATAGTAATGGGGTAATCACTAGTATTATAGGGACCCAACATAGGGTCCTCTGTGGTTAGGCAATGGAAATGAGGTAGGGGTGGAGGGGTTTATATTTTTCATCTCAGTCTCCCCATTTATTTCCCTGATGGGGAAGGCACCCTCAACGCTCTCTCTATTCCCTCTGTCATTTCTATTTTTAGGCATTGGTTCAATAGGAATAGGTTATTCTTCTTCTTCTTCTCCTGTAGGTTCTTCCAATATATTAGGTTGCTCACCTAATGGTTCCTACAATTCACAGCCACCAAAGAAGAGGGAAGGTTGGCTATTGGATGTAGTGGGGGTATTTGGAAAAAATTTCCCTAAGTTGTCTCTATTCCTATGAAGCATGAAAGGAAATATTTTTTTTTTTGGTTTTGTATATATATATCTATATATATATATATATATATATATATATATATATATATATATATATAGAAGGGAGCTAAATAAGGTATTAAGTGTTTTAGGAGCGCATGCAGGGTTTAGCATTCTAGGGCTTCTGTAACCTCTGCAATGGCAGATCTCCCCAGACTTCTGCAGACCTGCCAACAATGATGGCAACACGAACTTTCAAATCCAACAAAGTAGTTTTGAGCTCCATGAATCCCCCTAGGGGGAGGACGCAGCTCCTCCCCCAAAGGACGATGAAGATCGGCAAAAGAATAAGGAAAGCAACAAACCAGAGAATCAGAATGAGGACAACATAGATTTGAACTCACAACAGGCAAAAAAGGATGACAAAGAACAACCCAAAGTCAGCTCGACTACATGCAAGCCAGTGGAAACTGAGCATCCGAAAGTAGAATTTCCAAGTCACCATATCAATGCTCAAATACAGTTTATGAGGGATCATGCACTGATAGGAAAGTTCATAGGACTTCGGCCAACTGAGAAAGCGTTGTGTGGATGGATAGTAGTGAAATGGAACCCAAAAGGACACATCACCCTGTAGCTGGGGCCTAAAGGGTTCTTCACAAGCATTTTTAACTGCCTAGAGGACTGAAACAGAGTTTTGGATGGGGGGTTGTATTTCTTCAATGCTACCAGCCTGTATCTCAGAGGATGGGTAGAGCGTTTCAACCCTAATAAAGAGGATCTCAGTTCGGCTCCTATTTGGATACGACTTTATTCACTTCCCATGGAGTATTGGGATGAAGCCTCCCTACAAGAAATTGGTAATGTTCTGGGCGAGTTCATCAAAGTAGCAGAGGAAACAAAAATCCAAAGATACACCTCCTACGCGCGAATCTACATCTACATGCACCTCAACAAGGCATTTTCAGATGCGGTAAGTTTATTCCATGATGATATTAAATGGGTTCAGTTGATTGATTATGAACATGTGTCGTTTAGATGTAGAAGATGTCACGCCCTAGGCCACTTATTTAGGGACTGTCCTTTAACTCAAAAACCCTCATCCCCATCTGCTTCAGAGAAGCCTGAGTCTGATGGCTTTACCAAAGTCGCCAGCCGCAGGAAAAATCACAAGAAATCGGCTTCAATTCCTAAGATGCCTCAAGCCAGCTCTTCCAAACCCTCCATGAGCAATAGCTTTGAAGCATTAGCCCGACAAAATGATCTCAACTCTGAAAATCTAGCTTCCCTAGAGAGGGAGGCAAAGAAGGACAAACAATCAGTGCATATAGATTCCAAGTCACTCCAAGAAGATCCTCTACCCAATGATATCCTCTCCTAAGCTAAGCACAAGTTCCCGGCATGGATTATTCAACGAATGGAGGTAGAAAATATGCAATCTATGTCCAGAAGAATAGCAAAAACAACTGAACAATTAAACGAATCTCAGCACACGGAGGAGGAACCAGAAAGCATAGACGTTGGGGAACTAGACATTCTGGGACTAGAGCAGGCATGTAAAACAAACTTTTTTGACAAAATTCCAGAACGACAACTAGAGAATCTGGAGGAGATCCTATCACAGGCACAAAGGCAAAAATCTCTAGGTATTCACACTGGTAGCCTCTGGGTTGGGAAACTCATTACCAAAGATAACAAAAAACATGGAAGAAAAACAGATCTCCAACGAACAATCAGAATAGGAGAAATTTTAGTGGAGTCAGGCAGGTACTCCAAGCTAACAGAGTACTATAACTCCCTCCACAACACTTCCCAATGAATTTAATATCATGGAATATCAGAGGGCTTAGTAGCCCAGGGAAAGGCAAACTACTCAAAAACATGATAATGCAAGAAAAACCACAAATCCTATTCTTGCAAGAAACCAAATGCAATTCAATCACTCTGGAAAGAATTGCAGCAAAAGCTTGGCCATGAGGTCTTACCACTATAGTGGATGCTGATGGGGCCTCAGGGGGCTTAGCATTCATATGGTATGCTCGAACTATTAAGCTTAACAACATCCATGCTAATAAGAATTTTATCCAAGCAAATTTTCACATCATAGGGACCAACATACATGGGAATCTAACCAATGTGTATTTTCCCCAGGAGGCTATGCACAAGATAGAAATCCTGAACACCCTCTCAGCAATCAACACCGATAGGCTGCACCCACTGTGGATTACTGGAGGCGATTTCAATATGATCACCAGGCTGGAAGAAAAAAGGGGAGGCAGGAACAGAGGGAATCAGGAAGGGATCCACCTAAAAGATTTTATTCAGAACAACTGGCTTATTGACATGCCTTTCAATAATGGACTTTTTACATGGAATAACAAAAGAGCACGGGTGCATCAGATTGCCTCTCGTCTGGACAGATTCTTATTATTAGACAATGCAATTCACATAGGCGGAGATTTTGCTACTTCCATCTTGCCGATCTCAGGATCAGATCACTGGCCAATCTCCCTTCGATGGACTCATCCTGGTAACACAATCCGAAGACCTTTTCGCTTTGAGGCTTTCTGGATGTCTCATCCAGATTTCATCAACTTAATCAACACAGAATGGAACAACTTCGCTCCTCCAAATGGTACAAAGATGTTTCAATTTCAGCAGAAGCTTAACCATCTCAAGGGCGAGATCCAAACACTGGAATCATACTTCTTTTGGCAATATTTTCCAGGCTCAGAGTGCTCTCGATCAAGATATGAAATGACTGCAACAGAGGATTATAATTTAAGGTCGATTAGATGACCTGTCAAAACAGGAAAAAATTCTTGAGTCACAAATCTTAGAGAGGGCTAAACAGGAAGAAACACTATGGAGGAAAAAGTCGAGAATAAGATGGCTTAAGGATGGAGAAAAAAACACAAAATTCTTTCATAGTATCACCATTCAACACAGAATGAATAAAAACATAACTCACATTCAAAATGAGCATGGGGCTAAGGTGGAAACACATGAACAAATTGAAAGCGAATTTCTAAACTATTTGAAGCAAGTGCATCACGAACCACACATAGACAGATCGCTTGCCATAGAAAAAATTACAAGGAATATTCCTAAAATTATTTCTGAAGAGCATAACCAACTTCTTCTCTCATCTAGATTTAAACAGGAACGCAACAAATTACAGAGATAACCATATACACAAAGATGCAGCGGAAATAATACTTCATTTCATTAATGGAAAATACTGACATATGCTTACAAACAGAAATGGCAATAAACTAGCTAGGGCGATGGTAGCTTATCTCTGAGAAGAGATGTGATGGCTACATGCCTCTGAACTGTTCTGAACTATATTACAATGAGGCTCGAAGGCCTATTTATTGTTGAGAAACAATGGAAAACCCTTCACATACCGAAACCTAACCCTAGAAGATGAAACGCCAAATTGTGGGCCCCGTTTGGGTAAATTGGTACATCAATTTCCCGGGGTCGTAACTTTGGCATACGATCTCCGTTTGACGCGTACGATAGCTCGTTAGAAAGATCTATCCGAGTACTACCACTTTGGGAGGCAACATAGGGCTCGGTCGCCCCAGAATTCCAAAAAACGTCGTTTAGGGCCTCAAAACGGCTCCGGAAGTTCAGGACCCGAAAAACTGCTAAAAATAGTAAACTGTGCTACAATTAAGGAAACTGAAAATGCTGAGAAAGACAATGGTGGGGGTCCAGGTGGACCTGGCAGGTGGCCACCAATATCCACCTGGATCATTCCTCCCCCCTTAGGAAGCAATGGTCCCCATTGCGTTGAGCTCCTCCATGAGATGAGGAAACCTCTGCTGAACTTGTTCCCTGGTGAGCCACTTGCCCTGCTGAAGGAGTTGGCCTGCTTTGACAACTCGATACAGTTGGATATGCTGTTGGCGAGTGTTCTTGATCTGTGTGTCCATGATCCGATCAGTTGCAGCTTGTTCCATGCAATCGGGATTTAATTCTGTGGGTTTGAGCTGTTCTGCAATGTCGGATGTGTCTAGCAATGGTGGAAAGTATGGCCGAAGGCGGTCCACATTGAACACTGGGTGCAGGCCAAGGAATGGGGGAATGCTGAGCTCAAATGCATTGTCTCCCATAGCCTTAGTAATGGTGTAAGGACCATATCGAAGTGGTCTCAATTTCCGATAGGCTCCAGTAAGGCGTTCCTTTTGCAAATGCAACCAGACTTTGTCACCCACCTGAAACTTGTGTGGCACCCGGTGTTGATCATGTCGCTGCTTGTACTTGGCATTTGATTTCTCAAGAATGTCATGGACCTGCTGGCGAATATGTTGGATGCGCTCAATGAAGCTGGTGGCCTTATCTGTTTCGGACTGGACATGAGCTGAATTCATGTGAGTAGCTGCAAGTGGCATGGCCACATCAATGGGGCATAGTGGCTGGAATCCTAAACCCACCTGAAAAGGGCTATGGTCAGTGGAGCTGTGAAGAGCTCGGTTGTAGCTGTGCTGAACATAGGGGAGGCTCTCGTCCCATGTGCGTGGATGCTTTGAGTTATACATGCGCAGAATGTGCACAATCATCCTGTTGACAACCTCTGTCTGGCCATCAATTTGAGGATGGAAGGTTGTGGACTTCGTGAGTTTGGTGTCCAGCATTGACCAGAGACTGGACCAAAATGTGCTCAGAAACCGACTGTCCCGATCTGAGATGATAGACTGTGGGATCCCAAAGTGCACCCACACTCGTTCAAAGAAGAGTTTAGCAGTGGCTTCTGCTGTGATATTCTTCTTGCAGGCCATCATAATGGCCATCTTTGAGAACCTGTCGACGACCACAAAAACACAGTCATTTCCATGCTTAGTGGAAGGAAGGCCTGACATGTAATCCATGGAGATGGATTCCCAAGGTCGACTAGGGGTAGGCAACGGGGTATAGAGGCCTTGCTTCTTAATGGTCGGTTTGGCAATGGCACAGGCAGTACATGATCGGATGTACTTCCCAACATCCTGTCGAAGATTCGGCCAATAGAAATAGTTTTGCAGTACTGCCACTGTTTTCTCGACCCCGAAATGCCCAGCAGCCCGACTGTAGTGTGCTTCCCAAATCATCTTGGCACGCTCGCTTGAAGGAACACAAAGGTGACCGAGGTGGCATAATAGGGCATCCTGGAGGTGAAAATCTGCAACCTGCTGCCCCTCCAAGAGTGTCTGGTATGTGTGGCCGAATTCTGGGTCGCTTTTGTAGAGAAGTGGCCAATCAGAAGTCTCGTGCCTGCAAGAGTTGAGCACGGTGGTTAGCGCCATGATCGGTGGTCGACTGAGGCAATCTGCAACATTATTGGTGCTGCCCTTTTTATACTTGATATTCAAGTGAAACTGTTGCAGGTATGTAGACCACTTCTGATGGCGATCATTCTGCAATTTCCCTTGGGTCTGTATGAATTGCAGAGGTCGGTGGTCTGTGTGGATGACCATTTCCTTCCCCAAAATGTAATGCTTCCATTGTCGGCAGGCCTGTACAATGGAATACATCTCTTTATCATAAGTGGGGTACTTCCGGACTGTGTCTGAAAGTGTTTCACTGTGATATGCCACTGGATGTCCATGTTGAGTAAGGACTGCCCCAATAGCATAGTCAGAGGCATCTGTCTCGACCTCAAATGGTTGTTGTAAATCTGGTAACGCGAGCACTGGTGTCGTGCAGAGGCGATCCTTCAACTCCCTGAATGCCTTCTGTTGAGATTCAGACCAAAAGAATTTTGCTTTCGCCCCGCCCTTGGTGACTTGACTCAATGGCCAAGAAATATGAGAAAATCCCAACACAAACCTGCGGTAGAAGTTGGCAAGACCTAGAAAGCTGCGGAGCTCTGTTAGAGTGGTTGGAGAGGGCCAATCCCGAATGACTTGGACCTTGGCTGGATCGACATGCACCCCCTGTTCATCAATGATGTATCCCAGATACTGGACCTCGGTCATGCCAAAAGTGCATTTCTCCAAATTGGCACATAGCTTGTGTTGCCGCAGTGTTTGGAGAACCTGTCGGATGTGGTGGAGGTGCTCTTCCCAACTCTGGCTGAAGATCAGAATGTCATCCAAGTATACTACTACAAAGGAGTTGGTGAATGGCCGCAAGATGTCATCCATTAGCCTCATAAAGGTTGCAGGAGCATTCGTCAATCCGAAAGGCATGACCAACCATTCGAAGAGGCCCTCCTTGGATTTGAAGGCAGTCTTCCACACATCTGAGGGTTCAATTGGTACCTGGTGATATCCTGACTTCAGATCGATCTTGCTGAAATATTTCGCCCCCTTTAGTTGGTCTAGGAGGTCATCAATCCGCGGGATCGGGTACCTATTACGGACAGTGATCTTGTTCAGCGCCCGATAGTCAATACAGAGTCTCCACATCCCATCCTTCTTCTGTACCAACACTATCGGGCTCCCACAGGGCGAAGAACTCGGACGGATGTGACCTTTCTGTAGGAGCTCCTGAATCTGCCTCTTGATTTCATTGTTCTCCAGAACGGAGCGCCGATAAATTGGTCCATTGGGTAGCGGCGCACCTGGGGTCAGATCAATGGAGTGCTTGACTTGACAGTGCAGAGGAACCCCTGCTGGGGAGGTGAAGATGTCTTTGTACTCCTCCACAATCTTGTCCATTTGTAGCTGCCGTGCAGAGGGACCTCGTTTGGAGGCCGCGGCCACTGTCTTCTTCTTCCCTTGAGGGCGTATCATCAGGAAAACAAATTTCCTGGTTTTGGAAATGATCTTACTGCATTGTTTTGCAGTAATCAAAGAGATGGCGGCAGGTGGTGGTACCTCTGGTATCCTGAACAACTTATTTCCCAATGTAATAATAACAGCACGGGGCCTTGATTCATACACAGCATGTCGCTTCCACAAGTATGGTTGTCCTAGTAATACATCACAAACTTCAAGGGGAGCAATGTCACACAATACCTCATCCGTGAAGGGCTTGATGTTGTATGGAAGGCGACACTGCTGGCTCACGCGAAGATCTCGCCCTTGGTAAAGCCACCCAATGGTGTATGGTTGTGGATGTGCTGTGGTCGGTAAGCCCAACCGCTTCACGACCTCTGCCGAAATGAGGTTCTTTTGACTCCCGCTATCAACAATGAACTGTATCGGGGAGCCCTTGACCCACATCTGGGAGTGGAAGAGACGCTCCTCCTCCTCTGGATCTTCGGGTTCATTTTTCTGGATCTTTGCGGTAGCAACAGTGGCGCTGGGATCCGCATCAATGATCTGCTTCCCTTTTTCATACCCCTTATCGGGTTCTGACTCAGAGTCGGAACATGCATCTGATTCTGAAACCTTTAGCTCAGCCACCAGTGACTGTTTGGCCCGACACTCACTTGTGTTGTGAGTGGAGCTCTTATGGAACTCGCACCATTTTCCAGTGTCCTTTCTCGGCTTCGCGGCGTTGCTCTTTGCTTGCAGCTTCAGCTGGTTGTCTTGGGCTGTCCCGCCTTGGCTTTGTCCTTTGTTCTGTGGTTTAGGGGCACCTTTCCCCTGCTTTGGATTCGCAGATCCAAAGTCTCGCTTCTTTTGTTTAAACTTCTGCTCGACTTTGACGGCATACCGGTATGCTGCGCCGAGCGAGGGGATGTTTAGGAACTGTATTTCTTCCTGGATGTACTTGTGCAGGCAGCCACGGTATTTGAGTATCAAATGTTGCTCCGAATCCTTGATACCCAACTTTGTGCGAAGGGTATGGAAAAGATTGGTGAACTCCGGCACATCTTGGTCCCTTCCCTGCCGCAGCGTGGTCCACTTTATGTATTCATCCTCATAGCTTCCGACAGGGTAGTACTGCTCCTTGATGGCATCCCGGAACGAATCCCAGGTGGGTGCGGCTGAAAATAGTGAGCCAGTACTTTCATCCTTCTGCTCGCAGTAGGTTTCCCACCAGTCCTTGACGTGGGGGGCTGCTTTGAGAAGAGCAAAAACAATCTTTTCCCGACTCGAAAATTCATGAACAGAAAAATAACCCTCTAGCAGATTTAACCATTTATCTACGGCATCGGCGTCTATCTGACCCTCGAATATGGGGATTTCAAAATTAACTTGTACCTTAAAGGGTGTGGCGTTTCCAGAGGAGCTGCTGGAAGCCGATGCGCCGCTTCTGGGTAGCCGCTGAAGGATCTGCGCAAAGCTGTCCATCATCGCGTTCCGTTGTCGCTCGAGCGCTTCTTCGAGCAAGATTTTGATGGGATCTCCTGCCCCCTCGTCTTTCTTCTCGTCCGCCATGGGAGGCCGTCGGGATTTGCGAGGCTGGTCTTGCAAAGGTTCAACCAGTTCAAGCCCTAACTCCTTATATCCCGACCTTGTTGGGGACATGCAAAGAAAAACAGAGAAAAAGCAGACCGCTCTGATACCACTGATCCAGATTTAAACAGGAACGCAACAAATTACAGAGATAACCATATACACAAAGATGCAGCGGAAATAATACTTCATTTCATTAATGGAAAATACTGACATATGCTTACAAACAGAAATGGCAATAAACTAGCTAGGGCGATGGTAGCTTATCTCTGAGAAGAGATGTGATGGCTACATGCCTCTGAACTGTTCTGAACTGTATTACAATGAGGCTCGAAGGCCTATTTATTGTTGAGAAACAATGGAAAACCCTTCACATACCGAAACCTAACCCTAGAAGATGAAACGCCAAATTGTGGGCCCCGTTTGGGTAAATTGGTACATCAATTTCCCGGGGTCGTAACTTTGGCATACGATCTCCGTTTGACGCGTACGATAGCTCGTTAGAAAGATCTATCCGAGTACTACCACTTTGGGAGGCAACATAGGGCTCGATTGCCCCAGAATTCCAAAAAACGTCGTTTAGGGCCTCAAAACGGCTCCGGAAGTTCAGGACCCGAAAAACTGCTAAAAATAGTAAACTGTGCTACAATTAAGGAAACTGAAAATGCTGAGAAAGACAATGGTGGGGGTCCAGGTGGACCTGGCAGGTGGCCACCAATATCCACCTGGATCATTCCTCCCCCCTTAGGAAGCAATGGTCCCCATTGCGTTGAGCTCCTCCATGAGATGAGGAAACCTCTGCTGAACTTGTTCCCTGGTGAGCCACTTGCCCTGCTGAAGGAGTTGGCCTGCTTTGACAACTCGATACAGTTGGATATGCTGTTGGCGAGTGTTCTTGATCTGTGTGTCCATGATCCGATCAGTTGCAGCTTGTTCCATGCAATCTGGATTTAATTCTGTGGGTTTGAGCTGTTCTGCAATGTCGGATGTGTCTAGCAATGGTGGAAAGTATGGCCGAAGGCGGTCCACATTGAACACTGGGTGCAGGCCAAGGAATGGGGGAATGCTGAGCTCAAATGCATTGTCTCCCATAGCCTTAGTAATGGTGTAAGGACCATATCGAAGTGGTCTCAATTTCCGATAGGCTCCAGTAAGGCGTTCCTTTTGCAAATGCAACCAGACTTTGTCGCCCACCTGAAACTTGTGTGGCACCCGGTGTTGATCATGTCGCTGCTTGTACTTGGCATTTGATTTCTCAAGAATGTCATGGACCTGCTGGCGAATATGTTGGATGCGCTCAATGAAGCTGGTGGCCTTATCTGTTTCGGACTGGACATGAGCTGAATTCATGTGAGTAGCTGCAAGTGGCATGGCCACATCAATGGGGCATAGTGGCTGGAATCCTAAACCCACCTGAAAAGGGCTATGGCCAGTGGAGCTGTGAAGAGCTCGGTTGTAGCTGTGCTGAACATAGGGGAGGCTCTCGTCCCATGTGCGTGGATGCTTTGAGTTATACATGCGCAGAATGTGCACAATCATCCTGTTGACAACCTCTGTCTGGCCATCAGTTTGAGGATGGAAGGCTGTGGACTTCGTGAGTTTGGTGTCCAGCATTGACCAGAGACTGGACCAAAATGTGCTGAGAAACCGACTGTCCCGATCTGAGATGATAGACTGTGGGATCCCAAAGTGCACCCACACTCGTTCAAAGAAGAGTTTAGCAGTGGCTTCTGCTGTGATATTCTTCTTGCAGGCCATCATAATGGCCATCTTTGAGAACCTGTCGACGACCACAAAAACACAGTCATTTCCATGCTTAGTGGAAGGAAGGCCTGACATGTAATCCATGGAGATGGATTCCCAAGGTCGACTAGGGGTAGGCAACGGGGTATAGAGGCCTTGCTTCTTAATGGTCGGTTTGGCAATGGCACAGGCAGTACATGATCGGATGTACTTCCCAACATCCTGTCGAAGATTCGGCCAATAGAAATAGTTTTGCAGTACTGCCACTGTTTTCTCGACCCCGAAATGCCCAGCAGCCCGACTGTAGTGTGCTTCCCAAATCATCTTGGCACGCTCGCTTGAAGGAACACAAAGGTGACCGAGGTGGCATAATAGGGCATCCTGGAGGTGAAAATCTGCAACCTGCCGACCCTCCAAGAGTGTCTGGTATGTGTGGCCGAATTCTGGGTCGCTTTTGTAGAGAAGTGGCCAATCAGAAGTCTCGTGCCCGCAAGAGTTGAGCACGGTGGTTAGCGCCATGATCGGTGGTCGACTGAGGCAATCTGCAACATTATTGGTGCTGCCCTTTTTATACTTGATATTCAAGTGAAACTGTTGCAGGTATGTAGACCACTTCTGATGGCGATCATTCTGCAATTTCCCTTGGGTCTGTATGAATTGCAGAGGTCGGTGGTCTGTGTGGATGACCGTTTCCTTCCCCAAAATGTAATGCTTCCATTGTCGGCAGGCCTGTACAATGGAATACATCTCTTTATCATAAGTGGGGTACTTCCGGACTGTGTCTGAAAGTGTTTCACTGTGATATGCCACTGGATGTCCATGTTGAGTAAGGACTGCCCCAATAGCATAGTCAGAGGCATCTGTCTCGACCTCAAATGGTTGTTGTAAATCTGGTAACGCGAGCACTGGTGCCGTGCAGAGGCGATCCTTCAACTCCCTGAATGCCTTCTGTTGAGATTCAGACCAAAAGAATTTTGCTTTCGCCCCGCCCTTGGTGACTTGACTCAAGGGCCAAGAAATATGAGAAAATCCCAACACAAACCTGCGGTAGAAGTTGGCAAGACCTAGAAAGCTGCGGAGCTCTGTTAGAGTGGTTGGAGAGGGCCAATCCCGAATGACTTGGACCTTGGCTGGATCGACATGCACCCCCTGTTCATCAATGATGTATCCCAGATACTGGACCTCGGTCATGCCAAAAGTGCATTTCTCCAAATTGGCACATAGCTTGTGTTGCCGCAGTGTTTGGAGAACCTGTCGGATGTGGTGGAGGTGCTCTTCCCAACTCTGGCTGAAGATCAGAATGTCATCCAAGTATACTACTACAAAGGAGTTGGTGAATGGCCGCAAGATGTCATCCATTAGCCTCATAAAGGTTGCAGGAGCATTCGTCAATCCGAAAGGCATGACCAACCATTCGAAGAGGCCCTCCTTGGATTTGAAGGCAGTCTTCCACACATCTGAGGGTTCAATTGGTACCTGGTGATATCCTGACTTCAGATCGATCTTGCTGAAATATTTCGCCCCCTTTAGTTGGTCTAGGAGGTCATCAATCCGCGGGATCGGGTACCTATTACGGACAGTGATCTTGTTCAGCGCCCGATAGTCAATACAGAGTCTCCACGTCCCATCCTTCTTCTGTACCAACACTATCGGGCTCCCACAGGGCGAAGAACTCGGACGGATGTGACCTTTCTGTAGGAGCTCCTGAATCTGCCTCTTGATTTCATTGTTCTCCAGAACGGAGCGCCGATAAATTGGTCCATTGGGTAGCGGCGCACCTGGGGTCAGATCAATGGAGTGCTTGACTTGACAGTGCAGAGGAACCCCTGCCGGGGAGGTGAAGATGTCTTTGTACTCCTCCACAATCTTGTCCATTTGTAGCTGCCGTGCAGAGGGACCTCGTTTGGAGGCCGCGGCCACTGTCTTCTTCTTCCCTTGAGGGCGTATCATCAGGAAAACAAATTTCCTGGTTTTGGAAATGATCTTACTGCATTGTTTTGCAGTAATCAAAGAGATGGCGGCAGGTGGTGGTACCTCTGGTATCCTGAACAACTTATTTCCCAATGTAATAATAACAGCACGGGGCCTTGATTCATACACAGCATGTCGCTTCCACAAGTATGGTTGTCCTAGTAATACATCACAAACTTCAAGGGGAGCAATGTCACACAATACCTCATCCGTGAAGGGCTTGATGTTGTATGGAAGGCGACACTGCTGGCTCACGCGAAGATCTCGCCCTTGGTAAAGCCACCCAATGGTGTATGGTTGTGGATGTGCTGTGGTCGGTAAGCCCAACCGCTTCACGACCTCTGCCGAAATGAGGTTCTTTTGACTCCCGCTATCAACAATGAACTGTATCGGGGAGCCCTTGACCCACATCTGGGAGTGGAAGAGACGCTCCTCCTCCTCTGGATCTTCGGGTTCATTTTTCTGGATCTTTGCGGTAGCAACAGTGGCGCTGGGATCCGCATCAATGATCTGCTTCCCTTTTTCATACCCCTTATCGGGTTCTGACTCAGAGTCGGAACATGCATCTGATTCTGAAACCTTTAGCTCAGCCACCAGTGACTGTTTGGCCCGACACTCACTTGTGTTGTGAGTGGAGCTCTTATGGAACTCGCACCATTTTCCAGTGTCCTTTCTCGGCTTCGCGGCGTTGCTCTTTGCTTGCAGCTTCAGCTGGTTGTCTTGGGCTGTCCCGCCTTGGCTTTGTCCTTTGTTCTGTGGTTTAGGGGCACCTTTCCCCTGCTTTGGATTCGCAGATCCAAAGTCTCGCTTCTTTTGTTTAAACTTCTGCTCGACTTTGACGGCATACCGGTATGCTGCGCCGAGCGAGGGGATGTTTAGGAACTGTATTTCTTCCTGGATGTACTTGTGCAGGCAGCCACGGTATTTGAGTATCAAATGTTGCTCCGAATCCTTGATACCCAACTTTGTGCGAAGGGTATGGAAAAGATTGGTGAACTCCGGCACATCTTGGTCCCTTCCCTGCCGCAGCGTGGTCCACTTTATGTATTCATCCTCATAGCTTCCGACAGGGTAGTACTGCTCCTTGATGGCATCCCGGAACGAATCCCAGGTGGGTGCGGCTGAAAATAGTGAGCCAGTACTTTCATCCTTCTGCTCGCAGTAGGTTTCCCACCAGTCCTTGACGTGGGGGGCTGCTTTGAGAAGAGCAAAAACAATCTTTTCCCGACTCGAAAATTCATGAACAGAAAAATAACCCTCTAGCAGATTTAACCATTTATCTACGGCATCGGCGTCTATCTGACCCTCGAATATGGGGATTTCAAAATTAACTTGTACCTTAAAGGGTGTGGCGTTTCCAGAGGAGCTGCTGGAAGCCGATGCGTCGCTTCTGGGTAGCCGCTGAAGGATCTGCGCAAAGCTGTCCATCATCGCGTTCCATTGTCGCTCGAGCGCTTCTTCGAGCAAGATTTTGATGGGATCTCCTGCCCCCTCGTCTTTCTTCTCGTCCGCCATGGGAGGCCGTCGGGATTTGCGAGGCTGGTCTTGCAAAGGTTCAACCAGTTCAAGCCCTAACTCCTTATATCCCGACCTTGTTGGGGACATGCAAAGAAAAACAGAGAAAAAGCAGACCGCTCTGATACCACTGATCCAGATTTAAACAGGAACGCAACAAATTACAGAGATAACCATATACACAAAGATGCAGCGGAAATAATACTTCATTTCATTAATGGAAAATACTGACATATGCTTACAAACAGAAATGGCAATAAACTAGCTAGGGCGATGGTAGCTTATCTCTGAGAAGAGATGTGATGGCTACGTGCCTCTGAACTGTTCTGAACTGTATTACAATGAGGCTCGAAGGCCTATTTATTGTTGAGAAACAATGGAAAACCCTTCACATACCGAAACCTAACCCTAGAAGATGAAACGCCAAATTGTGGGCCCCGTTTGGGTAAATTGGTACATCAATTTCCCGGGGTCGTAACTTTGGCATACGATCTCCGTTTGACGCGTACGATAGCTCGTTAGAAAGATCTATCCGAGTACTACCACTTTGGGGGGTGACATAGGGCGCGGTCGCCCCAGAATTCCAAAAAAACGTCGTTTAGGGCCTCAAAACGGCTCCGGAAGTTCAGGACCCGAAAAACTGCTAAAAATAGTAAACTGTGCTACAATTAAGGAAACTGAAAATGCTGAGAAAGACAATGGTGGGGGTCCAGGTGGACCTGGCAGGTGGCCACCAATATCCACCTGGATCATTCTCAAACCTGTAGACTTATAGGAGGTTGAAGCAGTAGTTCGTCAACTGAAAGCTGGGAAGGCGCCTAGCCCGGATGGATTCACCTCCAACTTTTTCCACAATTTATAACAATTGATCAAAATGGAAGTTTGGCAGGTTGTTGAGGAATCAAGAACCTTAAGATGGATGTTTCCTAGATTGAATGCCACATTCATAGCCCTTATTCCCAAGGAAGATCAGCCCAACACTCCTGACAAATATAGGCCTATTGCTCTATGCAACATAATCTACAAGATTGTCTCCAAAATCATCGCCTCCAAACTCAAACTGCTGCTTCCTCTTATCATTTCACCTGCGAAATCTAGATATGTCGAAGGTTGGAAGATCACTGATTGCATCATCCTTACTCATGAAATAATCCATTCTTTGAAGCAATCCAAGAAGCCAGGTATTCTCCTTAAAATAGATCTTTCAAAGGCATTTGATAGCTTAAGCTGGCCGTACATTAAAAAAACTCTAATGGCTTTTGGTTTTGCTCCTCCTTGGGTAAGGTGGGTTATGAGTCTTTTATCCTCTTCCTTTTTTTTTTTGTGTTGATCAATGGTATTCCCTCCTCTCCCTTTCATCCTTATCGGGAAATTAGATAGGGAGACCCACTCTCCCCTTTCCTTTTCGTTATTATGGCAGAAGGGTTGGGCCATAGCATTAAAAATGCTCAACAATCTCACCTCCTTAAAGGTTTGTCTTTTCATAACTCCTCTTCCTTTGTTCACCAGCAATTTGTTGATGACAACATGCTTTTTGGTCATCCATCCGTCCAGGAATCTCGTCAGCTCAAATCATTATTGACAGATTTCTCGGATGCCTCAGGAGCCAACATCAACAGATCCAAATCACAAATTTTCTTCTTCAATACTCCTGTTAATACCCAAGCAGCTATTTCCCGCATTCTTGGATTTTCTATTGTTTTCCTCCCTTCCAAATATTTAGGCGCTCCATTGACTACCTCATCCTTGAAGCATTCTTCATGGAAGATCCTCTTAGAAAAATTGGAGGCCCGCCTTTCCTTATGGATTCACAGAAGCCTCAATATGGTGAGTCAGTTAGTCCTCATAAAAGTCGTTCTTCATTCCATGCCACTCTACCTTCTCTCTATCCTTGCAGCTCCCAAATGGGTTCTCAAAGAAATCAAGCATCTCTGAAGATCCTTCTTATGGGGCAGCTCAAGTCAAACTCGCAAATGGGCTCTAGTTAAATGGGACACCGTATGCCTTCCAAAGACCGCAGGTGGCACTGGATTGAGGGATCCCTCCCATAGCAACGAGGTCATGGGAGTTCAAATTTGGTGGAAATCGCTTACTGTGCCATTCACTCCCTGGGCTACTTTATGGATAGCAAAATATGCAAGCAATCGCCTAACAGAAGAACTAATACGAATGTCAGAAGTCAGCATGGGTTCCCTAAACTGGAATTCGTCCAAGCAACATAGAAGCCTTATTGAGCAACATAGTTTCTGGGAAGTTAAGGACGGCAACACAACAAGGTTCTAGGAAGATTCTTGGTAGCAGCTGCCAAAGTTAAAGGACCTAATTTCTCATCTGCAACTTTCGGAGCAGGATTTGCAGACCTATGACAAGGTAAAAAAAATTTGGAATTTAGCTAATACACAAGGACATATGCAATGGATTAAATCGGATCAAATCTTAAGACATGGAACAAAACAAGTTCAACAAACTCTTGAAACAGAACTATTGAAAAGGAAAATACAGATCTCGGACGAAAGGGATATCCTTAGATGGGGATATGAAGAAAAAGGCACCTTTACTACTAGGGAGGCTTATAATATCATCATTAAGGAACATATGGTCAAAGACCCTCTCTGGAGCAAAGTCTGGGACCCTACCAACTGGCTGAAAGTCTCAACCTTTCTCTGGCTCTTATGTCAAAACAAGATCATCACATGGGACAATCTCAGGAAGAGGAACTATCACGGACCCTCAATATGTCCAAATTGTAGACAAGAAGAGGAATCCATAAAGCATCTTATGCACTCTTGTCACATTGCGTGCAAGCTTTGGGAAAAAGTGAGTTTTCGATGCCAAAAGGAAGGAAGAATACATGGAGACATCATAGCCACAGTTCGCAACTGGGATCGGAAACCTTATCAAAGCAAGATTTTAAACTTCCTATGGAATCTCATTCCGGGCTTCCTCATGTGGACCATTTGGAAGGAGAGAAATAGAAGAATATTCAAGGATCATTCTGCGCCTATGGAGAATCTATGGAAAATTATCTGCCAAAATATCAAGGAATCCTTATCTCTCCATACTTGATAACAGGAGGACCTTCCTTCTCTTCCCCATGAACAAAATATCTGGGCTAATTGGAACCTTCAGTGCAATCAAGAACATATTTCCAAAGGAACAACTCTGCCGATGGAACATTCACCTGAAAAGTGGATCCCTCCTCCCAAAAATATGTTCCAGCTAAACTTCGATGGGGCCTCGAAAGGAAACCAAGGGAATTTCGGTTTCAGAGGATTATTCAGAGACTACAAGGGTGTTGCTCTTCTTACCTTTTTAGGATCAAAAGGTTGGGATACCAATAACTCGGCTGAACTGGAAGGTCTTTGGCGGGGTCTTACTCTAGCCCAAAACAAGGGATTCTTTCCGCTTATAATAGAAGGCGACTCTCAGATTATCATAAATATGGTCACCAAAATTATGCAAGGCACTAACTTAAGCAAAGTAAGCAACATTTGGAGAATGGCGAAGCAGCTTGAGCGCATTGAAATTTGTCTCTCTTCTCACAGGGCGATCACTCTCAAGCGTATCCGCAGGGAAGGAAACAAAGTGGCTGATTTACTAGCTATTATTGGAGTTGAAAGTGGCTTGGACCTTCATATAGGCTCAATATCCAATCTGGCCTTTGAAACTCAACTCATGGATTACCAAATTATTGTGAAGAATGAAATGATATAGGGAGAAGATGAGCACCCAAATGCGGGTGGTTTTAATGCTCATTAATTGTGACAATGAAGAGCGATGGTGCTCGGCCATGCTAGTTGCTGGCAAGCGCGATTCTCCAAGCCCATACCTGGCTCATGCTAGCTCACACAAGGTGCGAGCAGGTCCGCCTGCAGATTGATATTAATGTTCACACTGGCCGAGACAAGGCAACTGTTGGATTATTCATGGAGCCTTCAGCCTTCAAACTCATTATTTGCTCCCCATTCTCAAATATATGCCCGTCCATTGCAGGAATCCTTTGCAGCAGAACAATTTTAAGCACTCGCTGCTGGCTCCTCTTGGCTTTTGCTTTTGGTATTGGTTTGTCTTTCTCCCTTTTTCAGCCTTGCTCTCTGAGCCCTTCTCAGAAGCTTTCTGTATAGTCTCGGCTCCCCCCTAAAGTTTCCAGTGATTCTGCACTTTCCCCTCGCCGCTCAGCCATGGTGCATCATCGTATGAGAAGCTGCCATGGAAGGAGATGTGGTGGTCATGCGCAGCCTCAGATGGTTTAATCAGTTGATCAACCTCTGCCCCCTGCCTCTTCGCCTTCATCCCATGAGAATTCTCCTCCTCCCAACCCTTCTAGTAGACCTTTCCCACACAATGCCTTCCAAACCACTCATTTCAAATTCCAGAGTAGCCTGAACAGGCCCATCATTATGGCAAATATCACCATTATTTTCTCTGAGGAAGAAGCTCATATGCAAGCTCCTGTGCAAACTATGGCAGATCATCCTTAGGGCGTTCACAGAACTGCGGGCGTGCAGAATCTGGAAGAAGAAGGTTTGGCGGAAAGGCGTGGTGATTAGCAAGGGGAGGGTGACAATCCAGGCAAAGCTCGGCCACTAGGTGGTAGCTCACATGATGCCATAATCGCGATGACAATGGCGGGAAACTCTTGCAGCAACCGTTCAGCGGAGGACCGTCAACGTGGCAGCGAGGCTGGTGTCATGGTTCGGGATGGAGAAATCTGGTATGGCAATCCATGCCCTATCGTTGAGGAGCCAATGGACCCCATGTGATGCCACCTTGACTCCTTCACGTCTTCCCAGAGTTTTCTCATCAGCTCACTGGTCAAGTTCAGATGTTTATAGTTTTGCTATTCTGGTTCTGTTTCGACGGCTCGGTAGTCTCGTTCTATGTCTATGTGGCATGGAAGTATGTGGTTTTATGGCTGTCATGTACAACTTCTTGGTCTTTAGGTGTTTGTCTCCACTGTTTCAAAGAGGGCTATCCCAAGTCCCCATTTTGGCTTTCTTGCAGTATTCAGGCTCCTATGTATGGTTTTTTGCTCACGGTAACTAGTTTTCCCGATTCTGGGACAGTTTTGATGATGTAAAAGTAGTCAAATGCTCTCGTCTGAGGCTTCTACCTCTTTGTAATTTTACTCTTTTTTCCTTTTAATAGAATTAGTCTTTATATATATATATATGAACTTGGAAACTACTTTTAGAATTGAAATTGTTGATTAAATGAAAATTAATGAAATGAAACAACTAGATTACTTTTGTAGAAATAAACTAATGGAAAAATATTGCAGATAAGAAATAGAAGAAAAGAAAGCAATAATCATATTCTACTTAGAAACCTCCCCAGAAACAACACTAAAAAGTGATGACCACCCATATTGCAGTAAGGATGCTGCAACTCCTGGGCCACCAGCTTTACTTATCAACCCGGGGTTTGTATAAACTTGGAGGTTACAGTGTTGTATGCACAAGTAAAAGTGATGGTCATGCCTGTTGTCACTATTCAACTGGAGAGAGACCACAGGGGCTCCAAGCTAGACTTCTATGGAGTCGAAAGAAGCTTGATTCTTTGATGGAAGAAAGGTAAATCTACTTCTAAGAGAGTTACTCTACTGCAATAGTTGACATGTAATGTTAAATCACACCATTCCCTATTTAACCATTTAGGAAGCTATGCTAGGCAGAAATGTTAAATCAACATGAAACAAATGCTACTATATAAGTTTTAGAAGTAAGTAGCATCAAAAAACACTAATGTGCAAGTAAAGAGACTAAACTAAATCTGTTTTTTCTTTTAAGGTTTTTCTATGCAAAATCAAGTAGGCAAACTCATTGTTCTTGTGGATGTGGCAGGTGAAATAAGGATGTTTGAGGATGAATGGAAGGGTAATGAAATGGTAGGATGGTGTGGACGACCCCTAGGAGGCTTTTGGTGACTTATTAGAGGGTCTCCATCAATTCGGCCTCAAAACAGGCCGTTTCAGGAAAACCTATAGGATGTACTAGAAACCTACAGGATGATCCTGTAGGAATTACGGGAAACCTACAAGATACAACCGAGAGCTAAATGTGAGGTGTTGGAGGTGATGGGAGGCTTAGGAAAGGTGTGTGATGGGTGGAATGAGTGGGAGAAGGTCTAGTATCACTCAAGAGTCAATATCCAAGATAATAGATGGCTAGATTCACTCAAGCACTCAATGTGCTTGGGAGAATTTCTTTGGAAAATGATGGAAAACTAGTGAAGGTGACGGTGAAAGCAAGCGATGGATAAGGTGGATGAAGTGGAAGGTGGCTCCTGGCTATGAAGTCTTATTATCCTCTTGAAGCACCTGCTCTGCATAAAACATGTGTGTCTTCCCAAAAGGCTTTGTAACAAGATACATTTTCATGATCTAGAAAAGCAGAATTAATGAATAAACTGCCTATACTATGCATCAAGAAAGTTGTTGAAAGGAATGAAAGCATGAGTGAGATCTACTACATAAATGGAGATGAAAAATATGAAAATGAAATATACCTTTCAAAACTAACCAAATACTAAATTAAATATAACAAACTCCAAATCTCATTAAAGAACTAGAGATCTATGTTTTTGGGGCTGCTTAAGGGTCCCTTCCTTAAGTCATGGTCTGACAGGGATGAAATGAGGCCAAAACACTTGCAAACAACCTTGTGGTGATACCTTTTCTCCTTTCTAACCTAATACTTGAAATAAGGCACAATTGGAAGCAAACTATTAAACAACCAATCTAATCTACACTACTTGTAATGGGGATGCATCTAAAAAGAAAATTAACAATGAAGCTATGAATCTACACTAAACAAACATGTACAATAAAGAGGAGCCTTGGCTGCTAGGGTTGGGCCATAACCCAAGAGCTTCATCCTTCTGAGTTAAATCAGTGTTGGCTTAAAACAAAACTCATTCTTATTACCAAAACAACAAATTACATCAAGAGAACTTTCATAAGTATTGCAGCTTGAAAATAGCTTAGAGTTTTACAATAAAAATCTAAATCCTACTAAGGTCCTAGGCCTCTATACTAATACATCTAAAGTCCCCATTGAATTCCTTAAAACTATGGAGGATTCGTTCCCATACTTGAGATAAACTGGTGCTTTGTCTCTAACTTGCGCGGCTGCCTTCTAGTCCTCATGATTTGACTATTTTCACTCCGAGATGATGTGATGAATGGAGGAATATTCAAATGGAGGAGTAGTAAATGAGGAGCATTTACCTCCTACAATCCCTCTCCCTTGTCCCATTCAAGTTTTGACCTTAGTCTTTGCCAAAATTCCTTCATTTCTCCTTTAATCATGCATTCAATGCATATTAGTCCACAAAGTATAATATCCAAATCTAACTCACCTGATAAACAAAATATATTAAAAAACATGTAATAAATTATGAGAAAAGTTATTTTGACTAAGCTAGGAGTTGAATTAAGGCCCATATAATTACCCAATTATGAGGCTCATCAAATCCCTCAATTAGATGTCAAACACAATGATGCCAATTAGATCTCAGGACTTAAAATCAACTTATACCAATCAGCAGACCAAAGATTTAGAGCTTAAGTGTAGGAGTGGTTTTAGTGAAAAATTCAAATTTTTTTTGTAAACTTAGAATGAGACAAGCAAGTGTTAGATCTTAGAAATCAAATCAATAGTAATACTTCAAAAAATTTCAGCACTTTATCAAACTTATGACAACAATAAGAAAGTAAATTTAGATCATAACATTTACCCAACATATAAAGCATAAAAAATTCCAATGGCTAGCAAATGTAAATTTATGTACTTAGCCCACTTTATGATGATGTATTTAGTAATATATCACATCTGAAACAACTTATTAGAGCAGTAAATAAATCAGCATATCAGTAGGCTAATAATCTAAAACTGATGCCTAAGATGCCCAAAAATAGGAAAAAATTCACCAAAATTGAAAAAATCAAATTTTAAGCCATATTTAAATGTATGATTTAGAAAAATTGCAGACTTGATTCAATAATTTATGTAATAAATTAGAGCAAGAAAATTTTTAGATATAGGCCAGATCTAATTCCCATCACTTTGATCCCTTCCCACTCCATTATAGTTGTCTCCCAACAACAGGGTATGGGGGCTAGTCCCTATGGAAATGAGGTGAAAGAAAACAAGTTGGGAACCAACTTGCTTGGGAGACACAGATGAACGACCTAGGTACTTGGTATAATTTTAGCAAGATTAATGATTATATGAGATTTAAAGCATGTGACCATGATCCGGATTTAAACAGGAACGCAACAAATTACAGATATAACCATATACACAAAGATGCAGCGGAAATAATACTTCATTTCATTAATGGAAAAATACTGAAATATGCTTACAACCAGAAATGGAAATAAACAGCTAGGGCGATGGTAGCTTATCTATGAGAAGAGATGTGATGGCTACATGCCTCTGAACTGTGTTACAATGAGGCTCGAAGGCCTATTTATTGTTGAGGAACAATGGAAAACCCTTAACATTCCAAAACCTAACCCTAGGAGATGAAACGCCAAATTGTGGGCCCCGTTTGGGGGTAAATTGGTACATCAACTTCCCGGGGTCGTAACTTTGGCATATGATCTCTGTTTGACGCGTACAATAGCTCATTAGAAAGATCTATCAGAGCATTATCATTGTTGGAATAGGCAACAACGGTCCATTCCCTGGATTCCCCAAAAAACGTCGTTTAGGGCCTCAAAACGGCTCCGGAAGTTCAGGAACCGAAAAACTGCTAAAAATAGTAAGTTGTGCTACAATTAAGGAAACTGAAAATGTTGAGAAAGACAATGGTGGGGTTCCAGGTGGACTTGGCAGGTGGCCACCAATATCCACCTGGATCATTCCCCCCCCCTTATGAAGCAGTAGTCCCCATTGCATTAAGTTCCTCCATGAGATGAGGAAACTTCTGCTGAACTTGTTCCCTGGTGAGCCACTTGCCCTGCTGAAGGAGTTGGCCTGCTTTGACAACTCGATACAGTTGGATATTCTGTTGGTGAGTGTCCTTGATATGTGTGTCCATGATTCGATCAGTTGCAGCTTGTTCCATGCAGTCTGGATTTAATTCTGTGGGTTTGAGCTGTTCTGCAATGTCGGATGTGTCTAGCAATGGTGGAAAGTATGGCCGAAGGCGGTCCACATTGAACACTGGGTGCAGGCCAAGGAATGGGGGAATGCTGAGCTCAAATGCATTGTCTCCCATAGCCTTAGTAATGGTGTAAGGACCATATCGGAGTGGTCTCAATTTCCGATAGGCTATAGTAAGGCGTTCCTTTTGCAAATGCAACCAGACTTTGTCGCCCAGCTGAAACTTGTGTGGCACCCGGTGTTGATCATGTCGCTGCTTGTACTTGGCATTTGATTTCTCAAGAATGTCATGGACCTGCTGGCGAATATGTTGGATGCGCTCAATGAAGCTAGTGGCCTTATCTGTTTCGGACTGGACATGAGCTGAATTCATGTGAGTAGCTGCAAGGGGCATGGCCACATCAATGGGGCATAGTGGCTGGAATCCCAAACCCACCTGAAAAGGGCTATGGCCAGTGGAGCTGTGAAGAGCTTGGTTGTAGCTGTGCTGAACATAGGGGAGGCTCTCGTCCCATGTGCGTGGATGCTTTGAGTTATACATGCGCAGAATGTGCACAATCATCCTGTTGACAACCTCTGTCTGGCCATCAGTTTGAGGATGGAAGGCTGTGGACTTCGTGAGTTTGGTGTCCAGCATTGACCAGAGACTGTACCAAAATGTGCTGAGAAACCGGCTGTCCCGATCTGAGATGATAGACTGTGGGATCCCAAAGTGCACCCACACTCGTTCAAAGAAGAGTTTAGCAGTGGATTCTGCTGTGATATTCTTCTTGCAGGCCATCATAATGGCCATCTTCGAGAACCTGTCGACGACCACAAAAACACAGTCATTTCCATGCTTAGTAGAAGGAAGGCCTGACATGTAATCCATGGAAATGGATTCAAAAGGTTGACTAGGGGTAGGCAACGGGGTATAGAGGTCGTGCTTCTTAATGGTCGGTTTGGCAATGGCACAGGCAGTACATGATCGGATGTACTTCCCAACATCTTGTCGAAGATTCAGCCAATAGAAATAATTTTGCAGTACTGCCACTGTTTTCTCGACCCCGAAATGCCCAGCAGCCCGACTGTAGTTTGCTTCCCAAATCATCTTGGCACGCTCGCTTGAAGGAACACAGAGGTGACCGAGGTGGCATAATAGGGCGTCCTGGAGGTGAAAATCTGCAACCTGCCGACCCTCCAAGAGTGTCTGGTATGTGTGGCCGAATTCTGGGTCGCTTTTGTAGAGAAGTGGCCAATCAGCAGTCTCGTGCCCACAAGAGTTGAGCACGGTGGTTAGCGCCATGATCGGTGGCCGACTGAGGCAATCTGCAACATTATTGGTGCTTCCCTTTTTATACTTGATATTCAAGTGAAACTGTTGCAGGTATGTAGACCACTTCTGATGGCGATCATTCTGCAATTTCCCTTGGGTCTGTATGAACTGCAGAGGTCGGTGGTCTGTGTGGATGACCGTTTCCTTCCCCAAAATGTAATGCTTCCATTGTCGGCAGGCCTGTACAATGGAATACATCTCTTTATCATAAGTGGGGTACTTCCGGACTGTGTCTGAAAGTGTTTCACTGTGATATGCCACTGGATGTCCATGTTGAGTAAGGACTGCCCCAATAGCATAGTCAGAGGCATCTGTCTCGACCTCAAATGGTTGTTGTAAATCTGGTAATGCGAGCACTGGTGTCGTGCAAAGGCGATCCTTCAATTCCCTGAATGCCTTCTGTTGAGATTCAGACCAAAAGAATTTTGCTTTCGCCCCACCCTTGGTGACTTGACTCAAGGGCCAAGAAATATGAGAAAACCCCATCACAAACCTGCGGTAGAAGTTGGCAAGACCTAGAAAGCTGCAGAGCTCTGTTAGAGTGGTGTGAGAGGGCCAATCCCGAATGACTTGGATCTTGGCCGGATCGACATGCACCCCTGTTCATCAATGATGTATCCCAGATACTGAACCTGGGTCATGGCAAAAGTGCATTTCTCCAAATTGGCACATAGCTTGTGTTGTCGTAGTGTTTGGAGAACCTGTCGGATGTGGTGGAGGTGCCACCAGTGACTGCTTGGCCGACACTCACTTGTGTTGTGAGTGGAGCTCTTATGGAACTCACACCATTTTCCAGTGTCCTTTCTCGGCTTCGCGGCGCTGTTCTTTGCTTGCGGCTTCGGCTCGTTGTCCTGGGTTGTCCCGCCTTGGCTCTGTCCTTTGTTCTATGGTGGTTTAGGGGCACCTTTCCCCTGCTTTGGATTTGCAGATCCAAAGTCTCGCTTCTTTTGTTTAAACTTCTGCTCGACCTTGACGGCATATCGGTATGCTGCGCCGAGCGAGGGGATGTTTAGGAATTGTATTTCTTCCTGGATGTACTTGTGCAGGAAGCCACGGTATTTGAGTATCAAATTTTGCTCCGAATCCTTGATACCCAACTTCGTGCGAAGGGTATGGAAAAGATTGGTGAACTCCGGCATGTCTTGGTCCCTTCCCTGCCCCAGCGTGGTCCGCTTTATGTATTCATCCTCATAGCTTCCGACAGGGTAGTACTGCTCCTTGATCGCATCCCGGAACGAATCCCAGGTGGGTGCAGCTAAAAATAGTGAGCCAAAACTTTCATCCTTCTGCTCGTAGTAGGTTTCCCACCAGTCCTTGATGTGGGGGGCTGCTTTGAGAAGAGAAAAAACAATCTTTTCCCGACTCGAAAATTCATGAACAGAAAAATAACCCTCTAACAGATTTAACCATTTATCTACAGCATCTGCGTCTATCTGACCCTCAAATATGGGGATTTCAAAATTAACTTGTACCTTAAAGGGTGTGGCGTTTCCAGAGTAGCTGCTGGAAGCCGATGCGTTGCTTCTGGGTAGCCGCTGAAGGATCTGGGCAAAGTTGTCCATCATCGCGTTCCGTTGTCGCTCGAGGGCTTCTTCGAGCAAGATTTTGATGGGATCTCCTGCCCCCTCGTCTTTCTTCTCGTCCACCATGGGAGGCCGTCGGGATTTGCGAGGCTGGTCTTGCAAAGGTTCAACCAGTTCAAGCCCTAACTCCTTATATTCCGACCTTGTTGGGTACATGCAAAGAAAAACAGAGAAAAAGCAGACCGCTATGATACCACTGATCTGGATTTAAACAGGAACGCAACAAATTACAGAGATAACCATATACACAAAGATGTGGCGGAAATAATACTTCATTTCATTAATGGAAAAATACTGAAATATGCTTACAACCAGAAATGGAAATAAACCAGCTAGGGCAATGGTATCTTATCTCTGAGAAGAGATGTGATGGCTACATGCCTCTGAACTGTGTTACAATGAGGCTCGAAGGGCTATTTATTGTTGAGGAACAATGGAAAACCCTTAACATTCCAAAACCTAACCCTAGGAAATGAAATGCTAAACTGTGGGCCCCGTTTGGGGGTAAATTGGTACATCAACTTCCCGGGGTCGTAACTTTGGCATATGATCTCCGTTTGACGCGTACAATAGCTCATTAGAAAGATCTATCCGAGCACTATCATTGTTGGAATGGGCAACATCGGTCCATTCCATGGACCCATGTTGCCCCTAGATTCCCCAAAAAACGTCGTTTAGGGCCTCAAAACGGCTCCGGAAGTTCACGACCTGAAAAACTGCTAAAAATAGTAAGTTGTGCTACAATTAAGGAAACTGAAAATGCTGAGAAAGACAATGGTGGGGGTCCAGGTGGACTTGGCAGGTGGCCACCAATATCCACCTGGATCAGACCAGTTCCTTATGGATTCACAATTCTTTCTTAATGTAAATTAATGCTAAGAAACCAGATGGACACCCGCTACTTGAATGATCGAATAACCTATATGATGTGAAAATCCTATAATCTATGTGTGATGTAATGATCTTGGTTATTTTTAATTATATGCCTAGTCTAAGTAGAACCACTCCCTTAATTGTAAGGAGAAATAGTCTTCAGAGTAGGTTTTGAAATGGAATCCAATGAGAAGCAGGCAATGACTTGATTAACGATACCTCCCCTTGTATTCCACCCACCCATTGCCTTCGGTTCTATAGAGACTGTGGCTCTGACGACTGGATGGTCACTTTTTTAACCACTAAGAAGAGTTAAACCCCTCAAGATAATTGGAAAAGGTTTTCCCTACAGTCTATCAAGAAATCTTATGCTAGGAGGAAAATTCTTAATCCAAGCTAGATCCTAGAATGCTTATGCAAGATAGATTGAGTGAACACTTCTTGAGTTAAGATTGTTTATGTTATTTAAGTAATTAGTGTGATTATCTTATAACAGGAGTACTTAACAATAATTAAATAACAATCTTAAGACAAGATATGTGCTTAAAGATACAACTGCCAATATTCAACAATATTCCAAAAGATATTTAGAAAATTCAAAATAAGCAATGTTGATATGCTCACTTAGAATGATAACCAATGAAAATTTTTCAACCTCTGCCCATTCCTGAATGGAAGTGGGATACCATAACTTTAGGTTTCATAACTAGTCTACCTCGATCAAAAAGACAAAATGATTCCATCATGGTACTGGTCAATAAATTAAGCAAGGCAACTCATTTTATCCCTAGTAATTCCACCTACCAAACAAATCAGATAGTAGATGTATTTATGAGAGAGATTTTTATGTTGCATGGAATGCCCCGAGTCATAATCTATAACCAAGATGTTAAGTTTACCTTTTCTTTTTGGAAAGCATTATTCACAAGATTCGGCACCCAGATCCACTTTAGCACTTCCTATCACCCCAGATAGATGGGCAGAGTGAACGAGTCAATCAAGTGGTGGAATACATGCTCATATGTACGTCATGCAACAACCTAGGAAACGAGAGGAATATCTCCGCCTAGTAGAGTTTTCCTATAATAATGGGTATCACGAGTCACTAAAAATGAACCCGTTTGAGGTACTTTATGTGAGGAAATATACGGTTCTAGAAAATTGGAATAGGCCTGATAATAAAATGATATTGGGGCCAGACATGTTGGAGGAAATGGAAAAAACAGTGAGTAAGGTTTGACAAAGTTTGAAAGCCTCACAGGATAGACATAAGGCATATGCTGATAGGAAGAGAACCTACTGGGAATTCCAAGTGGGGTATCGCGTGTATGTCCGGATTAAACCAAAAAGAAGTACCCTCAAGTGGGGAAAGTGTGCCAAGTTGGCTCCCTGATTCTGTGGTCCCTTCCAAATCCTAGAGAGGGTAGGACCGGTGGCAAACCAACTCACTCTACTAAGTCATATTCAGGTTCATAATCTGTTTCACGTTTCCCTTTTGAAAAAATATTTTTATGATCCCCGACACATCATAGATTGGCAAGATATTCAGGTAAAGAGTAATTAAAAGTATATATAAAGACATAAATCTCTTTCGATCATTAAAATAGATATATGTATGCCAAGTTTATGATTATTGCAATTTTGGCAGGTCGAGCCAAAAGGATAATTCTTGGTAGAGCTCCTGCATATACTTGATCAGAGAGAAGTAACATTGCGGATGTGACATATCATCCAAGTTAAAGTCTAGTGGAAGCACTTTAGTCAAGAGGAAGTGACCTGGTAAGATAGGGATTTTATGCAGGAGGCATATCTCAGTGTGTTCCAAGAATAGATGGAGGAATAAACACTAGGGACAATGTTTCGCTCAAGGGGGGTGAGATGTGACACCCTCAGTTTCTGAGGTAATTATTAGTCATTTTACTATTATGGACAAAGTAAATTGTTAATAATTAGTTACTGTTATGATTGGAATAGTAAATAGTAACTTTGATAAATTAATAAATACATTAAAAAGGGTCTCTAAGAGAGGTTTATGAATTCATAGTTGAGCCTCAGTAACTATCTTTCCTTAGACAATTATCAGTTAGGAGCAGTTATCTCCTTGCCTCCTCTTTTTCCAAGAAAAGGAAAAGGGAAGGGATGGGATGTTGGGGGGGGGAGATATGTCAAAGGAAAGGATTTCCTTGAGTGAAACAAGTTCTAGTGGTAAAAACCTCTCAATATTATATTTCCTGGAGAAAGAAGAGGGATTGTGGGCTGGACTTGGGGTCCTAAGGCCGGGGAAATCCAACACTACTACCTTAGAAACTGTGCAGAAGGAATTGAGGAGATCGAGGGGAGAAGGTTGGATGTAACATAAAACTTCTCATTGGAAGGGTTGTGGCTTAACCATAAATTCTTGGACATCACATAGCAGATAAGTTTTTAAGCTTGGGTGCATGGATTTTTCTTCTTTTATTGTGTTCTTGAAAAAGGAAAATGGTTTCTGTAGTGTTAGTGTCAGTGTTTGCATCCTACCATTAGTGATAGAAAATCCTCATTTCATATCATTTTAAGGGTCCCACTTAGAATTTTTTTATCATTCCACTAGGTCATGCAAAAAAATTAGTCACTGATGGTAGTCCTAGTTCAAAAACATCACTCTTGCCTAAATGTGATTAATTGCTAGCATAGCTTCATATCTTGTTGACTGTACATCATCCATAAAATTACTTTTATCATGCCATTTGTATGAGTCATAGGTCAATATGAAAACTTGAAATTCAGTCCTTCAAGGTCTCATTAGGTCTTTTAGGGTTTTCGATGGTGTCATTAGGTCATTAGGGTTGCTAAGGTTCCATTCCATTGCATAATACCAACAAGTAAAGGTTGATCAAATAACATCCCTTCACCATGTCAAGATGATTTGTAAAGAGAGTTGCTTATTTCATTATGTAATTTTATGTCTTTCAAATGTAAAAATTTCACCATCCCAAGCTGTTAACTCAGTGTTCCAAAGATTCCAGATCATCAAATTTCAATTTGTCAAAGGAAATAGTCAAGTGAAAGGGTAAAGTTTCAAAGGGTTAAGTGCATGCCAAAGGGAGTTGTCTTTTCCCTGGGTGTCCAAATCATCACTTTCCACAAGCACTAAACCCTAATTTCCTCACCCATTGAGCTAGGGTTGGCTATGGAATCAGAGACATCTGAGTATATGAGGCATAATGGAGGTCATTTCAGAAAGAATGAGGTCATTCCAACTCATACACATCACTTCTCCATCATTTTTCAATAAGTCAGTCCAAGGGACAAATCATTTGCCACACATATGGTTGGTTTTTCTTAAAACTATGTTTTAGACCAAATGTTACACTAAAAAATGTCACCTTGACTACTTACAGTTAGTATGGCTCAAATCAACAGTCATGCTACCCCCTTTAGGCAAGTCTCATGCCTCTGTTATCCATCTCAAACTCAAAGAAGAGAGAAAGTCTTGTAAAAACTATGTTTATCTCTGGGGTCGCAGGTTCTCTCTAGCCTTACCTGCGGGGACGCTGACCATGTTCACAAAATCTGCGTCCATGGACGCTCTGTATGTTAAGGGACAGGTGCGTCCCTCTGTAAAAGGCAAAATGCGCGAGTTTTATCTTGAAAAAGTTACTTGTGGTTACTTCTAGAACATTCTAGAGGTCGGTTTGATGAAATGGATGCGCCTCCAGTTGGTTCATGTATCTCTATTAAGGGGGAACTTATCCCATCAATAAGGGACCTATCCCACCCAAAGAGAGGGATGATCCCATTGATAGTGGACCTGAATAACCTCTTTACAGCACTATAAATAAAGGCATTGAGCCAGAAGGAGAGGAGGTTGGAGCTATACATTTTCTTTGGGTAAATGCTGCAGGATTTAGGTCTTCCATTAGAGCCTTTGTGAGGAGAGATTGTCTTCACTTGATTCTACTTGGGAGAGGGTGAGCTTTGTCAAAGTAGAGGAAAACCCTTGATGGACCTTGGGAGGAACTTGCACAACACCAAGGCCAGGTTGTAAGAGTTTCTTTGTTTCGTTATTAATACAAACTGGTTTATTTTTCTCAATAGCTTGTGTTAATGAGTTATTTCATGTGTTCCTTGGTCTGCATGTTGAATATATGTTTTATTATATGAAATGCAAGTGCTTGGTAATTGTTTGATTGTTTGTGGTTGCAGGAATTGACTTGAAGGAGGAGCTCATCCGGATCGTCAAGAACGGACTTCAACAACAGCGTTTTGGAATAAGGTAAGCCTAAACACTTGTAGTTTTCATGTTGTAAAAGGTGTATTTAGAGAAAGATCACTCCATTTTGTCTTGTTTGTCATTAGAACGTCTTAGACTTCTAGGAAGGTCAGTCGTGTCCGCACCCTTGACCAATTCCGTCTGACACCAAACATGGATGAATTTGGCAAAATTGAGAGAGTTTTTTTTTCATAATAGGCAAAGGATGAAACACCTCCTTCAAGTTTTACATAAGTGTAATGGTTTTAAAGAAATGTTAAAAATACAGTTGCTACAAGAGAGTTGTTGCACTCCTACACTGACTTTGGAAAAATAGTTTTTTATTCTCATTGTCCAAATGACTTGCTTTATGAGTCAATTGATAACTAAAGTGAAATATCTTTCCAATGAGCTATCATGATTGCAATTTGGACTTGAGGAAGACCTCCAAACGTTTCTTGCAAGAGAACGCTTCATTAATGCACCCTTATTCTGCACTTTTTGACCAGTCTTGGGAGAATTGACTTTTAAAGGGCTATAATTGATCATTTACAGTGCTTGATAGGTCCATTATGTAGCCAAGAGAGATCCCTCTCCAAAAAGCTATCATGTGCTCAATTTGGACACAGGGAAGGCAGTCAAAATCAACCTGAAATTTGGAGGGCGTGTTTAACCAGGACGTTGCACGCTGGGTAGTTAAAATGTATTGTTGACTCCATTTCATCATTTCATACTCTTTATGTGAATGTATACAAGTATAAAAGGCATAATGCATAACTTTTATGCTTTGTTTTGGGTAGACATTTCACAGTATATGTTTTCTTCAATTTAGGAAGAATCCTTGAGGTTTACATCCTCTTCCTAGCATCCTCACCTGTATTTTCACATCATCCATCAAACCCTAAGGTTCTGATCACTGTGCCTACCTTGCCCCAATAAACTATATTCACTAGTACTACTACTTTTACTATAAATCATGAGAGTACTCATGACTATATTCTTAGGAGAATGACAAGGAAATAATATTGGAAATGAATATATGGGTAGCTGAAAAATTAACCTTGAAACCTTTAATGAAAGAAGTATTTAAGGGAAGATACAAAAATAATTTGTAAGGAACTAATATTTCTAAACAAATTTAGACCTCAAGGTTGGGTGAACCTAAGGGAGAAAAAAATGAAAGAGAGACTGCAGGAACGCCTATACCATAAATCTATGAACATCCTTTCTTAAAAAAAACAAGGGAAAAACTAGATAATTGCACATAGTAAGTGTGACAATTGCTAAAAGGACAATAAAAGGAACTTAACCAATATCACCACCAATAAATTCCATTGTAAAATATAAATAATTATGATTGAATTTAAAGAAGTTTAATTGTTGAACGAATATAAGTCTAACTATAAAATTGAGTAGATTTCACCATTTTTTAACTGATAAATATATACACCATAAATCAAATTCATGACTTGTGGAGTAGCCACACAGTTCACACAATGAGAATGAATTCACAATGCGTTAAAAGATAGTAAGCCATGGAGTTATAACCATTTAAAAAGAGGAAACCTTGGCTGTATAATCCCTTTCACTAAAACAAACTAAATAAAGCACAAAAATTATAACTGGCTCACGGTCATTCAATCATATAGTAGACACATCTGAGAGAGTATTTCCTTTCCTGTTAACCAAAGGGAATCAGGATAAAGACCTACAAATAATTTTTTCAATTTAGATGACGGAGGAGCATTGTGAAGTAGGAATAAATTTAGAACCGAGAGCTGCAAGTCATACCTACAGTTAACATAAACAACAATAGGGTTAAGCCAAAAGACTTGTCTATTAGTTGAAAACCTAGGTTATTTGATAGTTACAGTAGGGTTATACAAATATTCAATACCTGGAAGTTCGGTGACCATACTCATTTGTCGGAGGAACCCTAGCCATAAAAGAAGACCAAAGAGGGAATAAGCTCTAAAATATCTAAGTAGTAAATGCAAATGAACTAAAAGATAAAAGAAGTTTGTAACACATTTACCTTAGGTGTTCCACTCATTGGAAAATGGTTCAGAAGCAAGGGTTTTGTTCCCCTACTTACAGAATGTCAGGCATTCCTTGACGAAGGAAACCAAGGAAAGAGTAGAAACCTAGATGTTAAGTAAACTTGACTCAGGATAGAGTCAAAGTTGACCAGGTTAAACAGTGATGGTTTTGGGGCACATGGTATTGTGCACCCATGGTATTCTGCCCATGGTATTATATGTAATGGAGCCTATAAAAGGCTGGAAGGACTCCCTTGTAATGCATGGGCCTGGAGGTGAGTGGTGATGGCTCACTTGGCCGGATTGTCCAGGGTTTTGGCCAAGGATAATGAAATTTCATTATGATTGGGTTTTTTCTCGGATTTGGGGTTTTCCCAGATAAACATGTGTGTTTATGTGTTTATGGTTGTTGTTGATTATTTGTTCCTCTCAGTAATTCTCAGTAATTAATTTGTGTTCTTCGATAAATTTCTTAACAATTGGTATCAGAGCCATTGTTGAGGGTTTGGGCTTCAAATGTATGCATTTGCAGTGAAGGATTTATTTTGGCCCAATGGATAGAAAAATCTACGTAGTGAAAAGATTCGATGTGTGATAGTATGATAAGAATATGTTGCAGAATGAAGCCCAAAATATGCCCAAATCAATGAAGAAGATGTTAGATAAAAACTTAGTGAAATTTATTGGAAAAATCATCGTGATAAGAGAACGGATTTGTTACGTCGGATTTGATTCTCAACATATTTCTGTGTAAAAAAAAAGACGGATCTAGTCATATCTGATGTGGATCTATGAATTTGGCAATGACTAGAGCATAAACGGTTCGATATTTCCTCAAGTCGATGGTTCAGGAAAGACGTGTATGGTTACAAGAGGAAAGATACTGTAAGTAAAATCATTACTACATTGAAGGAAGAGACATAACCAAAGCTATGGAAACCAACTTGCAAGTGTGTCCATTGAACAGAGTCCTTACAAGTGGTATCAGAGCCAAGTTCCGAAGTTAGCCAAAGTGGATGAATCCTCGGAATGCCGAACAAAGGTGGTGGGCCCCAGTAATATCACGATGGGATCCGTGGATGATCTCGATTAGACAGGCGGTGTGCTCCAGATTCTTCATGGACGTGTCCTGGTCCCAACACGGTGAAGAGGAGTTGACCTGGGATAGAGCAAGCTCTCGAGGCAGGTGGTGTTCCATGTAAGGCGTGTGCTTCCAACGCATTGGAGCAGAGAATCCTGGTTGGTAGAGAGTGGAAAGATGGATAATCATTTGAGGGGAGGCTTGATGGTCCTTTGTTCGAGGGGAGGATTGTTGGGTATACGACCAAAGTCCCACATTGACTAGAAGTGGGGAGGATCATGGGTATATAAGGATGGACAAATATCTCCATTGGTATGAGGCCTTTTGGGGTAAGTCCAAAAGCAAATCCATGAGGGCTTAGGTCCAAAGTGGAAAATATCATACCATTGTGAAGATATGTGGTGTCCAGAGTCCTTACACTAGAAAGTCAAAGAAGTGAACCTATACATAAAATATATCACAATAAAAATCTACTCTGCTAAATCCAAAGGAATCAAGTTGTCAGTAAAGACGCACCTCACCTTACTTGAACAGTAAGGTATTGTTATGAAGCCAGCTCACAAAAAGATAGAAAAGATAGATCAATGTCTTAGAATTTAGCCTCTTCGAGGGGGCAACCTCCTTTACATCACACAAATGAACAACTCTTTGATGATACAAATGACTAAACCTCCCTTCTATATATAGGACTCTAAGGGGTCACAATATAATCAAGCCGACATAACAATAATAACATAAGGGCACAACAATAACAATAGTGGGTTTCTATGGGGCACACTAATAAAAATATGGGGACAATAGGGGCACAATAATAATAATAAGGGCTATAATGACAATAGTAATGGGGCAATCACTAGTATTATAGGGACCTAAAAGGTATGCTCAATACGTCGCCGCCATAATCTAGGAAAAACCCTTAAAATCTGAACTGGGATGAGCATGAAGGCCAATAGAAATTGTGGAAGGAGAAATGAAAACCTCTCGCACCTAATTGGTAAAGGATACCTTGAAGGTGCTTACTCTCACATGAATGCTTGTAGAATCATAGTGCCTAAAAAACCCCAATTCTCTGAGAGCCAAACCTTAACCTGCGTGAGCAAAATCATTGACAAATTTGAGGTTTGGGGAGGGAGTCAATTAGCTAATTCATTTCCGGGGAATGAGCACTGTAGTTCCACATTTGATACAAATGGACGATGGATGTGATTCCATATGGCCCCGTGATCATCGCGTATCACAGAGGTACTAAGGACTTAATTAACTCATAAATCTCAACTTGCATATAAATGCTAAAGATACTATTTGTGTGGCGATGTAACATTTCCTTGGGGAGAGTGTTAGTGTGCCTTAACTCATTCTTTTAAATAAGAATTTAATAACCATCAATTAAACCTATAACCATGTAAGTAAATATCTTTATGTACTAGCTTAATGATTTTTTCTTCCCCGGGGAAAATCACAATTTTCTATTAATTGAGAAAATTACATATTATAGATGCTTGGAAGGCATATGCAGTAAGTTGGGCCATAGCCATAAAAAAAAAATCTGTACAAAATTAACTGTAAGGGGTATACTGTAATTGTTCATGAAAAGGATATATACAATATATATAAGTCGAGTACTGATAGAAATCACAATGAAAACTGTAAATTTGGGCCAATCGGCCTACTGATATAACTGATCAATTTAAGGTGGTGGTAGCATTGAAAATGATTTGCATCCTACTTCTCTTGTATTAGCCATTATGCCTTGGGCTGAACCGTGGCATCCTTGGATAACTGATCGGAAGCCTCATTGCGTTCCCTGTAAATGTGTTAACAAGAAATATAATCAAAATGAGATTTTAAAAGCATGGCTTCATCAAATATATTCCTGAGAGATTGCACATGACATGCATGTGTATTATTGAACCAGTTTATGATCATTTTAGAATCCCCAAATATCTGAATTTGTCTGAAATCGTATGCTAGTGCAAAGTGGAGAAAATGTCTAAGGGTGATGAGTTCAACAAAATTATTATTTCCAATCCCCAAGCTCATCTGGATTCGGTAAACATGACTATCATATTTGTGCAATAAAATACCACCCCGCCACCCCACCCCAACAACCATTCTCTTGAGAAGCACCATCAACATATGCCTAGGAATGATTTTGGTTTATGACATTAGGTGTCACAATCCGGGCAGGAGGAGTGGGATCATCTTCTGGAATTTCATGATAGGAATTAATGATCTAGGTAATAGGCAATGGTCAACAAGTAACTCTGTCTCTAAAGATGATACCATTTCTATTCAACCAGATGCTCCAACATATAATCAAAGGGAGACAATGATTATTTCTGGTTCGTGGACCCCTCCCTCCAATGATTCGAAGCCTCCAATGCATTTTTACTATGCTATCTGATAGTAATGGATAATGAAGAAAGTACTTGCTCCCATATATTGATCATTGTGGGGAAATAGAGAAAGAGATGATAATTGGTTTCTTTAGCTTAGTGACATAGAGCACACCAAGTGGGGCCATAAAAGGATCTTTTCATCAGATTACCCCTAGTAGGTGTCTTGTTCATTAAAACATTCCACATAAATATTTTGGTGTGAGGGGGGAGGGGGGGCTTTGAGATTCCAAAGAGCGTGCCACCAATCTATGAGCACAAGTGGCATGTGCGTGGCATGAATAATAGGATATCCCTCTTTAGGTGTATATTCTCCATGCCCAGTTGGAGCCCAAATGAGTTCGTCATCACCCTCCATAATGCGAACATGTGATTAAGTCAATGCTGATATATATCTAGCCCAAGCATGGTGCCATTAGATTGGGATACCCAAATGAACAACAGTTTTCCATGCTTGCGAAAATATGGTTGTGTTCTCCAAAGCAACAATATTGGAAATCATATGAATACCTCCATTCTTAAGGAAGTTAATAAGTTCAGGAGGATGTCAGTACATGTTTCCACAACCAATCCTGGGATCCATGCCAATACACACATATGTGCCAGCTCTAATGCACCATGTAAGGCCATTTATGATAGTGGGAAGGGTATGTAGAACAACTTTCCAGATCGTAGATATACTTGTTCTTTTCCATGTAGGGAGGTGAATCCATTCGATATTTTGTAAGGGCCATATGTATTTGTAGTGTACAACTTGAGTCTAGAGGCCTTGAGATTTAACTATAAGCCATCCCATCTTTGCAGCAAGAGCATGGGTAAAAGAAGGTAAGTATTTCAAACCATAGCCACCCCACTTCCTGGGTAGTGCAATGTTGCAGCATCCCACTCAAGTAAATGGCTTCCCTTCCTTGTATCCATTCCAAAGGAATCTGCAACATATTTTTTGTATCTGTGAAAGGATTCATTTGGGTATCCAAGCCAAATACCACCAATACACCGGAGTTAGCTCCATGTCTAATTTAATTAGAACTAATCATCCTGCTTTGGATAAAAACTTATGGTTCCATTTGTGTAATCCCTTTTAAACCTTGCGCACAAGACAAAGCCAGTCCGAAATTTTATAACAATGTGGCTCGATTTGAAAACCAAGATATTTGAGCCCATCTTCCAATTGTTGTCTTAGGAATGAAAATTTCTAAAGTGCAATCCAAATTTCCTGTGGTGAGGAAGCTGAGAAGGAGATAGTGTATTTAACCCTATTAGATTCCATGCTAGTAGCTACTGAGAAGAGCATCAAAATATCATAGAGCAGAGAAATCCTGAATTCCTCAATTGAGGAAGATGAGCACATCTTCCACAAAAAGAAGGGATATAGTACAATGATCAGTTATCTTGAGACCCAGTAATTGCCCCTCCCTTCTAGCCTATAATATTGATCTACTGAGACCATCAATAACAAGGAGAAACATGAGTTGGGAGAGAGGGAAACCTTATCTAAGTCCGTGCTTAGCATGAAAGGAGTTGGAGGCTGAACCATTAACAAGAACATTGAAGGACACACTATTAATGAAGCACATGATCCATTGGATGAATGAGAGGGGGAAGCCTAAATGAGTGAGCATCATCCTTAGGTATAGCTAACTAACCCGATCAAATTCGTTAGAGAGGTTGATCTTGAGGATGAATCCTTTTCACTACTTCATCCTAATGGAGTGGAGGGCCTCCTCGACAGTACTTATGGCCTCATGTATTTGTCTATTATGCAAGAATGCAAATTTCTCAGACGAGATGTGGGCATATAGGATGGGATTAAGATGGTTGGAAGTAATCTTGCCGATAATCTTGTAGAGGTAGTTCTAGAGGGAAATAGGCCTAAAATCATTGAATGAGTGTGGGAAATCCACTTTAGAAATGAGGGCAATGAAAGTAGAATTGATGGCCTCATACATGCACCTGATTAACCTACAATCATTGAAAACCTTGAGGAGATCTTGTCTGACAGTCTCAAAAAGGGCTATATACAATTCAATAGACCATCCATCTGGGCCAGCATTTTATCCCTTTTGAACCATTTAAGTGTTATTTCTAGTTCAGCCATGGAAGCAGGTTTAATAAGATCATCTGACTCATCTTCGTCAAGAAAGAGAGGGTAAATCCTGACAATTTGAACTATTTCTGCAAGTGTGGTGCCGGGAGGAGCATTGAAGAGATGTCAGAAGTGTGAGATGCCTAGATGTTCTAGTTGGTGAAAGGAATGGGCAAATTGACCATCCTCGGTGAGCATATTCCAAATAATGTTGGTGGCCCTTATCCCCTTCTCATATAATTATGAAAAAAATTGGTATTATCATCGCCAGCCTGTAACCAAATAACTCGACTCCTAAGGCGCAAGGTCTCCTCATGATCTTTAAATTTTTTCAATCTATGAGTCTCTAGATTAGTGAGGATATTTTTAGATTCATCATATGTGAAACCTCGACCCCGTTCATCCAAAAGATCAACCAGCTTGTTTTCAATGTTCCTAAGAGTCTATTCTTACCAATCTCTCTTGTCTTTAGCCCATTTGATAGATAAACTCTTTATCTCAAGGAGATTGTGGGAGAAGCCTTCTGTTATGGATCTCCCCTGAGAAGGTGGATGTGCATGCTAGTAATCATTGACCAATTTGATGTAATCAGGGTCCATCAACCAAGTAGAATTCAATTTAAAAGGGGCTCTAGGCTTTGGGAAGGGACCCAACAATTCTAAGAAAATATGAGTGATCAGAGATGCCACCAGATCCCACCCACTGTCAATAATTTGACAAGACTCTTACCAAGTGTTCCTTGATTAAGAATCAGCCCAATCACTTTGCGAAATATGTGATGAGCCCCAAAAATGGATAATTATTTGGGCTCATTCAACCCCCTAATTTGACTTAATCCACCATTGTCATTAGTTTCTTACATGTTTTTGATTATATTTATGCTAATAGAGTGAATTGGGTTAGTCATTATGCCAACAAGTCTAATGTGTGCTTTGTGTAGCCTTTTTGGTCAACTTGGAGACAAAATTGAAGGTTTTAATGAGCACTTGGCAGCCAAATTCGTGGGAGAACAAGGGAGAGGATTTGTAGGAAGGTGTCCCCTTCATTTATGGGCCCTTACCTCGAATTCTCCACCATCAGCTCGGAGTTCAAGGGCCACCAAATCAATCAGCACAAGGGCAGCCAAGCAAGTCAAGTAGGACTGCTGTTAACTACAAGTCGTGGGCAGCCGAGTCCCTAAAGTTTAGGAGGACTATTGGGGTCCTCAATTTGTATAAATTAGAGGGATTAGGGCCTCATTTTAGTTAGTCATTTTGGTTAGCTAGTTGTTAGTCATTTTGTATACAATGGTTAGTCATTTTGTAGGCAGAAGTTAGCTAGTTTGTATTTCAATTTTTAGGAAATAGATTAGCTTTGCTTTCAACTCATTTTCAAGTTCTCCTTGTGGACAATTTTGATGTAACTCTTCTTTTCTTGCTCAATAAAGATGAATCCAGCTTTGCACCAGCTCTAAATCTCTCTTAGGAGGTTGTAGCTCTTGGGGTTGGGCCCATCTCAAGTGCCCACTACCTCCTTTGTTTATATTTATGTGTTTTTGCTGCATTCTTAGAATAAAATCTTCCATTTAGATCTAAATCTTGTTTTCTTATTTAGGTTGCTTTTGATGATTAAAGTAGATTTTCATATTTAGATTGATTTGATAGGTTAATAACATAAAGGATCCTTGGAAAAAGGGCTAAAGCACCTCTGATCTCACCTCTCCCTCAGTGGGATCATGAGTTGGGACAAAGGTGACCTTGCTGCCCAACAAAAACACTAGTTTGCTTGTCCATGCAATCTTTGGTGTAATGTTTTCATTTGTAGGAGTTAATCATGCGTTCAATCCTTTTGAAATGCTTCTTTGCTTAAGTGTTGTACATGGTTCTCTTTATGAATAAAGTTGTTGTTCATTTGTTTCATTGACAGTTAGACTAGATTAGCTAAGATTTCGATTGTGTGCAGGACTTAGGTTATTCAGTTAAGTGTACACCGTGCAGGGCATCTCCAAATCTCTCCCATTCACCCAAGCTTCGTCCAGGCCAGCTGTTCCATCTCCTAGTTAGGTTCCTCGTCTCACAACTGTCTTTCTGCCCACGTAACCCTACCTTATTTCTCCTCCATTGTCTTAGCCTTGTTTAAGTCAAGCCAGCTTTCCACACCCTCTCACCACTCCAACCATCAGTCCTTGCGTCATTTCAGGCCCCTACTCTACCTCCCTATCCATTCATGCACCTTACCTCACTCACCCATCCTCCAAAATCCAATTTTTAAACATCCTGTAGCAAAATTACAGAACATCTTGTAGAAATCCTAAACATCCTGTAGAACCCCTGCAGACTTCCTGTAGAAGCTCATGAATGAGGTTTCTTGATAGCCAAATTCTGTGAAACTCTATGGAAGGGTGTTAGGGACCCCTTAGGCCCTCCCTATACCATCCCAACCTTTTCCAAGCATTTCTCCTCCTCGATCCTCCCCTGCATAGTGAAAAGACACTTAAAAGCACATGCATGATAATTCTAATAACTCAGTGAAAAATACAAAAAGATGTTTTCTTCAGCTAGAGGCAGTGTAGAAACATGTATTTTACCTTCATAGAAGTAATGGCAAGAGTAGAAGCCTAGAAAATCAAAGAAGTGCACCTGTACATAGAATGTAGCGCAATTAAAATCTACTCTCTACTAAATCCGAAGGAATCAAGTTGTGAGAAAAGAGGCACCTCACCTTACTTGAATTGTAAGGTGTTGTTATGAAACCAGCTCACAAAAAGGTAGAAAAGATAGATCAACGCCTTAGAATTTAGCCTCTTTGAGGGGGCAACCTCCTTTACATTACGCAAATGAACAATTCCTAGATGATACAAACGACTAAACCTGCCTTCTATATATAGGAGTCTAAGGGGTCACAATATAGTCAAGTCAACATAACAATAATAACAAAAGGGCACAACAATAAAAATAATTGGTTTCTATGGGGCACACTAATAACAATATGGGGATGGTAGGGGCACAATCATAACAATAAGGGCTACAATGACAATAGTAATGGAGGAATCACTAGTATTATAGGGACCTAATAGGTATGCTCAGTAGGTCGTCGCCATAATCTAGGAAATTCCTTTCAAATCTGAACTAGGATGAGCACGAAGGCCAACAGAAAATGTGGAAGGAGAAATGAAAACCTCTCGCACCTAATTCAGAACACGTGAGGTCCATTCATGGTTTTGTTGTAGGATGTGTTTCCATTACTTCCAAAACAATAATCTCTAAGAACATAATAGATTTAATCCAGGAAGTTGAGTGAAAATGCATTGTGTTGCAGACAACGAAGGGGAGCTTACCCAAGCATAATGGGTAAAGGACACCCTGAAGGTGCTTAGTCTCACATGATTTCTTGAAGAATCATAGTGCCTGCAAAACCCCAGTTCTCTGAGAGCCAAACCTTAACCTACATGAGCACAATGATTGACAACATCGAGGTTTGGGGAGGGAGTCGATTAGCTAATTCATTTCTGGGGAATGAGCACCATAGTTCCACATTTGATAGAAATGGACGGTGGATGTGATTCCAGATGGCCCATTGATCATCACGTATCATAGAGGTACTAAAGACTTAATTAACTCATAAATCTCAACTTGCATATAAATGCTAAAGAAACTATTTGTGTGGCAATGTAACATTTCTTTGGGGAGAGTGCTAGTGTGCCTTAACTCATTCTTTTAAGTAAGCATTTGATAAGCATCAATTAAACCTGTAACCATGTAAGTAAATATCTTTATGCATTGGTTTAACGATTTTTTTCCTTGAGGGAAAAATCGCAATTTTCTATTAATTGAGAAAATTACATGTTGTAGATGCTTGGATGGCATATCCAGTAAGTTGGGTCGTAGCCATCAAAAAAATATGTCTGTACAAAATTAACCGCAAGGGGTATACTATGAATGTTCATGAAAAGGATATATACAATATATATAAGCCAAGTACTGATAGAAATCATAATGAAAGTTGCAAATTAGGGCCTATCGGTCTGCTGATATAATTGATCAATGTAACACTAGTGGTAGTATTGAAAATGATCTGCATCCTTCTCTTGTATTAGCCATAATTCCCTGTGCTAAACTATGGCCTCCTTGGATAACTGGTCGGAAAGCTGATTTCATTCCCTGTAAATGTGTTGACAAGAAATATAGTCAAAATGAGATTTGAAAAGCATGGCTTCATCAAATATATTCCTGAGAGAGTGCACATGACATGCATATGTATTATTGAACCAGTTTATGATGATTTTAGAACCCCCAAATATCTGAAGTTGTCTGAAATCGTGTGCTAGTGAAAAGTGGAGAAAATGTCTAATGGTGATGAGTTCAACAAAATTATTAGTTCCAATCCCCAAGACCATTTGGATTCGGTGAACATGACTATCATATTTGTGAAATAAAATAGCCCCCACCCCCGCCCCCCAACCACAACCTTTCTCTTGAGAATCACCATCAAAATATGCCCAAGAATGTTTTTGGTTTATGACGTCAGGTGTCACAATGCGAGTAGGAGGAGTGGGGTCATCTTCTAGAATTTCATGATAGGCATTAATGATCTAAACAATAAGGAACGGCCAACAAACAACTTTGTCTCTAAATATGATACCATTTCTATTCAACTAGATGGTCTAACATATAATCAGAGGGAGATAATGTTTTTTTCTAGTTCTTGGACCCCTCCCTCCAATGATTCCAAGCTGCCAATCTATTTTGACCGTGCTATCTTATAGTAATGGAAAATGAAGAAAGTACGTGCTCCCATATATTAATCATTGTGGGGAAATGGAGAAAGAGATGATCATTGGTTTCTTTAGCCTAGTGACATAGAGCACACCAAGTGGGGCCATAAAAGGATCTTTTCATCATATTGCCCCTGGTAGGTGTCTTTTTCATTAAAACATTCCACATAAATAGTCTGGTTTGGGGGGCGGTGGCGGCTCTAAGATTCCAAAGAGCACGCCACCAATCTATGAGCATAAGTGGCATGTGTGTGGCATGAATAATAGGATATCCCTCTTTAGGTGTATATTCTCCATGCCTAGTTGGAGTTGAAATGAGTTCGTCATCACCCTCCTTAATGCGAACATGTGATTGAGTCAATTTAGATATATAGCCAACCCAAACCTGGTGCCATTGATTGGGATACCCAAAGGAACAACAAATTTCCATGCTTATGAAAATATGGTTGTGTTCTCCAAATCAACAATGTTGGAAATCATATGAATACCTCCTTCTTAAGGAAGATAATAAGTTCAGGAGGAAGTCAGTACATGTTGCCACAACCAGTCCAGGGATCCATGCCAATATGCACATATGTGACAGCTCTAATGCACCACGTAAGGCCATTTTTGATAGTGGGAAGGGTATGTAGAACAACTTTCCAGATCGTAGATATACCTGTTCTTTTCCATGTAGGGAGGCGAATCCATTCCATATTTTGTAAGGGCCATATGTATTTGTAGTGTATCACTTGAGTCTAGAGGTTGTGAGAATTAACTATAAGCCATCCCATCTTGGTAGCAGGAGCATGGGTGAAAGAAGGTAGGTCTTTAAAACCCTAGCCACCCCACTTCTTGGGTACTGCAATGTTGTAGCATCCCACCCAAGTATATGACTCCCCTTCCTTGTAACCATTCCAAAGGAATCTGGAACATATTTTTTGTATCCGTCAAAGGATTCCTTTGGGTATCCAAGTCAAAGACCACCAATACACTTGAGTTGCCTCCACGTCTGATTTAATACGAACTAATTGTCCTACTCTAGATAAAATCCTATGGTTCCATTTGTGTAATCTCTTTTCAACCTTGGGCATAAGCCAAATCTAGTTTTAAATTTTATAACAATGTGGTTTGATTCGAAAACCAAGATATTTGAGCCCATCTTCCAATTTTTGTCTTAGGAATGAAATTTCTGAAGTGTAATCTAAATTTCTTGTGGTGAGCAAGCTCAGAAGGAGATAGTGTATTTAAACCTATTAGATTCCATACCGGTCGCTGCTGAGAAGAGCATCAAAATATCATAGAGTACAGAGAAATCTTGAATGCCTCCATTGAGGAAGATGAGCACATCGTCCACAAAAAGAAGGGATATAGTACAATGATCAGTTATCTTGAGACCCAATAATTGCCCCTCCCTTCTAGCCTGTAATATTGATCTACTCAGACCTTCCATAACAAGGAGAAACACAAGTGGGGAGAGAGGGAAACCTTATCTGAGTCTGTGCTTAGCATGAAAGTAGTTGGAGGCTGAACCATTAATAAGAACACTGAAGGACACACTAGTAATGCAGCACATGATCCATTGGATGAAAGAGAGGGGAAGCCTAAATGAGTGAGCATCATCCCTAAGTATAGCTAACTAACCCGATCAAATTCATTAGAAAGGTTGATCTTAAGGATGGCTCCTTTTAGCTACATCATCTTAATGCAGTGGAGGGCCTCCTCGGCAGTACCTATAGCCTCATGTATTTGTCTATTATGCGAGAATGAAAATTTCTCAGGCGAGATGTGGGTAGATAGGATGGGATTAAGATGGTTAACAATAATCTTGGTGATAATTTTGTAGAGGCAGTTGTAGAGGGAAATAGGCCTAAAATCATTGAATGAGTGTGGGGAGTCAACTTTAGAAATGAGGGCAATGAAATTAGAATTGATAACCTCATACATGCACCTGATTAACTTGTAATCCTCGATAATCTTGAGGATATCTTGTCTGATGTTCTCAAAAAAGGATATATAAAATTCAATAGACCATCCATTTGGGCTAGGGATTTTATCCCTTTTGAACCATTTAAGTGTGCTTTCCAGTTCTCCCATGGAAATAGGTTTAATAAGATCATCTTACTAATCTTGGTCAACAAAGAGAGAGAAAAGATCGACAATTTGAACTATTTTTGCAAGTGTGGCCCCAGGAGGAGCCTTCAAGAGATGTTGGAAGTGTGAGATGCGTAGATGTGCTAGTGGGTCAAAGGAATGGGTGAATTGACCATCCTCGGTGGGCATCTTCCAAATATTGTTGGTGGCCCTTATCTCCTTCACATAATTATGAAAAAATTTGGTATTATCATCCCCAGCCTGTAACCAAATAACTCGACTCCTAAGGCACCAGGTCTCCTCATGATCTTTAAAATTTTTGAATCTTTAAGTCTCTAGATCAGTGAGAATGTTTTTAGCTTCATCAGATGTGAATCCTCGACCCTGTTCATCCAAAAGATCAGCCAGCTTTTTTTCAATGTTCTTAAGAGTCTATTCTTCCTGATCTCTCTTGTCTTTAGCCCATTTGATAGATAAACTCTTTGTTAGAAATAATACTAGGGGGGGGTGAATCCGTATTATCAAATTCTTTTTCAATTTATACAATGATTTGCAGATCTGACTAATGAAACTTGCATATACCTTCCAGACTTATAATTTAATTTATTCTTCAGATGTTGATCATTAATCTGCGCGTTAGAACCATATAACAGTAAGCAGGAATAGAAAAGTAGAGCAGATAGCCACACAAAAGAACAAAATATATAAGGTGGAAACCCAATGTGGGTGAAAACCACCTGCTGCAATATCTCTCTATCTTCTTTCAATTAGAAAATTCCTTTTACAATGATTTTGTACTGGTGCAATCTTATACCAGCATGCAGGCTTCAACCTGCACAAGGCTACAACCTTCTCTCATTCTCCAGACTCTCCTAGAAGGGAGCTACAACCCCCTTAGCTCTTGTACTAGCTGAGGTGCTAGTACGTAGGTGCTGACCTACAGAAGACTTCTCTTTAAGGACAGCGTTTCATAAATTTTCAAACTGGATCCATGAACATCAATCAAACAACAAACAGATCTGCAATCACCCAAATTCCTTGTACAAATACTGAGTCAATCAATAACTTCTCATAACATAGTACAGGTAACCAGAAACCAATTCAGAACCCTAAACACTGCAGTAACAGACAAAAGCAACTAAAACATATTTCAAGAAAAGTCCACAACTTCACCCATGGAAACCTGTGGGTATTTGCGCCTCTGCTTTTTCCAACCTGCGTGTATCCACACCTCTTCTGTGACCAACCTGTGGGTACCCGCACCTCTGCTGTGACCAACCTGCGTATATCCGCGCTTGCGCTGTGTCGAGCCTGCGGGTATCCGCGCCTGTGTTGTGTCAAACCTACGGGTATAGATAATTTAGCAGACTTCAATTATACCCTAGTTTATCAAATTTGCAGATCTGATCATGCGCCAAAGAGATCTTGACCCCTCAGCAGATCCTTCTTGTAATGCTCAGGTTTCTCCTTGATTCAGGTCTAGCTATAACTCACCAACCGATCACAGAATTTCAGATCTTGCTCTTCTTAAGATATTCAACCCAGCGGTGCCCAAGCCAAATGATCTCCTTTCCTTTTTATATTCTAGGCCTTACTCAAACCATGTTTCAAAACCATAGAGATCCAATACTAGGGACCCAATACCTGGGTTCAATACTTTAGATGCAAAACCATGGGCGAAAACCATAGGATCAAAAATGTCGGACTAAATACCGTGGACCGACCGTAAGATTTCCCACGTCCGTGCTTTTCTCTGCATGAAAGTGCATGTACTTTACATCCGCACTTTTTTTTCGGAGCACCTGCATACATGTCCGCAACTTTTGTTCGGCGCACTTGCGTATGTCCGCGGCTTTGTGAACACAAACCTGCAAGTATCTTATTTTCTACTATTTTGAGAGCCTGAACTTGTGATCTAATATTCAAGTGAGTTTCCATCAAGGACAACACTTATGTCATCAAGCCACCTGTGCCATAATGCCAATAATATCCCCCTTTCGACTTGATAGCAACCACCACACCAAGTCGCTCTCCCCCTTTGAAATCAAGGGAAAAGGGTGGAACAAGTTATTTTCTTTCTTGGTATATCTTTTGCTATCCATACTCCCCCTGAGTACATGCTGAAGTTTCTGATTGAGCTCCCCCCTTTTACATGCCAAGATGTACCAATCCGTCCATGCTCCCCCTGAGCACATGCAAGATCTTTATAACAAAGCCGAGCACTCTATTCAAAACCATGATAGTCACTCGCCACTATCATAAAGAATATATGATCTACACCATGAGCATCAACATCCAGTAAAATGTATCATTAATCATCATTACAAAAGACTTCTAACGATAATTCCAACAATGATTTATTTGAAGTACATGCTCCCCCTCAGCCTGTGCCAACCATCACATACCATGACCGAACCATTTCCTGAGACTGTTTTGCTGCCTTTTTTCTTCTGAGCTCTATAGACGCGACTCTGCAGCCTCTAGATCACGTATATACGTGACTTATCTTTATTATATTAGCGTATGCAAGATGGAATACTGAAGGTCTTCACTTTCAGTTTCCCCTGTGTCTGTTATGTCAGCCAACTGAGTTATGTCACATCTTTCTATCTCTAATTCTGTCTTCTTCAATACCTGGAATTGTGATGATGTATAATCCTATTGCTTTGGAGTTTGAATCTTGCTCCTGCATTCCCTTGCTTTATGTCGAAATTTGTTACATGCATAACATCTTACATGTTTCATGTTCCTTCTATTGCAATCAATTGCTTTGTGACCAAACATATTGCAAGCAAAACAATATCCTTTGAAGTACCTGGAATGTAATGATCTTGTGTGACAGTCTTGAATCATTATACTTCTGCATCTGGCTGCAACATGTCCAAGATTATGACATACATAACATCCAATATTATTCAATGGAGGAAATAATCGTCTATCACATCCACAGTTAGGAGTAAAGGATTTTCTTTGAGGAATTTCTTTCCTTGGCTGTTCTTAGAATTCTTATTAGAGTTCCTTACCTCACCTTGTGAGCTAGATTCACCTTCAACAAATTCATAAAAGCCAAGACCAGTTTTGATAGTAGGGGATCTTTGACTACCAAGAATGTCATCCAAAATCTTAGTACTATCTTGAAACCGTAACAGTTTATCCTTTTCTTCTAATTTACTTTTTAAGATATTTACCTCAATCTGATGTTGTTCTTCCTTTTCCAGATATTGCTTCCTTATGTTTTCTTCATCTTTTCTTCCTTCTTCCACTTGTTGTCTTAATTCGATCACTTCATGTTCTTGTTCTTCAAGAGCTTCTCTATTCTGCTTCTTTGATTTTTCAAGATCTTCTTTTAGAGAGAGAATCTTCGATTCAAGTCTCTAAATTGTTATGCTCTGATCTTTTGCTACATGTTGTAATTTCTCCCTTACTCTTGTTACTGACTCCGATTGTTCCTTTAATCTAGTAACTTCTTATGTTTCTACATCCTTATTTTCATATGCCATGAGACTTCTAATGTCTTCACCACTATTGAATGAGTCATTACTTTTAACATGGGTATAATAGCTTCTATTACCTTCTTCAGACATCTTTCCTTTTTTATGAGGGCATCTAGCAGTGTAGTGACCAACTCTACCACATGAAAAGCATTTGAAAGGTAGCTTACCTTTGAACCTTCCAGTTCCTTGTTCAAGATTCTTGATAAAATTTACCTCATCTTCTCCTTTTGAAACGTATCCTGATTCATTTGCTCATACTTCGAATGCAGCTTCTCTCATATCTGATGGTCCTTCTTTTCTCGTCCCATAACCAATTAAGATTCCGTGAAGCTGTGTCATAGTGACTTTTTGCAGATCCTCCTTTTCTTCTATGGTAGACACTTTGGAATCAAATTTAGCAGACAGGGATCTCAAAACCTTTTCAACTAAGACAACTTCCTTAAATTATTCACCCAGATTCCTCATACAATTGACAATCTCATCTATATGCAGGATGTAATTAGCTATGCTTTCATTACTATGCATCTTAAGATTTTCATATTGGATTCTGAGAGTTTGAAGCTTTGCTCTTCTTACCTGTTCATCTCCTTCGTAGTTAGAATGATTTTGTACCATATTTCTTTGGCTGATTTGAAATGCATGACCTTCATAAATTCTGATTGTGACAAACTTCCCAATAAGACAGTAACAGCTTTGGCATTGAGTACATATTGCTTTCTCTCTACTGTATATTTAGGAATTGTTGACGGATATGTGTATCCTCCTTCCACGATTCCCCAAACATCCATTCCAAGTGATTGTAGATATGTTGTGGTTCTTATCTTCCAGTGGGAAAAGTTGCTCCCGTCAAAGATTGGTGGCCTGATGGATGCCTTTCTTTCTTGATTAGCCATTCTGATGGATCTTTCCTTCAAGCGATCAAGATTCTTCTAAAGGACCTGCTCTTATACCGATTGTTGGAAATAATACTGAGAGGGGGGGTGAATAACTATTATCAAATTATTTTTCAATTTATACAAAAATTTGCAAATTTGACTAACGAAACTTGCATATACCTTCTAGACTTATAATTTAATTTATTCTTCAGATGTTGATCATTAATCTGTGTGTCAGAACCATATAACAGTAAGCAGGAATAGAAAAGTGGAGCAGAAAACCACACAAAAGAACACAAGATATAAGGTGGAAACCCAATGTGGGTGAAAACCACCTGCTGCAATATGTCTCTATCTTCTTTCAATTAGAAACTTCTTTTTACAATGATTCTGTACTGGTGCAGTCTTATACCATCACGCAGGCTTAAACCTGCAGAAGGCTACAACCTTCTCTCGTTCTCCAGACTCTCTTGGAAGGGAGCTACAACCCCCTTAGCTCTTGTACTAGCTGAGGTACTAGTACATAGGTGTTGACCTACAGAAGACTTCTCTTTAAGGACCACGTTTCATAAATTTTCAGACTGGATCCATGAACATCAATCAAACAACAAATAGATCTGCAATCACCCAACTTCCTTGTAAAAATACTGAATCAATCAATAACTTCTCAGAACATAGTATCAGTAACCAGACACCAATTCAGAACCCTGAACACTACAGTAACAAACAAAAGAAACTAAAACATATTTCAAGAAAAGTCTGCAACTTCACCCATAGAAACCTGCGGGTATCCGCGCCTTCACTGTGTCCATCCTACGTGTATCCGCACCTCTTCTGTGACCAACCTGTGGGTATTTGCATCTCTGCTGTGACCAACCTACGTATATCCGCGCCTGCGCTGTGTCGAGCCTGCGAGTATCTGTGCCTATGCTGTGTCAAACGTGCAGGTATAAATAATTTATCAGACTTCAATTATACCCCAGTTTATCAGATTTGCAGATCTGATGATGCACCAAAGAGATCTTGACGCCTCAGTTGATCCGTCTTGTAATGCTCAGGTTTCTCCTTGATTCAGGTCCAGCTATAACTCACCAATCGATCACAGAATTTCAGATCTTGCTCTTCTTAAGATATTCAACCCAGCAGTGCCCAAGCCAAATGATCTTCTTTCCTTTTTATAGTTAGGCCTTACTCAAACCATGGTCCAAAACCATAGAGATCCAATACTAGGGACCCAATACCTGGGTTCAATACTTTAGATGCAAAACCACGGACCAAAACAATAGGATCAAAAATGTTGGACTAAATACCATGGAACAACCATAAGATTTTCCATGTGCATGCTTTTCTCTGCATGAGAGTGTGTGTACTTTACGTCTGCACTTTTTGTTCGGAGAACCTTCGTACATGTCTGCAGCTTTTTTTCGGCGTACCTGCGTATGTCCATGGCTTTGTGAACAACAACCTTTGGGTATCTTAATTTCTACTATTTTGAGAGCCTGAACTTGTGATCTGCTATTTGAGTGAGTTGCCATTGGGGAAAACACTTATGCCATCGAGCCACCTATGTGATAATGCCAACACTGCTTATCTCAAGGAGATTGTGGTAGAACCCTTCTACTATGGATCTCCGCTAAGAAGGTGGATGTGCACACCAGTAATCATTGACCAATTTGATGTAATCAAGGTCCATCAACCAAGTAGATTTGAATTTAAAAGGGGCTCAAAGATGCCACTAGATCCCACCCACTTTCGATAATTTGACAAGGGTCTTACCATGTGTTCCTTGATTAAGAATCAATCCAATCATTTTGCCAAAGATGCATCTTCAGTTCTTCTGTTGCACCAGGTAGGTTGTATATTATTCATAAGGATATATATCAATTGGTGATGCTTTAGAAGTTGTTCCATGGTGTCCGATAGGGGGTCCAGTTGTGCATTGCATCCCCAAGATTCCGCATGTCCGATAGAGAAATTCAGGTCCCCACCTAGAATAAGATTGTCTAAATTAGCCAAAGATAAATTAAGAATATGATTTCAAAATTCATCTCTGTTAAGACAGGGAGCGTAAATATTGATAATTCTGAAGTCCATGGCCAGGTCCAAGGAATAAATGTCCATGCCAATAAATCCAGCACCACCCCCATGTTGAGCCAATCTTGATAGTGCAGGGATTGATACCTAGTGCAATACCACCAAATCTTCCAATGACATCAAGTGCATGAAAAATCCAACATGGCTTCAGGGATTACATGACAGATATGACCTGATAAGCCATGCCTAAGGTCTCTTGTAAGAATATAATGTCAAGAAGCTCAGAATCCAGTAGTCTTCTGAGAGCTAGATTTTTAGCAAGGCTAGCCAACCCTCTAAAATTAAAGGAGATCCACTTCATGGGTGAGATTGGGGGAGGGTATTCGATGCTCTAAGGATGATGTCAAGTGTAGATTGCTTGCCATGAGCCACATCCACCCGAGCCTAGATAATAGCTTTAGAAATATAGGAGTGCCGACCCCTAGGGAGCTTGGTGATTTTAGGAGGGGAGATCAAACCAATCCCAACATGTTGAGGAGGGTGTGACACCTGAGAGCAAATACTGTAGGAGTGTGAGTGTCTAGTGGAGGTTGAAAGCTCCGGAGAAGGAGATGAGACTGTCAAACCAAGAATAGAGGGCAGGGTGGTCGAGTAGGATGGACAGTGAAGGTTCAGAGGGCAGGTAATAGGGGAGGATGAGATGCATGGAGTGGATGCAAAAGCAACATGCAAGTGATGTGAAAAACTAGATAGAGAAATAGTAGATACAAAGTAGAGGGGAGGAGGAGTACTCGATGAGCGAGTGACTACAACAGCAACCCGGGACCTTGTTATAGGCAGGGAGGGATACTAGGGACACATCGATGATGGCATCTCAGCAGATCAGAAAGTTGTTGTCTTCGAACCTTGTGACTGAGGACTCTAGCCTTTGGGAGATGAAGGTGTTGTAGGAATGACATCAACTGTGACTTTGGAGGGGGAGGCGACGAAGATAACTAGAGTGCACTCTTTATAGAGATGACCAACCTTGTGACACCTTCTAACTCTACCCACCAAAACCTTATTTGTTATATCCACAACATCCCTCATTTTCACACCTTCACTGAAGCAGAGGGACAGATCCTTACGTGAAGCTTTGACGCACTTCAATTTATTATATTTTCCGGAGTGGGGTACTGTTGGGTGGTCTTGAAGGGGATCTTATGATTCCTACTCCATCCAAATTTATTTAACACTAAAACTAAGTGCAAATTATCCTTTGTGGTGAACCACAGGAAATAAATCCCTCTAATTAAATGCCACGGGTGAACCCTAATAGCTATAATTCAACAAAGTAATTCACACCATATTTCATATTCTCCCGCTTCATTCAACTTCCACATGCGAATAAAATCAGCATCCTTTCGATCCACTAGCATGAAATGGCCATCATATTCAGCAAAACATTCAGGATAAATCATGCGCCATCCCTCGGGCAGTGGGATTTCTGTCCAGATTCCTTCAGCAATATTAAAGGCTGCGATGAAGATGCGGGAATCTAGCGTGACAGCCGCCCAGTAAAATTTTCCTTGACAAAAAATACCCTTATCAAAAGGACAGATATGATCAGGGACCATGGTGGAAAGTTGAGTCCACGCGTTGGATTCTGAATCATAAATACACATCTCCATCATTCTTCTATTAACACCTTGACCTCGTTGCAATTGGTGGTTTAACAAAGAATAGCCTAGAAGGACAGTGCAACGCCTTGTGGAAGAGTCGAAAACCATTCCACTGAATGTGTAGCCAGGTAGAGGAGGACGAGGTAGGTGTCTCCAATTGGTGGTACCAGGAATTCCTATGGAAAGAGCCAACCGATCCCCTCGTTCATGACAACACACGATGCACTTGCAACAATCCAAAACGATGCAATTGAGCAAAGGCACTTTGTAAATGTGTGAACCAGTACTGCATCCTTCTATAACCCAAAATTCCACATCATCTTTGGAATCCCAATGGATCTGAATCAGAAACCCCGGGGTAGAACAAAGCGACCAATTTGGAACAAGCCCTTCAAAGGCATCACGAGAAGACAGTAGATGTTTCCACTGTTTGCAGACAGCCCTCATTTTGCCCAGAACCCTAATGGGCAGCTTTGCTAAAATCATATGCAACAACTCCTTTGGGAGCCTTTGCCAGATTTCTGCTTCCATTGCTAAAATATTTCTTTCTCGCGGCCAAAAAAGAAATCTCACTATTGGGGCTGCAGGCACTCTAGACCCTTCACAGCTCTCCGTCAGTGCGCTCCGGTTTCAGGATTCAGGCGTCCCACGCGAGTTATATAAAACAATATAAGTCCACAAAACCATCCCGTGATATAACGGTCTTCCCGCTCTTTCACGCATAAATTATAAAAAATTAATTTATCTTTGTCTATGTGGTGAAATAATTTTTGAAGTGTGAGCTGGATTTCTGGTCTCAACACCCGCGGTGGTTGATACTATATCGTTATTGATAATTATTACTTTTATTTATTTATTTTCATATATTTTTAATGTAATGTTCTAATTGGATTATTTTTTTATTATTTTGAGACATATTCCAATTGTTATTATTATTATAATGTTAATTGTTATTATTATTATAATGTTAATGGATAATTGGATTATTTTTTTATTATTTTGACACAGATTCCAATTGTTATTATTATTATAATGTTAATTGAAAGGCACACTTTAGTATGCTAGTAGTTTGACACAGATTTTAAGTGCTTTTATTATAATTCTATGTAACTTTATATTTATATTTTATTTATATTTGTTTTAATTTTTAGGGGTTATCAAGTCAGTTTTTCTAATTATTTTTTTAAGTTAATAGTTTTTCAAATTAGTTATTAATATATTAGTGTAGTTATATAAATTAAATGTGTAATTTAATTTATAGATAAAGTGACTTTTTTCAAGACAGTTTTTTTATTAATTTTAACCAAAATTTGATAGATATTTTAAAAAATTGAGTTTAAATGTTTAATCTAAAAAATCTAAATGTATCTTAAAAAACAAAAAATACAATTTTACTTGAAATTCTATTTCTCAATTCCCATGAATAACTTAGACCAGGCCTAAATTAAATAGTTGGTTTTTGGCTATGAACATTCACGCTCCACTTTATCATGGAATTCCACTCCCACTTTACCATTGAAATTTTTAAATTATAAATAGATTTTGTTACAATATCATGAACCAATACCATAACTTATCAATGCTACATGTCCATAAAACCATAACTCATTTCACAATCAAAATATTTTTTATAAATTTAATTCTAAGTTAATTTTACAACATTTTTATAATTACATTGAAATACAAGAAAAACAAAACTATTTTTGACCTCTCAACATATCTCAACCTTTTATCCTTGTAAAATAATTTGTGGAATGTCCATAGAACTTAATTTTGTACCATCTATCTATTAATTATTTATTATTAAATTAAATTTAAGAATCATTGTTCCAAAATACACGTGCTTATATACATAATTATTTTATTGTATACCAAGTGTTTTCGAGATAAATCACATCAAAGTTTTAGGGTGAAGGGTTTGGAACCACTTGTTTTGGTTCATCATCACATCAAGTAATAATAATAATAATAATAATAATAATAATAATAATAATTATTATTATTATTATTATTATTATTATTATTATTAGTTTTAATTATTTAATTATTATTACTATTATTTTTCTTTTTAAAGTTTGGTTGGACTACAGTTTGGTCATATCCAATATATCACCCAAATCTAGTAGAGTATTTCACTCCCACTTTTCTATGAAATTTTTAAACTTATAAATAAATTTTGTTATAATACCATAGACAAATACTCTAACTTATCAATGCTACATGTCCATAAAACCATACATTCAAACACAAAAAAAAACTATTTTTGAGCTGAATCTCAACCTTTTATCCTTGTAAAATATTTTGTAGAATGTCCATAGAACTTCAAATATTTTGCATACCAAGTGTCTTCGAGATAAATCACATTAGGATGATGAACCACTTATTCGGTTTATCATCACAACAAGGTTAATAATAATAATAAAAACAATAATAATAATAATTTTATTATTATTAGTTAGAATTATTTTATTATTTTTTTTTTGTAAACTTCGGTAGGACCCTCTCATTTTCCAATTTTTTACAACCTCCTAGGATTCGAACTTGGGTGGGGGGTGTGAAAGCCATCCACCCTAGCCATTACCTCATGCATGTCATGTGCTAGAATTATTTTATTATTATTATTATTAATTTTTTAAAAAAAATCTTGGTGGGACTAAATCTTTATCATATCCAATATATCACCCAAATCTAGTAGGGAATTGAATAAGTGACTTCACATCAAGGAGTGCCTTAACATATCACCAGTTCACCATCTATGGAAGACTTCACCATATATCAAGGACCTCCTAATCTATCAAAGACCTCCTAGACAAAAACTAATTTATTAAATTTGAATTATAATAAATCATTTAAATGTATTTAGAGTGATATCCTTTATACATACATATCAATTTTATAATTTTGTATTTTCCTCTGTATTTTATAGATTTTAATCTGTCTTCTTCTTAGGTTGCTATTTCCAATATTTTTTTCCCTCATATTTTAAAACTAGTGTAAATTCATTCAAATTCAAACACTACTAAGAGCTCTCAGAAATCAAATTTCTCCAAATGCAAACTTTTTTTGATTGCAATAAAATATATTTTTTTGTTATTAATAATTTGTTTTAAATGTTTACATATCAACTAAATATAGAATGAATTACACATAGTATAGTATCTTTTTCTTTTTTCTTTTTTTTTTTGTTCACAGTCGGGGTCGAATTTGACCGCTACCACTATAACCCGCCCCTCTCCACACGTCACTACCACTATAACCCACCCTTTGACTGCTACCATTATAACTCACCCCTCGTGTAGTATAACTAATATTATTTTTACATGTTATTTGTTGACTTCACTTTATATAAAGTTTGATGTAATATAATGGTGAAAATTGAAGTATTCTATTTACCCCACATTGATTTTTTTTTCTACTACTATTGCTTAATTTATTAATCTAAGTATTATTTTATTATTTTTAAATGTAATTGGGCAAAAAGTATGGACCAAATGTCTGTACATAAAATAAAGATGGTTAATTTTGACTATAATCTTATTGTGAAACATCATCTAAATGTTTACAAGATCACATAAATTAAAATAACGATTTAGTGACATATTTAAATTTAATTAATAAACACATAAAAATATAATATTTACTATAGACCACAATTCTTAACCATGAATATTCACCCTCATTATTAATCTAAGTAAGTTTGTCAACATTTAAATAATTTTATAAATTAAGATGCATTCTACCATTTAAATTAAATAATGGTTTGATAACCATATTTAAATTTAATTAATAAGAACATAAATATTTGATACATACAATATAAAATAATTCTTTACCATGAATGATCAACCCCTTTTTTTAGAAATTAATAGAAATTTTCTAATATTGTTATGTTGATTAGAAATCTCAATTTAGAAACACATGCAACAATTAAAACACCACAAGAACACAATGATATACATGGGAACTCAATTACGTTAATCAAATGAGAATGACAAACTATTACAATGTCTTGCTTCGATCCTAAAGCACAACCTACACTATAAGCCTCTCCTGCTCATTGTCTTGCGTTGTCCAACACTTAGCCAATTCAAGGCCCCAACTTGCTCATATTTCCTTGCACAATCTTGGAGGAAGTTAACTCCTAAAACATAGGAGTTTTCTCCTATTTACTTGTGCAATTACCAAGGAATGATTCACCTACTTAATTGCCAATCCATTACACTCAACTAGTATACAATTGGTAATTACAATGTGCATTTTCATCCACTCCAGCTAGACAATTCGAATTCCATGCATGTTTGGGCTATTTTTAGCTCATTGACTAGTTTAACTGAGAGATCAACTGACTCAACTAGGTACTTGAGCTCAGTTGATTGAGTCAAACTAAAAATAATTAAACCAGATTGGTAAATTTAGCAATCACTACATGCAAAACTCTACTTTTAGCCTATAACTTGAATCTATTGAGAAAGCTTAGAGTAAACAAAAGCCATGTCACATAAGTTAACTACAATCTAAGTCATCCTATTGGTGAGGAAAATCAGATCACTAAATTTGACTAAGGCACAAGTCAAATTTAACCTTTCTTACTATAATTTCTAACACTCCCTCTTAACAAAAGAGGGATTTTGCACCACCCCTATCTTGCGCCTGTGGAATTCAAAATTTTCTCTCGAAAATTCCTTTTGTTAAGATATATGCATTTTGCTCTTTAGTTGGAATGTACTATAGCATGATAAATCTCCTTTGCAACAATCCTGCAAGTGATGGTACCTGATATCACTGTGCTTGGACCTATCATGAAATATTGGATTATTAGAGAGTTTGATACCACTTTGATTATCAGAATGATCCATCTCTTGATTAAAAATACCCACATGTATTTTCCTCATCCATATGCACTCACATGTTACTTGAATTGTATCCATGTATTCAACCTCTAATAAGCTAAGTGCCATAGACCTTTTCTTCCTATTATACTAGGAAATAGTTGTAGACCCAACACTAAGGATAGCACCTAAATTACTTTCCTTTTCGATGAAATTATTTCCCAATCTTTATTGGTGAATCTTGGAACTTCACTCCCTCCCTCCTCTTGTACCATAACCAATACTTGGTTTTTCCTTTGAGGTACCTACACACTTTCTTTCCTTCCTTCCAATTTATCTTGGTAGGCTTCACCATGGATTGAATCAAATAATTAACTGTATATCATATGTTAAACCTTGTGTTCACCAAATACATCAAGGATCCCACAAGTTGTCTATAGATGGTAGAATCTACTGTCTCTCCTGAAGAAACACTCTTCGTCCACTAGTTTATAGCTAGACGTATGTCCATAGGCTTGCATGTCTCTATGTGAAATATATGAAGTATTTCATAGGAATACTTCCCCTAACTCATAAAAAAGTCCCCATCACCATGCCATCCTTCCATGCCAAGGAGGTAATGCATCAAGCCCATGTATTTCATCTCAAATTCTCTCGCAAGGTCCTCCTTGCAAGAGTAGATCAACTACTCATTCCCTGTAAGTATCAAGTCATCAACATACGAAACAAAGATAAGAAACTTTACATATACCACAATGTGATAGAGGTTGGCATCTACTTCACTTTTGTTGAAGCCCAATCCCCTGATATATGTGTCAATCCAAGTTTGCCATGCTCAAGGCGCCTATTTGAGGTCATACAAGGCTCTCTTGAGTCTACACACATGTGTCTCATTGAGAAAAGTAGTCTTCACATCCATTTGATGTATCTTCCACCCTATATGCGTGCCTAATGCTAGATGGTTCTGATTGAGGAATATCTTTCCACTGGGGAAAATGTTTCCTCATAGGAATATCAGTTACGTGCTTCACTTTGTAAGTCCATCTGGAACCAACCACTGACTTGTTCTCTGGTCTTGATACCACGTCCCATACACTATTATTCAAGATGGAGTCATACTCTTCCACCATGGCATCAACCCACACTAGTTGAGAGATTGTTTCATCATATGAACAAGGCTCTATCTCAATGAGTTATGTCATGAGAGCCATATAGCTGGTGTACCTGTCTAGTGACCTTCTCTGCTTGCGCTAAGATGAAGGAGCTCCCACATGCTCCCGTGCATCCTGTACTAATATGTCAACTTCTCTGGTTCTCTTCCTTCCCTCTCTTGAAGATTCTGGTTGAGTAGGTGCCTTCATTCGACTTCTTGTCTACTCCTTGGCATGTGGCTTCTCCAAAACATCCTGAAGCTCTACATGAGGCTCCTCCTTAGTAACTAGAAGATCCTACTGCAGTGGGATTCTCAAATTTCGCTCTAGAGAGCATCTAACAACTTTCACCTCATCAAATTTGATATCTCTCCTGACTATTGTTACCCTCAGGGAGGGAAAATACATCGATTAATTATGTGGTGTCTTTATGTATCCTACAAGGACTCCCATCTCAACTGTAGGCTCACATTTCTTCCTGTTATCCTTGGAGACATGAAAATACACAATATCTCCAACAATTATGAAATGAGATACATCTAGATTCCTCCCAGAGAAAGCTTCTTCACGTGTGATCATGCCAAGTATTCTATGAGGGCTTTGTTTTGCAAATAAACTGTGGTGTTGCATGATTCTACCCATAGACGTAATGGCAACCCCTGATCATGCAACATGGCTCCTCTTACTCCAACTATGCTTCTTTTCTTCCTGATTTTGCTATGGGGTATGGGGTGCTATCAGTTCTCTTCTAATACCCTCTCTGGCTCAAAATTCCTTGAAGGTGCTAGAAACATATTCTTCTCCATTATCACTTCTCAGGGCTTTTAATTTCTTACCAGTCTGCTTTTCAAGCAATGCTTTTAATTCAACAAATTTTGAGAAAAAAATCATCCTTCCTCCACCTGAAGAAGATCCAAGATTTTTTTGAAAATTCATAAAATAAATTACACACCTGTGTTTTTCTATAGAGGATGTAGAAAAGGTTCCACATACATCATAGTGGACACACTCGAAGATTTCTCCAGCTTTGCTATCTCATCCCGAGAAAGGAGATTTTACATATTTCCGCATTATGCATCCGTTGCAAACTTCATGTTGGTTAAGGGTTCATTTCGAGAGACCAGTGGTAATCTACTACATAATATTCAAGGTCCCATGGTGTAAGTGTCCCATGCATTTATGCTATAGTTCTCCAACATCTCGACTCTACATTTCTCCCTCCTTGCTACTCAGTGTAGTGGAAGCTTGCACCTCAATTTTGTAGGCATTCTTTACTCAAACTCCAAACTATTTCACCTTCCTAGTATCTAAGCTACATGTCAAATTATTTCCCCTTACTGAAAACGAAATCATAGCCATGGTCCTCCAATACAACTACAAAGATCAAATTCTTCTTTAGCCTAAGTACATACATGACACAAGATCTGATGCACAATCTCTGCATCAAAATTTGTAGAGATTTGTAGAGAATTTGGAGGAAATTCCTACATGGTATCGGAGCTGCTTGATTTGTAGAAGAGATTTTTATAGGATATGAAGCGAGGATTGATCATCGGATCTATTATTCAGAAAGTGTTTACATTTTATTTCTTCAGGCAGAGTCTGTAATCGGGCCAGGTAGCCTCTGGATTCATCCTTCCTTTGGAAGGTGAGATATCTGGTGAATGCCCATACAGTCAATCTTTGTACAAGAAATAATTTGTTCTCACGAATTCTAGATCGGAAGCAGTTGAGTTTTGTGCTGGTGGAATTCGAATTTAATTCCAAAGCAAGAGATAAAACTCAGAAACATTCAGTTCGAGAATGGAGATAGTATGCCCCAGTATCTCACGAGGTTCACTCAGTGTAGAGATGAGCTGGGAAGTGTGGGGGTTACTGTTGATGATGACGATAGTGAGTCTAGCACTCCTTGACCTTCCTAAGAGTCGGCATAGCTACCAGGACTCGGTGAATGGAAGGGAGAAACTGCCAAATTGCGAACGACTATGGTCGGATTTGATGCAGGAGGAGATTAGACGGAGCACCAGAGACGGTTCTTCATCCATGCAGGATGAGGAGAACTGTGCCTTAGCGAGTAAGGCGAAGAAGGGAAAGAAGAAGGTTTCTCTTTTCGAATCTTGTTCTTCCAGTGATGGGAAGAAAGTTGACAAGTCGAACGTGCGATGCTTTCGTTGTCATGAGATTGGTTCATGGGTCAGGAACCTGTATGCTCTTGAGGTTCAAGATGCATGCAAAGCCTTGAGAAGCAAGGCAACTGATGGAGACTTGGTGGTTGAGAGGAAGCGTATATTACTTCTCAACATGAAGAGCCAGAAGAAGTCTCAGACGATTGTGGAGGAGCCACGATTGGTGCAGCAGCTTCAGGAGATTGTGGAGGAGCCACAATAGGGGAAGCTAAGAGGAGATCGAGTAGAGATATCTACTGATCCAGAGACCTCCAGTAGGGGGAAACTTCGAGCCAGGTGGGCTGAGGGATCGCATGCAGCCATACCTCCAGGTAGGAGGTGGGGTGATGTGGATTGATTGTTCCAAGGAGGAGGGGCAAGATCCTTGAGGTACCCAACCTCTTGGATGAGACCTTGCTACGGGAGCCCTGATGTGTAGTAGCAGGAACTGACTGATTGGGTAGAGACAGATGCGGATGGAGTGGCAGAGAGAGCGACAGTGCAGGGAATCCAAGGACAGCGCATAGCTAGCAAGCTGTAGCAATGCGAGAGGCACAAGTGTTTTGCACAGTGCTAGGTGGCACAGAGAGGTGTGCAATGGTGCGAGATGCATGGAGATGTTGCAGTAGCGCAGATGTCAGAGAGGGAGCACTTGTCAGCAGCAGGTAGAGCTTCAGCATCAGAGGATGTTTCTATCCCAACAGGGAGGTCAGTTGGGAGGTGCAGTGCGGATGCAATGCTAGGAGATAGAACCAGCACCAGCACGGATGCAGTCAGAGTTCAAAGTGACAGAGGCTAGAGCAGTCAGATATTGAAGAGCACAGAGATGTAAAGTTTCAGTCGACAGAGGCAATAGCAGTCAGAGACTTTGATGACAGAGCAAGTGGACCGGCCAGATGTGTTGCATGGAGAACATTCCAGAGTTACAGGATCGGGTTTGAGAGGAAGCCTTTCTTGTTGAGAGGGAGTGTTGAAAAGTGTGCAACAAGAAATTCTTGTTGAGATTGCAACAAGATGATGGAGCTTAGTGAAAAGAGTCGCCTTCACTAAGTGGGCCCGCAGGCTATTTTTGGCGCAAGTCTATTTTTAGACTATGTCTATTTTTAGACATATGGATCATGTCTATGTTTATGGATTATTGATCAAGTTGGGAAAAATATATGGACTTCTATTTTTGATGAAAGTGTGAGTGATCATAGTGTGAGTGATCAAAGTCTATTTTTAGACTGGCTGTGAAAAATAGAAAAGTCAAATATTATTATCTCACAATAATATTTGGACTATAAACTTGATCTTATTCTCTTGGAGCACTTCAGTTTGAGCTACAGAGGTGGCACATGCAGCTGTCAGAAGGAAATACGCTTTTCTTATGAGTCAGTTGAGTTGTTGCATGCATGACTTCAGTTAGAACTCAAGTGAGTTGAGTTTAGTGGACTGGAGGTACAGTTGATGGAGTTGTGTTCAGTTTGACTTAGTTAAACTAGTTGTAGTTAGTCTAACTACAGATAGACTAATGATGAGTTGTTAAACTAATTATTAACTCATAATACAACTAAAGAATACATCAGTTAACTCAGTTTCATGTTTGTGCATGTTCAGTTCAACAGGGACAAGTGGTAGAGAATCAGATTGCTATCAGTTGGGACTATAGTTGTGCATCAGATCTTGCACAATCAAGGGATTGAGTATGCCAATGAGTTTGCTCACGTTTTTGGCCCACATTTTAGCCTTTTCTCACGTCCACAAAGAGTGAGTGACTATTTTGCAGGTGAAAAACGAGTTTGGGAAGCCATTCTCATCAGTTCTTGAGCTTGAGCAGTGGAGGCAGGCAAGCAGTGGAAGAGATTTGGAGATCAGATCTGAGCTGTATTGTGTGTAACAGGTGGAGATACTTGTGAGAAGTATTATGCTGTGTAATGTTACATGATTCAATAAATATAATATATAGATAGTGTGGGGTTTTTAGCGAGATGATTTCCCCGGGATACATACTGTGTTAATGAGTTCGATTGATGCTTCTATGTGTGCCTGTGAATGTTTCTGCTTCTGTAAATTGATGATCAACGTAAAGGAGATTATGTATTATACATGTTCCGCTTATAATTGTATGATCAGGATAATCTCTGTGAATATGTGTCATATTATTCAAAATTTCTACAATTATAAGCGGAACATGTATAATACATAATCTCCTCTGCGTTGATCATCAATTTACAGAAGCAGAAGCATTCACAGGCACACATGGAAGCATCAATCAAACTGAATAACACAGTATGTATCCCGGGGAAAGCATCTCGCTAAAAACCCCACACTATCTGCATATGATATTGATTGAATCATGTAACATTACACAGCATAATACTTCTCACAAGTATCTCCACCTCTGTTACACACAATACAGCTCAGATCTGATCTCCAAATCTCTTCCACTGCTTGCCTGCCTCCACTGCTCAATACCTGCTCAAGAACTGAGGAGATGGCTTCCCAAACTCGTTTTTCACCTGCAAAATAGTCACTCACTCTTTGTGGACGTGAGCAAAGGCTAAAATGTGGGCCAAATACGTGAGAAAACTCATTGGCATACTCAATCCCTTGATTGTGCAAGATCTGATGCACAACTATAGTCACAACTGATAGCAATCTGATTCTCTACCACTTATCCCTGTTGAACTGAACATGCACTGACATGCAACTGAGTTAACTAATGTATTCTTTAGTTGTATTATGAGTTAATAATTAGTTTAACAACTCATCATTAGTCTATCTGCAGTTAGACTAACTTCAACTAGTTTAACTAAGTCAAACTGAACACAACTCCATCAACTGTACCTCCAGTCCACTAAACTCAACTCACTTGAGTTCTAACTGAAGTCATGCATGCAACAACTCAACTGACTCATAAGAAAAGCGTATTTCCTTCTAACAGATGCATGTGCCACCTTTGTAGCTCAAACTGAAGTGCTCCAAGAGAATAAGATCAAGTTTATAGTCCAAATATTATTGTGAGATAATAATATTTGACTTTTCTATTTTTGACAGCTAGTCTAAAAATAGACTTTGATCACTCACACTGTGATCACTCACACTTTCATCAAAAATAGAAGTCCATCTATTTTTCCCAACTTGATCAATCATCCATAAACATAGACATGATCCATATGTCTAAAAATAGACATAGTCTAAAAATAGACTTGCGCCAAAAATAGCCTGCGGGCCCACTTAGTGAAGGCGACTCTTTTCACTAAGCTCCATCATCTTGTTGCAATCTCAACAAGAATTTCTTGTTGCACACTTTTCAACACTCCCTCTCAAAAAGAAAGGCTTCCTCTCAAACCCGATCCTGTAACTCTGGAATGTTCTCCATGCAAAACATCTGGCCGGTCCACTTGCTCTGTCATCAAAGTCTCTGACTGCTATTGCCTTTGTCGACTGAAACTCTGCATCTCTGTGCTCTTCAATATCTGACTGCTCTAGCCTCTGTCACATTGATCTCTGACTACATCCGTGCTGCTGCTGGTTCTATCTCCCAGCATTGCATCCGCATTGCACCTCCCAACTGACCTCCCTGTTGGGATAGAAACATCCTCTGATGCTGAAGCTCTACCTGCTGCTGACAAGTGCTCCCTCTCTGACATCTGCACTACTGCAACATCTCCATGCATCTCGCACCATTTCACACCTCTCTGTGCCACCTAGCACTGTGCAAAACACTTGTGCCTCTCGCATTGCTACAGCCTGCTAGCTATGCGCTGTCCTGGGATTCCCTGCACTGTCGCTCTCTCTGCCGCTCCATCCGCATCTGTCTCTACCCAATCAGTCAGTTCCTGCTACTACACATTTGGGGCTCCCGTAGCAAGGTCTCATCCAAGAGGTTGGGTACCTCAAGGATCCTGCCCCTCCTCCTTGGGATGATCAATCCACATCACCCCACCTCCTACCTGGAGTTATGGCTGCATGCGATCCCTCAGCCCACCTGGCTTGAAGTTTCCCCCTACTGGAGGTCTCTGGATCAGTAAATATCTCTACTCGATCTCCTCTCAGCTTCCCCTGTTGTGGCTCCTCCACAATCTCCTAAAGTTGTTGCACCAATCATGGCTCCTCCACAATCGTCTGAGACTTCTTCTGGCTCTGCATGTTGAGAGGTAATATACGCTCCCTCTCAACCACCAAGTCTCCATCAGTTGCCTTGCTGCTCAAGGCTTTGAATGCATCTTGAACCTCAAGAGCATACAGGTTCTTGACCCGTGAACCAATCTGCTTCACCTGTCTAGTGATGATGTGTCTAAGGAAAACCTTTCCCTTACTAAAGACCACATCATATCCTCTGTCTTCCAACATCGCGATCGACACCAAGTTTCTCTTCAGTCCTGGTACATACTTGACATCAGTCAAGGTAAGGCGAGCTCCATGCTCCCTCTGAAAAATAACTGTGTCTACACCTGAGACACTATACTTCTCATCATTACCCATCCCTATGAGTATCTGGAGATCTTTCTCCTCCAAAGTACGGAACAAACTTTTGTCACCGGTCATGTGGAAAGAAGCTCCACTGTCAAGAAACCAACCACTTCCCACCATGGATGAAACCATGCATGCGAAGAGTGTGAAGTCCAACTCAAACTGTGAAGCAAGTGAGGCTGCCTCACCTTCAGATCCTTCCCCAGATCCCTTCTTGGACTTCTTCTTTGGGAAATTAGTAGCATAATGACCCAACTCATGACAACGAAAGCATCTCACCTTCGCCTTGTCAACCTTCTTCCCATCATTGGAAGAACAAGATTCGAAAAGAGAAACCTTCTCCTTCCCCTTCTTCGCCTTACTCGCTAAGGCACAGTTCTCCTCATCCTGCATGGATGAAGAACTGTCTCTGGTGCGCCGTCTAATCTCCTCCTGCATCAAATCCGACCATAGTCGTTCCCAATTTGGCAGTTTCTCCCTTCCATTCACCGAGTCCTGGTAGCTATGCCAACTCTTAGGAAGGTCAAGGAGTCCTAGACTCACCATCCTCATCCGACAGTCACCCCCACACTTCCCAGCTCATCCCGGCATTGGGTGAACTTCATGAGATACTAGGGCATGCTATCTCCATTCTCGCACTGAATGTTTCTAAGTTTTATCTCTTACTTTGGAATTAAATTCGAATTCCACCAGCTCAAAACTCAACCGCTTCCGATCTAGAATTCGTGAGAACAAAGTATTTCTTGTACAGAGATCGACTGTATGGGCATTCACCCGATATCTCACCTTCCAAAAGAAGGATGAATCCAGAGGCTACCTGGCCCGATTACAGACTCTGCCTGAAGAAATAAAATGTAAACACTTCCTGAATAATAGACCCGATGATCAATCCTCGCTTGATATCCTGTAAAAATCTCTTCTACAAATCAAGCAGCTCCGATACCATGTAGAAACTTTTTCTACAATTATCTAGCTCTGATACCATGTAGAAATTTTGAATAATTTAACACATATTCACAGAGATTATCCTGATCATAAAATTATAAGCGGAACTAGATCTGATGCACAACGATAGTCACAACTGATAGCAATCTGATTCTCTACCACTTGTCCCTGTTGAACTGAACATGCACTGACATGCAACTGAGTTAACTGATGTATTCTTTAGTTGTATTATGATTTAATAATTAGTTTAACAACTCATCATTAGTCTATCTGCAGTTAGACTAACTACAACTAGTTTAACTAAGTCAAACTGAACACAACTCCATCAACTGTACCTCCAGTCCACTAAACTCAACTCACCTGAGTTCTAACTGAAGTCATGCATGCAACAACTCAACTGACTCATAAGAAAAGCGTATTTCCTTCTGACAGCTGCATGTGCCACCTCTGTAGCTCAAACTGAAGTGCTCCAAGAGAATAAGATCAAGTTTATAGTCCAAATATTATTGTGAGATAATAATATTTGACTTTTCTATTTTTGACAGCCAGTCTAAAAATAGACTTTGATCACTCACATTGTGATCACTCACACTTTCATCAAAAATAGAAGTCCATCTATTTTTTTCCCAACTTGATCAATCATCCATAAACATAGACATGATCCATATGTCTAAAAATAGACATAGTCTAAAAATAGACTTGCGCCAAAAATAGCTTGCGGGCCCACTTAGTGAAGGCGACTCTTTTCACTAAGCTCCATCATCTTGTTGCAATCTCAACAAGAATTTCTTGTTGCACACTTTTCAACACTCCCTCTCAACAAGAAAGGCTTCCTCTCAAACCCGATCCTATAACTCTGGAATGTTCTCCATGCAACACATCTGGCCGGTCCACTTGCTCTGTCATCAAAGTCTCTGACTGCTATTGCCTCTGTCGACTGAAACTCTCCATCTCTGTGCTCTTCAGTATCTGACTGCTCTAGCCTTTGTCACTTTGATCTCTGACTGCATCCGTGCTGCTGCTGGTTCTACCTCCCAGCATTGCATCCGCACTGCACCTCCCAACTGACCTCCCTGTTGGGATAGAAACATCCTCTAATGCTGAAGCTCTACCTGCTGCTAACAAGTGCTCCCTCTCTGACATCTGCGCTACTGCAACATCTCCATGCATCTCGCACCATTGCACACCTCTCTGTGCCACCTAGCACTGTGCAAAACACTTGTGCCTCTCGCATTGCTACAGCCTGCTAGCTATGCGTTGTCCTGGGATTCCCTGCACTGTCGCTCTCTCTGCCGCTCCATCCGCATCTGTCTCTACCCAATCAGTCAGTTCCTGCTACTACACATCGGGGCTCCCGTAGCAAGGTCTCATCCAAGAGGTTGGGTACCTCAAGGATCTTGCCCCTCCTCCTTGGGATGATCAATCCACATCACCCCACCTCCTACCTGGAGGTATGGATGCATGCGATCCCTCAGCCCACCTGGCTTGAAGTTTCCCCCTACTGGAGGTCTCTGGATGAGTAGATGTCTCTACTCGATCTCCTCTCAGCTTCCCCTGTTGTGTCTCCTCCACAATCTCCTGAAGCTGCTGCACCAATCGTGGCTCCTCCACAATCGTCTCAGACTTCTTCTGGCTCTGCATGTTGAGAGGTAATATACGCTCCCTCTCAACCACCAAGTCTCCATCAGTTGCCTTGCTGCTCAAGGCTTTGCATGCATCTTGAACCTCAAGAGCATACAGGTTCTTGACCCGTGAACCAATCTGCTTCACCTGTCTAGTGATGATGTGTCTAAGGAAAACCTTTCCCTTACTAAAGACCACATCATATCCTCTGTCTTCCAACATCGCAATCGACACCAAGTTTCTCTTCAGTCCTGGTACATACTTGACATCGGTCAAGTTAAGGCGAGCTCCATGCTCCCTCTGAAAAATAACCGTGCCTACACCTAAGACACTATACTTCTCATCATTACCCATCCCTATGAGTATCTGGAGATCTTTCCCCTCCAAAGTACTGAACAAATTTTTGTCACCGGTCATGTGGAAAGAAGCTCCACTGTCAAGAAACCAACCACTTCCCACCATGGATGAAACCATGCATGCGAAGGGTGTGAAGTCCAACTCAAACTGTGAAGCAAGTGAGGCTGCCTCACCTTCAGATCCTTCCCCGAATCCCTTCTTTGACTTCTTCTTTGGGCAATTAGTAGCATAATGACCCAACTCATGACAACGAAAGCATCTCACCTTCGCCTTGTCAACCTTCTTCCCATCATTGGAAGAACTGGATTCACAAAGAGAAACCTTCCCCTTCCCCTTCTTCGCCTTACTCGCTAAGGCACAGTTCTCCTCATCCTGCATGGATGAAGAACCATCTCTAGTGCTCCGTCTAATCTCCTCTTGCACAAGATCTGACCACAGTCTTTCCCATCCTGGAAATTTCTCCCGACCATTGACAGAGTCCTGATAGGAATGCCAACTCTTCGGAAGACCAAGGAGAGCCAAGCTCACCAAGTCCTCATCATCGACAGTAACCCCCACACTTCCCAGCTCATCTCGACACTGAGTGAACTTCGTGAGATACTTGGGGATACTGTCACCCTTCTCGCATTTGATGTTTCTGAGTTTATCTTTGAGCGCCAGCTTCCTTTGATCGCTCTTGCTTTGGAATAATTCTGTTAATGATTTCCACATCAAATATGGAGTAGCCTTTCCATGGAGGTTGGACACAATGTGATCCTTCACGCCCTCCAACAGAATCCTTCGACATTTTGCGATCTTCTTTTGCCAAGCATCAGCTTGAGTAGCATCAGTAGGCTTTGGGATATCCGTATCTATGAACTCCTTCAGCCCGTTATCATCCAATACTGCCTCCATCTTGTCCTTCCATGCAATATAGTTTGAGCTGCCCTCAAGAGCATACTCCAATCGCAATCCGTTGAAAGACATTGTTGCATTGTCACCAAGAAAAAACTGCTGCAAATTCGAATTCCACCAGCAACCAACTCATCTGCTTCCGATCTAGAATTCGTGAGTACAAAATATTTCTCGTACAGAGATTGACTGTATGGGCTTTTACCGGATATTTCACCTTCCAAAGGAAGGATGAATCCAGAGGCTACCTGGCCCGATTACAGACTCTGCCTGAAGAAATTGAATGTAACCACTTCCTGAATAGTATATCTGATGATCAATCCTCGCTTGATATCCTGTAAAAATCTCTTCTACAAATCAAGCTGCTCTGATACCATGTAGAAATTTTGAATAATTTAACACATATTCACAGAGATTATCCTGATCATACAATTATAAGCGGAACATGTATAATACATAATCTCCTCTACGTTGATCATCAATTTACAGAAGCAGAAACATTCACAGGCGCACATCTATACGTGTGCATTTTGGCCCACTATGCAGTATTTGGCCCACATTTTAGCCTTTGCTCACGTCCAATTAGCCTTTGTTGAAAAGTGTGCAACAAGAAATGCTTGTTGAGAGTGCAACAATATGATGGAGCTTATTGAAAAGAGTTGCCTTCACTAAGTGGGCCCGCAGGTACTATTTTGCAGGTGAAAAACGAGTTTGGGAAGCCATTCTCATCAGTTCTTGAGCAGGTATTGAGCAGTGGAGGCAGGCAAGCAGTGGAATAGATTTGGAGATCAGATCTAAGCTGTATTGTGTGTAACAGGTGAAGATACTTCTGAGAAGTATTATGCTTTGTATTTTTACATGATTCAATCAATATAATATACAGATAGTGTGGGGTTTTTAGCGAGATGCTCTCCCCGGGATACATACTGTGTTAATGAGTTTGATTGATGCTTCTATGTGTGCCTGTGAATGTTTCTGCTTCTGTAAATTGATGATCAACATAGAGGAGATTATGCATTATACATGTTCCGCTTATAATTGTATGATCAGGATAATCTTTGTGAATATGTGTCATATTATTCAAAATTTCTACATGGTATCAGAGCTAGATAATTGTAGAAAAAGTTTCTACATGGTATCAGAGCTGCTTGATTTGTAGAAGAGATTTTTACAGGATATTAACCGAGGATTGATCATCGGATCTACTATTCAGAAAGTGTTTACAATTTATTTCTTTAGGTAGAGTCTGTAATCGGGCCAGGTAGCCTCTGGATTCATCCTTCCTTTGGAAGGTGAGATATCCGGTGAATGTCGAGACAGTCAATCTCTGTACAAGAAATACTTTGTTCTCACGAATTCTAGATCGGAAGCAGTTGAGTTTTGAGCTGGTGGAATTCGTTTATTCCAAAGCAAGAGATAAACTCATAAACATTCAGTGTGAGAATGGAGACAGTATGCCCAGTATCTCACGAAGTTCACTCAATGCCGGGATGAGCTGGGAAGTGTGGAGGTGACTGTTGGATGAGGATGGTGAGTCTAGCACTCCTTGACCTTCCTAAGAGTTGGCATAGCTACCAGGACTCGGTGAATGGAAGGGAGAAACTGCCAAATTGGGAACGACCATGGTCGGATTTGATGCGGGGGAGATTAGACGGAGCACCAGAGACAATTCTTCATCCATGCAGGATGAGGAGAACTGTGCCTTAGCGAGTAAGGCGAAGAAGTGGAAGGAGAAGGTTTCTCTTTCTGAATCCAGTTCTTCCAATGATGGGAAGAAGGTTGACAAGGCGAAGGTGAGATGCTTTCGTTGTCATGAGTTGGGTCATTATGCTACTAATTGCCCAAAGAAGAAGTCCAAGAAGGGATCCGAGGAAGGATCTGAAGGTGAGGCAGCCTCACTTGCTTCACAGTTTGAGTTGGACTTCACACTCTTCGCATGCATGGTTTCATCCATGGTGGGAAGTGGTTGGTTTCTTGACAGTGGAGCTTCTTTCCACATGACCGGTGACAAAAATTTGTTCAGTACTTTGGAGGAGAAAGATCTCTAGATACTCATAGGGATGGGTAATGATGAGAAGTATAATGTCTCAGGTGTAGGCACGGTTATTTTTCAGAGGGAGCATGTAGCTCGCCTTACCTTGACCGATGTCAAGTATGTACCAGGACTGAAGAGAAACTTGGTGTCGATCGCGATGTTAGAAGACAGAGGATATGATGTGGTATTTAGTAAGGGAAAGGTTTTCCTTAGACACATCATCACTAGACAGGTGAAGCAGATTGGTTCACGGGTCAAGAACCTGTATGCTCTTGAGGTTCAAGATGCATGCAAAGCCTTGAGCAGCAAGGCAACTGATGGAGACTTGGTGGTTGAGAGGGAGCATATATTACCTCTCAACATGCAGAGCCAGAAGAAGTCTCAGACGATTGTGGAGGAGCCACGATTGGTGCAACAGCTTCAGGAGATTGTGGAGGAGCCACAACTGGGGAAGCTGAGAGGAGATCGAGTAGAGACATCTACTCATCCAGAGACCTCCAGTACGGGGAAACTTCAAGCCAGGTGGGCTGAGGGATCGCATGCATCCATACCTCCAGGTAGGAGGTGGGGTGATGTTGATTGATCATCCCAAGGAGGAGGGGCAAGATCCTTGAGGTACCCAACCTCTTGGATGAGACCTTGCTACAGGAGCCCCGATGTGTAGTAGCAGGAACTGACTGATTGGGTAGAGACAGATGCGGATGGAGCGGCAGAGAGAGCGACAGTGCAGGGAATCCCAGGACAGCGCATAGCTAGCAAGCTGTAGCAATGCGAGAGGCACAAGTGTTTTGCACAGTGCTAGGTGGCACAGAGAAGTGTGCAATGGTGCGAGATGCATGGAGATGTTGCAGTAGTGCAGATGTCAGAGAGGGAGCACTTGTCAGCAGAAGGTAGAGCTTCATCATCAGAGGGTGTTTCTATCCCAACAGGAGGTCAGTTGGGAGGTGTAGTGCGGGTGCAATGCTGGGAGATAGAACCAGCAGCAGCACGGATGCAGTCAGAGATCAAAGTGACAGAGGCTAGAGTAGTCAGATACTGAAGAGCACAGAGATGCAGAGTTTCAGTCGACAGAGGCAATAGCAGTCAGAGACTTTGATGACAGAGCAAGTGGACCGGCCAGATGTGTTGCATGGAGAACATTCCAGAGTTACAGGATCGGGTTTGAGAGGAAGCCTTTCTTGTTGAGAGGGAGTGTTGAAAAGTGTGCAACAAGAAATGCTTGTTGAGAGTGCAACAATATGATGGAGCTTAGTGAAAAGAGTCGCCTTCACTAAGTGGGCCCGCATGCTATTTTTGGCGCAAGTCTATTTTTAGACTATGTCTATTTTTAGACATATGGATCATGTCTATGTTTATGGATGATTGATCAAGTTGGGAAAAATAGATGGACTTCTATTTTTGATGAAAGTGTCAGTGATCACAGTGTGAGTGATCAAAGTCTAGTTTTAGACTGGCTGTCAAAAATAGAAAAGTCAAATATTATTATCTCACAATAATATTTGGACTATAAACTTGATCTTATTCTCTTGGAGCATTTCAGTTTGAGCTACAGAGGTGGCACATGCAGCTGTCAGAAGGAAATACGCTTTTCTTATGAGTTAGTTGAGTTGTTGCATGCATGACTTCATTTAGAACTCAAGTGAGTTGAGTTTAGTGGACTGGAGGTACAGTTGATGGAGTTGTGTTCAGTTTGACTTAGTTAAACTAGTTGTAGTTAGTCTAACTGCAGATAGACTAATGATGAGTTGTTAAACTAATTATTAACTCATAATACAACTAAAGAATACATCAGTTAACTCAGTTGCATGTCAGTGCATGTTCAGTTCAACAGGGACAAGTGGTAGAGAATCAGATTGCTATCAGTTGTGACTATAGTTGTGCATCAGATCTTGCACAATCAATGGATTGAGTATGCCAATGAGTTTGCTCATGTATTTGGCCCACATTTTAGCCTTTGCTCACGTCCAAAAAGAGTGAGGACTATTTTGTAGGTGAAAAACGAGTTTGGGAAGCCATTCTCATCAGTTCTTGAGCAGGTATTGAGCAGTGGAGGCAGGCAAGCAGTGGAATAGATTTGGAGATCAGATCTGAGATGTATTGTGCGTAACAGGTGAAGATACTTCTGAGAAGTATTATGATTTGTATTGTTACATGATTCAATCAATATAATATACAGATAGTGTGGGGTTTTTAGCGAGATGCTTTCCCCGGGATACATACTGTGTTAATGAGTTTGATTGATGCTTCTATGTGTTCTTGTGAATGTTTCTACTTCTGTAAATTGATGATCAACGTAGAGGAGATTATGTATTATACATGTTCCGCTTACAATTGTATGATCAGGATGATCTCTGTGAATATGTGTCATATTATTCAAAATTTCTACACTTTCAGATGAAGGTGGAAGCTTGAATCGCTCTTAAAGGTTACAATGTCAGTTATTTTGGTACCGTGTCACCCATCATCCCCATGTTTTATGTGAAACGCGAGATATTTCTCATCTAGAATACTAAATAATTCTTTGCATCGTGTCATAGAGAATGTGACACCTAAATCTAGATACCACACACTCCCCATTATAGTTTTGGCCATGCATGCAATAAGAGTGGAGTCTAATTCAAGCTGTGAGGAAAGTGCTTCACCTCCTACTCCTCCTGAAGGCTTCTGGTTAGACTTATTGTGTAGACTCTTTATTGCATAGTGCCCAAATTTGTGGTAGTGAAAAAATTTAAATTTCTAAGGTCCTTCTTCTTTCCATTATTCTATTTAGTTTCTAGCTTTTTTTGGGCCTTCTTACCCTTTCCTTTCTTTCCCTTCCCAACTAAGGGAAAATTATATTCCTTGTTATATTTGGATGTTACTCCATCTCTAGTGTTCTGCTGAATTTCTTCCTACATGAGATCTGATGAGAGTCTCTCCCAATTTGGCAAGTTGTCCCTTCCATTTATAAAGTCCTAGTAGTTATGCCACGATTTTGGAATGCCTAAGAGGGCTAGGCTCACTAGTTTTGAAGAGGGAATATTTTCTCCAGCACCTACATGATTATCTCGATACTGAGTGAACCTAGAGAGGTAATGTGCAATGGTTTCTCCTTTCTGCATGTAGATGTTTCCAAGCTTGTCCCTCAATGCCAATTTCCTGGCATCATTGATATTTTCAAATAAATTAGTGAGCGTATTTGACATAGAAAAGGGAGTCTCCTTTCCATGTAAATTTGAGACTATGTGGTCTCTCACACCCTCCAGGATGATCCTTCTGGATTTTGTGGTATCCTTCTTCGACTGGGCTAATTGTTGTGCATTTGATACTGTTGAATTTGGAATGTCAGTTTTGGTGTGCTCCAACACACCATTTTCGTCGAGCATTTATTCCATTCTATCCTTTCAAGGTATGAAATTCAAAGTTAACTGAAAGGAATTGTCCAATCTCAATCCGTTAAAAGACATTTTCTTGCACGAAAGAAAACTACTTCATTGAATCTGCAAATTGAAGTCTCTGAAGGAGAGCTTGTATATACTCATTTTCAGTGTGATTTCTGCTTTTATACCATGTAGAAATTAATGTAAATTTGCTGCTACTCATTTTTTGAAATGAAAACAACAGATTACAAAATTCCTCTACTATTCTTCATAATGCAAATCACTATTTAGAAACACATGAAATGACATGCAACCATTAAAACAGGACAAGAACATATTTATTTATAGGGGAACCCAATTGGGAATGACCCCACTGCTACTTTTCATTAATCACATGAGAATGACAAACTATTATAATGTCTTTCCTTGATTCTAAAGCACAACGCACACTGTAAACCTATTCTCATGCTGGCTGTCATACTCTGGCCAACACTTAGAGAATTCAAGGCCCCAGCTTGCTCATTTATCCTTGCAAAATACTAGAGGAATTTAGATCCTAAAACATATGAATTTTGTGCTATTTTCTTACACAATTCCCAAGGAATGATTCACCTACTTAACTGCCAAGCCTGTACACTCAACTAGTCTACGATAGATAGTTACAGTGTGCCTTTTCCTCCACTCTATAGGTATTTTGAATTCCATGTATGTGTGGGTTATTTTTAGTTGATTGACTAGTTTATCTAAGAGGTCATTGAGTTAACAACAATTATACTACTCACTACATGCTTGACATTATTAATTGAGTCAAACTACAAATAATTGAACTAAATTGCTAAATTTTAGCAATCACTACATGCACAATTCTACTTCTAGCATATAGCTTGAATTTATTGACTAAAGTAGTAGAGAAATGTCATGTCATACAAGTTAAGTACAATCCAAGTCATTTTGGTGACGTTGGAAATGGAATTACTAAATTTAACTAAGGCATTAGTCAAATTTAACCTTTCTTTCTATAATTTCTAACAATTTTACCATCATATAATTCACTTCTACATAGAATTTGTTACAATACCATGGTATATCAATATCACATGCCCCAAAAACCACAGATAACATTTTGAAATTAAAACTCAATACTTACAATAAGCTTATAACAAGATTCTTAACCATGGATATTATTAAATTTTAAATATGCTTTCTTACAATACCATTTATGAGTAGGAGGCCATATGAATAACATTTTCCCAAAAAAAATAACTCATTCAAAATAAAAATATTTTATAAATGTTTTATTTTAATATTATTTTATAACATTTTTTTAATTAAATCTAAAAGAAAAATGGTATGGGAGATGTTCCACTGGTGTGAATGTTTGTAAACATTTACATGTAGGCTCAATTAAAAAATAAAAAATATTAAAAGTTATTGTCTAGAAACATTTTGGGTGGATCAAAATAATAATAACAAAACATTTTGTCTTGGTCAAATTGCATAAACTAAAACTAAAAAAAAAAATTAATAATAAAATTAACTAGATTCATCTTTCTGGATCTAACAAGTGCCCAGAGACATTAAATCCGTTGAGATGTAAACATATTTTAGAATGAAAAGATATTTGATCACTCTCAATGCTAGGAGGTCCAGTTAAGATGAATCTAGGTTGGTTAACTTCAAATGAAGAAGTTGTAAAAATGAAACAACACATGGGATGCATTCCTGGAATGAAATGGGTTTCAAATTGTAGTTGTTCCTAATAATGAATTTCTCTAGGAGGAGAATACTTTTACTATTGATGTTCAGGAAGATCAAGGTAGAAGCCTCAACCCTTCAAGACTTAAGGGTTTCAACATTCCCAAATAAAAACATGAGAAAATAAAATAATTAAGAAAGGGTAGAGAGAAGGATATGTCAACTCCATTGCCTATTCCTCGATAATTTACAGGATGCATGGCCAGAAAATAACAACTATAAAATGGAATGAAGAAATTCTATTTCCTTCCAAAGAGTTCCACTAACCAGATGTAGATAGACATGGAGAAGAGTCATAATAAACAGGAAGGTTTTGTAGTTGTCTTTGAAACCAGGCCTAATAAATTGATTCTCTAAACATAAAAATTTTGAGTACCATGATAAAAAAATTATTTAGAACTTCTACAATTATAGGTGAAACGTTTTTCCACGATAGATAATATTTTTAACTACTAAAACAAGCAAAATTTTCAAGTTCCCTTGATCACTAAACTTTCCTGAAACTTAGGAAGAGCGCTATATACATAAACATACATAAACATGCACAGTCTTGTCTCGAAATGTTTCTGGGGTGACATCATTTCCTAGAGATCTGGAGAAAAGTGATTAGAGTGATGGGTGACATGTCTGGGAGAGCCTTTGCAAAGTTAAAAAGGCTGAGTTCTGGTCAAAGGGAAGTAAGGTTGTAACTATAGTTATTTAATTTTAATTTGAATTTATATTATGATTCAAAAATATTGAAATTATTCATCTTAAAAAAATTGATATATTATTATTATTTTTTTCAAAATTTCTAAAATTTGAAATGATGTTCTAAAAATAATAAAAAATTAAATACACTAAATTTATTGATATTGCAGAGTGTGAAAATTGTTAGTATAATTTAGTAACCTGACTAAAAAAGCTTTAAAACTTAAGTTCAATATAAAGAATTACATCCCATATACCAAAGAAGTAATGACTCAATCAATATTTGTATCACTATTCCTATCAAATCCAATCCCGAAGTAATGACTCAATAGATATTGGGATCATTATAAGAATTCATTTCTCAATCACTATTCCTATCAAATCCAAAATTATTTAACAATAACTATCCCATCTAAATTTAAATTTATTGTATTTATTTAACAATAAATGTATATATTGATTATCCTCTGCAATCCAAATCAATCACTATTCTTATATTCCTATTAAGATCAGAATTCATGACTCAATTTCTATTGCTATCCCATCAAAATTTATTTAATAATTCCTACTCCATCCAAATTTATTTAACACTAAAACTAAGTGCGATGAAGATGCGGGAATCTAGCGTGACAGAAATTTTCCTTGACAAAAAATACCCTTATCAAAAGGACAGATATGATCAGGGACCATGGTGGAAAGTTGAGTCCACGCGTTGGATTCTGAATCATAAATACACATCTCCATCATTCTTCTATTAACACCTTGACCTCGTTGCAATTGGTGGTTTAACAAAGAATAGCCTAGAAGGACAGTGCAACGCCTTGTGGAAGAGTCGAAAACCATTCCACTGAATGTGTAGCCAGGTAGAGGAGGACGAGGTAGGTGTCTCCAATTGGTGGTACCAGGAATTCCTATGGAAAGAGCCAACCGATCCCCTCGTTCATGACAACACACGATGCTCTTGCAACAATCCAAAACGATGCAATTGAGCAAAGGCACTTTGTAAATGTGTGAACCAGTACTGCATCCTTCTATAACCCAAAATTCCACATCATCTTTGGAATCCCAATGGATCTGAATCAGAAACCCCGGGGTAGAACAAAGCGACCAATTTGGAACAAGCCCTTCAAAGGCATCACGAGAAGACAGTAGATGTTTCCACTGTTTGCAGACAACCCTCATTTTGCCCAGAACCCTAATGGGCAGCTTCGCTAAAATCATATGCAACAACTCCTTTGGGAGCCTTTGCCAAATTTCTGCTTCCATTGCTAAAATATTTATTTCTTTCTCGCTGCCAAAAAGGAAATCTCACTATTGGGGCTGCAGGCACTCTAGACCCTTCACAGCTCTCCGTCAGTGTGCTCCGGTTTCAGGATTCAGGCCTCCCACACGAGTTATATAAAACAATATAAGTCCACAAAACCATCCCGTGATATAACGGTCTGCCCGCTCTTTCACGCATAAATTATAAAAAATTAATTTATCTGTGTCTGTGTGGTGAAATAATTTTTGAAGTGTGAGCTGGATTTCTGGTCTCAACACTACCCGTGGTTGATACTATATCGTTATTGATAATTATTACTTTTATTTATTTATTTTTATATATTTTTAATGTAATGGTCATAGTAATGGATAATTGGATTATTTTTTTATTATTTTCCGACAGATTCCAGTTGTTATTATTATTATAATGTTAATTATTATTATTGTTATAATGTTTTTTTTTTCCAAGGGGTTCACCCCTTGATCACCACAGACCTAACCCAAGAGCTTTCGGGTTTAGACCCTGTGACCTCCCATTGGCCGATTGAGCTAACCCTTGGGGCTATTATTGTTATAATGTTAATGGATAATTGGATTATTTTTTTATTATTTTGACACAGATTCCAATTGTTATTATTATTATACTGTTAATTGAAAGGCACACTTTAGTATGCTAGTAGTTTGACACAGATTTTAAGTGCTTTTATTATAATTCTATGTAACTTTATATTTATATTTGTTTTAATTTTTAGGGGGTTATCAAGTCAGTTTTTCTAATTATTTTGTTAGGTTAATAGTTTTTCAAATTAGTTATTAATATATTAGTGTAGTTATATAAATTAAATGTGTAATTTAATTTATAGATAAAGTGAATTTTTTCAAGACAGTTTTTTTTATTAATTTTAACCAAAATTTGATAGATATTTTAAAAAACTGAGTTTAAATGTTTAATTATAAAAATCTAAATGTATCTTAAAAAACAAAAAATACAATTTTGCTTGAAATTCTATTTCTCAATTCCCATGAATAACTTAGACCAGGCCTAAATTAAATAGTTGGTTTTTGGCTATGAACATTCACGCTCCACTTTATCATGGAATTCCACTCCCACTTTACCATTGAAATTTTAAATTATAAATAGATTTTGTTACAATATCATGAACCAATACCATAACTTATCAATGCTACATGTCCATAAAACCATAACTCATTTCACAATCAAAATATTTTATATAAATTTAATTCTAAGTTAATTTTACAACATTTTTATAATTACATTGAAATACAAGAAAAACAAAACTATTTTTTACCTCTCAACATATCTCAACCTTTTATCTTTGTAAAATAATTTGTGGAATGTCCATAGAACTTAATTTTGTACCATCTATCTATTAATTATTTATTATTAAATTAAATTTAAGAATCATTGTTCCAAAATAGACGTGCTTATATACATAATTATTTTATTGTATACCAAGTGTTTTCGAGATAAATCACATCAAAGTTTTAGGGTGAAGGGTTTGGAACCACTTGTTTTGGTTCATCATCACATCAAGTAATAATAATAATAATAATTATTATTATTATTATTATTATTATTATTATTTAATTATTATTAGTTTTAATTATTTAATTATTATTACTATTATTTTTCTTTTTAAAGTTTCGTTGGACTACAGTTTCTTCATATCCAATATATCACCCAAATCTAGTAGAGTATTTAGCTCCCACTTTTCTATGAAATTTTTAAACTTATAAATAAATTTTGTTATAATACCATAGACAAATACTCTAACTTATCAATGCTACATGTCCATAAAACCATACATTCAAACACAAAAAAAAAAAAACTATTTTTGAGCTAAATCTCAACCTTTTATCCTTGTAAAATATTTTGTAGAATGTCCATAGAACTTAAAATATTTTGCATACCAAGTGTCTTCGAGATAAATCACATTAGGATGATGAACCGCTTATTCGGTTCATCATCACAACAAGGTTAATAATAATAATAATAATAATAATAATAATAATAATAATAATTTATTATTATTAGTTTGAATTATTTTATTATTATTATTATTATTATTTTTAAAGCTTGGTGGGACTAAATATTTGTCATATCCAATATATCACCCAAATCTAGTAGGGAATTGAATAAGTGACTTCAAGTCAAGGAGTGCCTTAACAATTAGCTATTACCATATCAAATAAGACTCTCTCATTGAAATAAAGGAGTATGGTAGGATGGGAAGAAGCGCCCGCCTCTGAAGAGCGATGGCAGAATTGAAACCCTGCAGAACCCTGAGCTTGGCTCGGCAAGCTAGCCTGCAACATCGACCATTACAAGGCAGATCAGCAAAGGAGCTCTCACCTAATCCGCTCCATGCACAACTCCGGGTGGGTTCAACCCCCCCTTCTTATACACCTTTCATTTTCAGCAGCATCCCAATGGAAACCCCCAACTTCCCTACCAGCTCCAGATCTGAGGGAATGAGCCATGAATCAGAGCCAAAAGGAACTGCATCAGCGAGGCACAATCCCAAGCGACACAGCGAGCAAGAATCGTCCCCATGCAAGCCCATCTCGAAGGAAATACCAAAACTAATCATTGAAGATCCATGGATAGATGAATATAGAGACCACATGAGCAAACACACCCTGATCTGCAGATTCATGGGGGTTCAACTGAACTAAAAGGCTCTATGTTGGTGGATAAACTAGAAATGGAAACCCAAAGGGGATTTCGAGCTCTAGCTGGGATCGAGAAGCTTTTTCACCATCATCTTCGCCCACAGGGAAGACCGAGATCGTATCTTTGAAGGAGGACCATGTTTCCACAACTCTGCTGGACTATACATCACGTACTGGAGGCCAAACTTCGCTTCAGAATAGGAGGATTTCAGAAAGGTTCCAATATGGATTCGCCTTCACTCTATGCCTATGGATTACTGGAACAAGAGAATCTTGGAGGCCATAGGAAACAAGTTGGGAGTCTTCATAAAAGCCTCAGATCTAACATCACAAGGTAAGTACATGGCTTATGCTAGAATCTGTGTTTAATTGGATATTTCAGGACCCCTCCCAAGCCATATGGAGCTGATCCACAGAGGAGTGCATTGGAAGCAAAGCATTGATTATGAAAATATCCCATTCAGATGCCGAACCTGCCGCCAGCACGGACATCTCAGCCACGGATGCGCTGTCAATCAATCACAGCCCAAAGCTCAACAAGAACAAGGGGAAACTCCAACACCTGGTTTAACCCCCACTTCAAGAAAGAATAAAGATAAGAGAAGCAAAAAGGCTCCAAAACAACCCACCAACACTACCCCCACCAATAAGACCCCCACCCAGCAAAATAGCTTTGAAATTCTCGGCAATCTTGACTCATCGGAGCACCCAGCAGCTCCTCAAGCCCCCACTGATCATAATCTAACAGATCCAAGCCAACCCATGCCTACCACCAAAGCCCTAAGCTCAAGCTCTGACCCAACCCATGCCCAGGTACCACAACACCATCAGGACTCCTCTTCCCTCCAGATTATCACCAACCAAACCTCAAAGCAAACCCAGCAACGCACAGAAATGTATTTAGATCAGCCCTCCACAACACCCTCAAGCAATCCTCTAGAGGAGATTCTTGGTGATCTAGATCTTCAAAAGGTCAATGAGCAATGGTCCAAATTGGGAGTCGATGCCATTCCTCAAGAACATTTGGAGAAGATAGAAATGGCCTACTTGCAGCTGGAATACATCAACCAGAATGCAGCCAAAAGGCAATGGGGAAATAGCAGCCAAACAGGAATACAAGCCAACATGGATCTGGATCAATATAAACCTTAGGGACCAGGCAGAAAAAGAGGGCGCAAATCCACAAGACAACAGATACAAGAGCTAGGCAGATGCGTAATCAACGAGGGGAAAATCAGGGCATTGGTCCTTTCTGCTCCAATGATTGCTCAATGAAAATCACAACCTCGAACATCAGGGGGCTAAACAATACCTCTAAAAGAAGGATCCTGAAAAACGGCCTATTCTCGTAGCACCCAAACATTGTCCTACTGCAAGAATCCAAATGCTCTTCCAAAAGCACGGAAACCCTAAAAAAACTTGTTTCCAACAGTCATCAATGCATCAGCATAGATGGAATTGGGCAAGTAGGAGGGTTGATCACATTCTGGAACAAAAGCAAATTCATAGTACAAAATGCTCTGTCCACCAAGCACTCTCTATCGGTGATTTTTAACATGCCAGATTCAGGGCAATCGATCTGCGTTACCAATGTATATGGACCCCAATGACTTCAGGAAAAGCTGGAGATGCTGCTAGATCTGGATGAAGTCAGAGAACACCATGGGGAAGATCACTAGATTTTAGGAGGAAACTATAATATGATTACGAATCTAGCAGAGAAAAAGGAAGGACTACGAAGACTGGATAAGGACTCGGAAGCATTCAACACTTTTATTGTTGCTTCCAAACACATTGACATCCCCACCGTCAATGGTCTACATACCTGGAACAATAAGCAAGGAGGAAACCAATAGATAGCTTCAAGGCTTGACAAATTCCTCATGTCGGAATCCATTCTGTTGTAAAACATAGACATGGAGGCCAACATTCTACCCATAGGAGGATTTGATCACTGGCCAGTGCAGATCCACTTCACCAATTTGGATAAACCCTAAAACAGACCTTTCCGATTTGAGGCTTTTTGGACAGAGCACCCATCATTCATGCAAAATATACAAAACTGGTGGACTCAAACCACCATAAGGAGCGACAACATCATGTACATAATCCAGCAGAAGCTCAAAATCATAAATACCAACCTCAAATAATGGAACAAAGATACCTTTGGCGACATAATGCAAGCCAAAAAAGTACTTGAGGCAAAAATGACAAACCTCCAGCAAACTTTGATCACAGAAGGGCCCAATGAGGAGCGGAACACTCAAGAATCGATTCTGCAAAGGCAATGGGAAGAAAGACTAAAATAGGAAGAGCTACTATGGAGACAAAAATCGAGAGTGCAATGGTTAAAACAGGGCGAGCGCAACACCATCTTCTTTCACAAGTCCACCATCCAGAATAGAGCTTTTAATCGCATCGTATCCTTCAAGACTGCAGATGGCGATCAAGTCTTCTCAAGGGATCACATCAGATCTGAGCTCAACTCATATTTCACCTCTCTGCTCAGCGAACCTCTTCAAGATCGATCCCAAGCCATAAAAGAAATTTTGGGGGCCATACCCAGCTTAGTCGTAGAGGATCAAAACGCCCTGCTTCTAAGAGAGTTTACTGAACAGGAAATTGAAGAAACCGTCTTCTCCATGGCCACGAACAAGGCCCCCAGACCTGACGGATTCACCATTGAATTCTTCAAGGCATGCTGGCCTATTATTAAAGCTGACCTTCTTATTCTTGTAAGAAACTTTCACAGAACCAAGAAAGTCCTTCCTACCATCAATGCCACTTTCCTTACCTTAATTCCCAAATCGAACCAGGCTGACTCCCCTGACAAGTTCTGCCCCATAGCCCTTTGCAATGTCCTCTATAAAATCCTTTCCAAATTAATGGCCGACAGACTTAAATCCATCCTCCCCTCAATCATTTCTCAAGAGCAAACTGGCTACGTCGAAGGAAGGCAGATCACTGACAGCATAATCCTCACCGAGGAAGTATTGCACTCTCTCAAAACAAACAGATCTCCAGGCATGTTAATCCAGCTTGATCTGTCCAAAGCCTTTGACAGAATCAGCTGGCAATACATGAAAGCAATTCTCCAAGCTTTTGGATTCAGTCAGCTATGGACAAACTAGATAATGGAACTGGTTTCAAGTGCCTTCTTCTCTATTCTGCTAAATGGAGGACCCCTGCAACCCTTCAGTCCATCCAGAGGTATCAGTCAAGGAGACCCCCTGTCTCCTTTTCTCTTCATCATAATGGCAGAAAGGCTAGGAAGATCCTTAACCAAGGCAAAGCAGCAGAACCAACTCAAAGGCATCAAACCAGTACACCAAGGACCCACTATAACACATCAACAATTCGTGGACGATACCATGCTCATGGGTGCCCCCAGAGTACAGGAAGCTCACACCATCAACAAGGTGTTAAAAGCCTTCTCGGAAGACTCAGGTATGGAAATCAATCTAACCAAATCCAAACTCTTTTTCTTCAATACATCCACTTCTGTGCAGAGAAATCTCAGTAGAATTCTGAATATTCAAAAGAACTCCCTTCCAACAAAATACCTTGGTATACCGCTTTTGGAACATGCATACAGATCGAGCAACTGGGAAGCCCTTCTCAACAAAATGAGAGCTAGGCTAAGCAACTGGACCCACTGGGCGCTAAACATGGCCAGAATACTGATACTGATAAAGTCCATCCTTCAAACCATGCCAGCCTACATGTTCTCAGCACTTGCAGCCCCTAACGTGGCTTACAAAACCATCTGAAACATTCAGCGCTCCTTTCTCTGTAATGGACCCTCTAAGAAATCCAAATGGGCCCTCCTCAAATGGACAGACATCTGCAAACCAAAAATGGAGGGAGGTTTGGGCGTACGAAACCCTGAGATATTAAGCAAGGATGTAGCAGCAAAAATCTGGTGGAGATGGGTTGAAAATCCTGACTCCCTCTGGGGCGCCCTATAGAAAACGAAGTATACAACCCAAATCAGGGACAAAGACCTCATCCGGCTTACAGGAACCACTCAAGCATCCCCAATCTGGAACAAAGCCTAGGAAAATAGACATATTGTTCAGCAGCATAGCTTCTGGGAAGTGCAACAAGGCAACACAACTCTATTTTTGGAAGATGCCTGGCAGCAGCTTCCAACCTTGGAACACCCAGACTAGAACACTCTCAAAAGAGCCATGCAGGAGGAAGGCAAGATTACGGTAGAAGACTACTGGCAACTGGCAAACGAAGCAACCATATGGCAGAACTAGATTTCCAGAGAACAATGGCATACCCCAGCAGGCCCAAGGAATGTAGACCTATTTCTACAAGATTTGGACAAAAGAAGAATCCTCAGATCCAACAAAGAGGACATCCTAAGATGGGGAAGTAACCCGAAAGACACGTTCAACCTCAAAGAAGCTTATAAGCTCTTGGCAGCCTCCCCGGATTAGCAATCAGACCACAAATGGCAAACCCTGTCGAGCAGAGGAACTTGGCCAAAAATCACACTTTTCTCTTGGCTAGTCCTGCATAACAGAGCTCTCACATGGGACAACCTTCAGAAACGAGGTTTTGTAGGCCCTTCTCGATGTATGCTCTACGAGAATGGTTCAGAAACGGTCAATCACCTGCTCAATACCTGTCCCACGGCTTGCTCTCTGTGGGATGACATGGCCATGGTCTTCAGACAATTAGATAGAGACAGAAACTCCATCCAACTTTCACTAAGCTAGTGGAGATCTTCCATATCCTCCAATCCCCTCGTCAACAGTGCCTGGAATCTAGTTCCAGGCACATTAGTTTGGATCCTATGGAAAGAGCGAAATGCAAGAATATTCAAAAACATAGCCACAGGAGTTCATATTCTGATAAGGAAAGTTCGACTGCTAATCAAAGAAATAGTCAACGCCTTGGGCATTCAGAAGATAGAGGGCAACGCATCTCCAAATGAGGCAAGAATAATACAGATCCTACATCTTCAAACAAGGACCAACTCTGCTGGAAAGAACCAGACCTCAACAGGAACGACACAGGACAAATGGACCCTGCCCCCCTTTAACACATTCAAACTCAACCTCGACGGGGCTTCAAGACAAAACCTGGGCATGGCAAGCTATGGGGGAGTAGTAAGGGATCATAGAGGAGAAATTCACCTCATCTATCATGGAAATCTCGGAGTGAATACCAATAACGTAGTAGAACTAATCGCTCTCCTCCAAGGCCTCATTCTGGTTGGTCGATACAAACTCCTACCTCTGATAGTGGAGGGTGATTTAGAGATAATAATAAGGCTGATCAGGAAACTCCAGATGGGCGCACAGGTGCACAAAGTAACCCCAAGCTGGAGACTGTCAGCAATATTAAAAGATCTCCAAGGCCAACTCTACAACATGAAAGGGATCACCTTCCAAGCTGTTCGAAGGAAAGCAAACAAGCTAGCTGATGCATTGGAAAATGAAAGGATCGACTCCAATCTGGCAGAGTACCATGGCCTTTGGTAGGATAAGGAGGAGGGAGAACTCAGAGCCAACTGCCACAATATCCATCAATCGGATCTGCAAGCACAAGCCTAGGCCACAAGGGGTCCTCGTTATAGGAAACCATGGCCAACTCAATCAAGGCCAGATCGATTATGAGCAAGTCAAGCCCAAGGGAGATCAGAGCCAACAGGATCGGGCAAAAGCAAGAAGCATCCCTGTTTATATCCAGGAGGAAGAACGCATTTATTTATTTAGTTCATATCTGCATTCTTCCTCATCCCTGTTTTTCTCCAGGAGAATCAAGGGCCCTCATGCACCAGCAACTGTTGCCAAAAATGCCCTTACTATTTTGTGTTGTATATGCAATATCAAAGGGCAAGCTGATTTCAGTCCGCTCAGCTACATGTACAGAGAACAGAAATGACAATCTAGAGGATTCTAATGATCATCTCAATGGCATCTCAGACATGATCAACTTTAGATTTCCGAGGATAGGAGGGATGGAGTCAGAAATTGAAACACCTGTTCAACATTACTCTCAGCGCCTACCTTTGCAGCGAAACGATTCTCTGTCGAATATTAATGAAGTTATGAGAAGTCACGGAGTATTAAATTCAGCCAAAGCAGTTCAACTGTCGAGAATCGTAAATCCGGGTCACACCGGTCTTTGGAAACGAAATTCTTCAGCGAATATATCCATTGGAAGCAATATCTCCCGGAGGTCACATTGACTCCCAGGAATCTATGTATTTTATCCATCAAAACTAATATAATCTGCTTAACTTTACAAAAAAAAAAAGGAGTGCCTTAACAGATCACCAATTCACCATCTATCCAAGACTTCACCATCTACCAAAGACCTCCTTGACAAAAACTAATTTATTTAATTTGAATTATAATAAATCATTTAAATGCATTTAGGGTGATTTCCTTTATACATACATATTAATTTTATAATTTTGTATTTTTCTCTTTATTTTATAGATTAATCTCTCTTCTTTCTTTTTAGGTTGGTGTTTTCAATATTTTTTTCTTCATATTTTAAAACTAGTGTAAATTCATTCTAATTCGAACTCTACTAAGAGCTCTCAGAGATCAAATTTCTCCAAATGCAAACTTCTTTTTGATTGCAAGCTTGAGAAAATGTTTGCACTTGTAGAGATTTGATTCCTCTTTGGTAAATCTCGAGTTAAAATAGATTAATACACTAATAAAATATTTTAAGTATAAGAAATTTTTATTTTTTCACTTGATTTATATAATATATAAATTTATTTTTGTTAATAATAATTTTTTTTTAAATATTATAATTCTCTCGTCTTAATTTTTTTTACTCTATATATTATATTGAAATATTTGATTTATAATACACGTGATTTTTATCTATATATATTTTAAATATTATATATGAAGTTCATGTTAAGTATAATTACACCGCCCTCATAATAGAAAGTGAAAATGTAAGAAATAATTTTTTCTTTTAGAGTTGATATGAAATTATATTATTTATAACTGATAATAAAATATATTTTTTTGTTATTAATAATTTGTTTTAAATGTTACATATCAACTAAATATAGAATGAATTACACATCATGTAATATCTTTTTTCTTTTGTCTTTTTCTTTCTTTCTTTCTTTTTTTAACAGAGGAATCGGTAACTAGAGTAGCTTCGCAACTCGCATGGGGTCGGGGTAGATTTGGACTGCTACCACTATAACCCGCCCCTCTCCACAGGGTCACAGGGTCGGGCCGCTACCACTAAAACTGCCCCTCTCCACAGGGTCAGGGTCGATTTTGACCGCTACCACTATAACCCGCCCCTCCCCACAGCTTGGGGCTAGTCTGGAGGATTTGAACTCATGACCTTCAGTACGGAGCCCACCTTTCTAACGAACTTCACTGCATTGTGATTACCAACTTGCCTACCCCCTTGGGCTTACACATCATGTAGTATAACTAATATTATTTTTACATGTTATTTGTTGACTTCTCTTTACATAAAGTTTGATGTAATATAAGAGTGAAAATTGAAGTATTTTATTTACCGCACATTGTTTTTTTTTTCTACTACTATTTTTGAATTTATTAATGTAAGTATTATTTTATTATTTTTAAATGTAATTGGGGCAAAAAGTATGGACCAAATGTTTGTACATAAAATAAAAATGGTTAATTTTGACTATAAGCTTATTGTGAAACATCATCTAAATGTTTACAATATCACATAAATTAAAATAACGATTTAGTAACATATTGAAATTTAATTAATAAACACATAAAAATATAATATTTACTATAGAACACAATTCTTAACCATGAATATTCACCCTCATTATTAATGTAATGTATGTAAGTTTGTTAACATTTAAATAATTTTATAAATTAAGATGCATTTTACCATTTAAATTAAATAATGATTTGATAACCATATTTAAATTTAATTAATAAGAACATAAATATTTGATACTTACAATATAACATAATTCTTTACCATGAATTATCAACCCCATTTTTGTAGAAATTAATAGAAATTTTCTAATATTGTTCTATTGAGTAGAAATCACAATTTAGAAACACATGCAACAATTAAAACACCACAAGAACACAATGATTTACATGGGAACCCAATTGTGTTAATCAAATGAGAATGACAAACTATTACAATGTCTTGCTTCAATCCTAAAGCACAACCTACACTATAAACCTCTCCTGCTCATTGTCCTACGCTATCCAACACTTAGCCAATTCAAGGCCCAAAGTTGCTCATATTTCCTTGCACAATCCTGGAGGAAATTAACTCCTAAAACATAGCAGTTTTCTCCTATTTGCTTGCGCAATTACCAAGGAATGATTCACCTACTTAATTGCCAATACATTACACTTAACTAGTATACAATTGATAATTACAATGTGCGTTTTCGTCCACTCCAGCTAGACAATTCGAATTCCATGCATGTTTGGGCTATTTTTAGCTCATTGACTACTTTAAATAAGAGATCAACTGACTCAACTAGGTTCTTGAGCTCAGTTGATTGAGTCAAATTGAAAATAACTAAACCAGATTGGTAAATTTTAGCAATCACTAAATACAAAACTCTACCTTTAGCCTATAACTTGAATCTATTGAGAAAACTTAGAGTAAACAAAAGCCATGTCACATAAGTTAACTACAATCTAAGTCATCCTACTAATGAGGAAAATCATATCACTAAATTTGACTAAGGCACAAGTCAACTTTAACCTTTCTTACTATAATTTCTAACACTCCCTCTTAAGAAGAGAGGGATTTTGCACCAACCCTATCTTGTGCTCATGGAATTCAAAAATTTCTCTCGAAAATGCCTTTGTTAAGATATATGCATCTTGCTCCTTAGTTAGAATGCACTTTAGCATGATAAATATCCTCTGCAATAATCCTGCAAGTGATGGTACCTGATATCAATGTGCTTGGACCTATCATGAAATATTGGATTCTTAGAGAGTTTGATACCACTCTGATTATCAGAATGATCCATCTCTTGACTGAAAAGACCCACATGTATTTTCCTCATCCATATGCACTCACATGTTACTTGAATTCCATCCATGTATTCAACCTCTAATGAGTTGAGTGCCATAGACCTTCGCTTCCTGTTTGTTAACACCCAGGTTGTTCCCTTTGACTCCTGAGGGAATACGGCCGGGGTAACCACTAACCAAGCTTTGGATTACAGGTTCTAGCCGACCTGCAATCAGAGAGGGCTCTCTCTTTTAGTTTTTACTTCTTGAGGATCTTAGGCTAGTTATGAGGTATGGGTTTTGATTTAAATTTTGGTTGAATGATGTCTTTCAGTGCCTAAGATGAGATCTTCAGATAGTTTCAGTCCATTGGGCAATGGAGTCGGTAATTGTGGGTTGCTTGAGGTGTTGAGTGAGATTGCTCAGAAACTACAGGGCCTTTGGATATGTCATGAAACAAACTTAAGGTTGTGGTGGTGAAGTATGAACAGCCAGTGAAAGGAAATTAAGAGTTTTTCACTAAACTGATGATATGAGAAAGAAACATATCACCCAGGAGCGGATTTGAATTCGTGAATAATAGTCTCTGTGAAAAGTCTTAGTCTGAAGGTGCAGCAATTAAGAATTGCACTTTTACAACTATAACCTGGAGAAAAACACTCATAACAGCATAGATTGAGTTCAGGGTACTCAGTGAATAAATCCTGAAACTATTCTTTTTCTGTGCTATTAAACTGTGAAACATAGAGCATGAACGGATTATGAAAGAATGACATACATAACAAGAAGGTTAAAGAAAACTTATTGTGCCACGAAATATTCAGGAATCCTGGAGCAGTTAGCAAACACATCACAACGCATCATACAACACAGAACTTTGGAAATTCCATTAGCTCCTTGTATTAGACTCTAAAATTTACAACATAGGCTCTTTTGAAGAGAAAATCAACAACCCCTGCAAGCTTATGCGAGGGGGAATATATACAATCAGTTTTACAAAAATATCTGAACCGCTGAGTCATTTGATTAATAAATACGTTCACCAACTTTTAGAATAGCAGATAAGGAAGTTATTGATGCTCTAAATACGAAATAAATACTCTTTAGTTCTGTCAGAGGTATTTTTGACCTTTGGAGGCCACTGAGTTGGTTGAGCGTTTTTGCATTAATGCTGAATGATATGTCTTTATGGCTTTGTCGTGCTGTAGCTTTCTCGACCCTGTTGTATGTAGCTGTCAGTGTTGCTTTAGTGGCCGAATTGGTTTGCTGAGTTGGCTCAGTCAATTCTTTTCAGTCATACTGAATGCATTAACTTTCTGAACCTGCTGATTATATATTTTTATGCAAAAATTTGATGGATACCTGTTGGTTCACAGTAATAGTTGTATCGTGCTGGTCCACCATTCTTGTGTAGGAAATTGATGCCTCAAAATTGAGCCTAATGTTTCATCCGCATCTGTATATTTGAAGTAATTTGGAGGCACTTCAAACAAATGTCTGATTTCATTCATAATAAAAAAAAAGTTTTCCACTTTCTCATAGAGGCTCTGCCTAGACGCAGGCCCTGCTTCCTCTGGGATACTTGATCCTACAGTTATTTGATTGGCGGCAAATTTGTTTACCCTTTTAGCATAATTTTCATGTGATAGGAGCCTTCCTGCACTGTTCAGTAAGCAGGGAAGGCCTCTGCTATGCAATGCTGTGAATTTAACTGTGAACTTATTTACTTCTGTTTGCATCTCCTGGCACCTTCTATCCAATGTCTCCACCAGACTTCTCAAAGTTAGGACCCTCTTTATCATCAGGATGGTGTCAGTTCTATTGGTGATCCCTATTGCTGCCAGCTGAGGGCCTGTGCGGTTATTAAGGACATTTATCATTCTGTTGGCTATCTCAGGCATATTGCCTAGAGATTCCCTTGCTCTTTGGCTTTCCTTGTGTGCTCTGTTTATGAGCTCATGAATGGTTTCTATGTACTGCCATTGATCTGTTATTGATTGGCCAATATTGGCCCATAGGAATTTCTTGATCTCGGCCACTATTTTCTCAAGGGTGAGTTCTTTCTCTAGCTCTTTTATTTTCTCCTTAAGAGCTTTCACCTCTCTTGCCTTTTCAGCTACATTTTGCTTTGATTTGTCATATTTCTCATTGAGTGTGGCCAATTTCTCCTTGGTTTCATTCAGCTCTGCCATCTGTGCCTCTAGAACCTGAATTTCTTTCATCATCTTATGCATGTCAAGGCTTTGAGCCTGTTCTGATGTCATTGCTGGTGCTGTTGTTGATGAGCTGTTTCAGCTGTATGCCCTGCGGGAGGAATGATAGTTTGAGGGGACTCCTCAAGGTTTATGACTTGCTGAGGGGGCTGAGATGTCTTACCACCCTCTTTCTGCTTTAGTGCTTCCTGTAATGCAGCCTCTGTCTCTACCAGCTTTCCTTCTGTTTGCACCAGTTGCTTATGTAGTGTTAGCAGCATGGCTGCTACATCATGGTCTTTTCTCTGTTGAGCAACCTCTTCCGTTTGAGGGTGAAGGGTTGTTGGGATCTTTATCATCTTTCTTAAAGCTACAATGTATGAATCTCTTATCTTTAGCAGCTCCTTTATGGCTTTGGAATCCTTTGGGTCATGCCCAAGCTCTATAATGATGTCTTCCAAAGACCTGATCCTGTTGTCTTTGGCCTGAGAGGATGCTTTATCCAACTCAAGTTGAGCAGTTGTATTGTGCAGACTGTTTTGCAACTTATGTGCTAGGAAGGTCTTGTCTGCAAGCGTTGAATAGACCATCTCACCCGTTTGCTTGTGAAGCTCTATCTGGTCCATAGGGTGGATGTCTTTTGCAAGGACCTCAAGGTTGGTCCTTATGTAGTCTGCAGCTGACTGTGGCTGCAGCATGGTAGGCATGAAATGACTCACGGTCATTTTCCCTTCCGTTATGTCATATGCTGACATAAGCCTCTGCTCGTTTGCAGGGGCCATCTTAAGCAAGTGATTGTAGACCTGGAGCCTGACTGGCTCATTTCTCTTCTTGATGTCAATGAATTGTTGCTTAATGCCTGATTCAGCTCTCCTTTGCTGACTTGAGGAGCTGACCTCTCCTCCAAGAGTTTTTTCTTGTTCCTGCTGAAAGGAACTGGCAGATGCCTCCATGCTACGAGGGCCCATGCCCAAGGATTGCCCAATAGGCATTTCTTCTTCAGAGAGGGGATTTAATCTCTGCCTTTTCTCCCCTTGAGTTGTGGATGCGGTGAGGGGAGTCTCTTGCTCTCCGTTCCTCTTCCTGCCTCTTTCTTCATTTGCTAGTGTTTGGAGCACTGAGGTCTCCACTATGGTTTCCTGCCTAGGAGGCGCACTTTGTTGAGCCTGTTGCTCTGTAGAAATGGGAGCTTCAGCCACTTGTTCTTGCTATTTTGGCTACTCTTTTTGTTGTTCCGCTGTAGGGGGTGGCTGTTCCTGTTCCATCTCCTTTTATTTACCCTTGCTAGCTGCCTGATGAGTAGTTTTAGCTGCTTGCTGGTGGGCTGTAGAGGATGAAGCAGCTGCTCCAAGTTGCCTTTGACAAGAAGAGGAAACCTGCCCACAAGTTTCCAAGTCAGATTCTTTCTCAAGATTCTTAACTTCTCTTTGTAGTATTTCTTCTCCAGGACTTGCTTCCTCTAAAGTGCCCTCTTTCCATCCTAACAGATTAGCATATTTTTTAATGTGAGGCAGCCTTATATGATCATAACTAACCAATTTATGCTTGACCCTTCTAAGACTAATGAAATGATTGGGGTCATAGGGTGACCAGAGGAAACTGGTTTTTAATTGGAGGCCCTCTAGGATCCTATCTGCTTCTTTCCATCCTTCTTCTCTTTTATTATAAAGGAATGGGCCTAGCTGGTTTCTGATTTTGAGCTGTACTTTATTGTTTTTGCTGTGGAAATGAACCATGTCTACATTTCCAAACTGCCTGAAGTATTCTAAGGCAAAGAGTCTCATAGGGACATATCTTGGCAGTCTATATGGGGCCAATTCACAACCATATATTCTGATTACTGTATGGTTTTGGTAGAAGTACCAATCCCCAATGTTGTAGGCCTTTGAGAGCTGGAGAATCCTTTGCATCTCATCTGTCAATCTTGGAGGAGGGGTACCCAACAGCAAGGACATAGCCGGATGGATAAAGAGGTCTATGAACTCACAGTAGCTGTATGGTGAATAAGATGTATGGTGAAAAATTGAAGTCCAAAATACCACAGACCTTGGGTTCCCTTGAGCATCAAACTTCTTGAGAGGAATAGGGAAGCCATCAGGTTGATAAAATAGGAACAAGTGATAGATGTATGAAGTGTATCTAAACACCCTTTCCCTCTCTAGATTCATTAATTGTTCATGAATCTTATCGACAATGTATGCAGCATAGTCATAGTGCACAGCAGGAGGCATTCCAGGGGAGAAGATAGACATCATTGCCAGAATGGTTTCATCAACATCCTCAGCTGATCTGTAACCCAGGAAATAACTGATCAAATCTACAAGCAACTTGCCCAACTCATTAAAATATACATTTCCTATAGGAGGGGTCCTCAGAGTTTCAGAGCCTCATTCAATGAATAGCTGATTAATCTTTACAATTTGGGCACTAGACAGCTTGCCTCCTTTCTTTAGCAAGTCCTTCATGGAAAGGGGAGTCAATGGCCTTGTAGAATGAAAGTTCAACATCTGATTTATAGCCTCAGGGGTGACATGGAACAAGACTGCACCTGAGGTATTGAGGGCAACTCTTTGACATGGGTCATAGTTGGCACTACATCTATGAATTAAATCTGGGAGGACATTGACTTGAAGGAGGTTGTAAATGGGCGAATTGGAGTCCCAAATCCTTAGAATATCAGTCCCATTGAGGTGCTGGGCCTTCAGCTCATTGAGCATATGAATATTATATTTGGCTTGCATAAAAACTCTCTCCGTCATCTGGTAATCTACATCACCCAGGGCCTGCCATTCCGACTCTCTATGTGGGGCATTAAGAGGTGCAACATTTAGTGCAACTGGGGTCTCCATGTTCCACTAGCACTTGGAAATGGATTTGAGCTTGATTTTGTAGGCACAGCAACACAGGGCAGTGAATTTGCAAGAAAAGGGCGATTTGCAGAGGAAAACAGGGGAATTATAGCGAAAACAGGTCACAATGCCCCTGAAAGAGGTTCACTGAGCGGACATTTGAGATATCACAGGTGGCTTTCCCGGGGAATTTAGTGCAGCAAAGGTTTTAAGTTCACGAATGAGCGAACTGACTGTAAATTTGCGGAGACTTGGCTCAATTTAGATTTTTGTAGGTGAAATTTCGACCCAACAACGGAAGAATGCTGGCCACCGGGGATTTGCTGGTAATTACACTGTTTTTCACTCTTTTTAAGCTAGCTTTGGTGAATTATGCATGAAACCAAGTGCGGAGGGGAAATTTCAGAGAAATACCTGGTGGATGCTGGCAATGGTGACAAATGCAGGTGAGTTGGAAGCGCCCATGGTCTTCAGGTCGATTTCTGCAGGTTGGCGGCGAAATGGTCGTAATATACATGCAGAGAGTAGAAACAGTTCTTTTGGAAAAAGTGACAAAAAACACGAATTTTAGCGAAAATATGGACTTTTTGGGTTATTGGCACCTTTTTGGATGACGTCAGCATGACGTCATCAGGTGGGGTCGGGTACAGAAGGGTGACGTGGCGGTCTGTGAGTGGTCCACGGGGACTGCTGAGGTGGCAGACAGCTCGGATCCATGGCGGGCGGGGCGGCGATGCGATGATGAGTTGGCATGATGTGGACGTGACGTGGAAGTGACGTTGGTAAGCGGTATACGGAGGGCGGTAAGCGGTTCCATCGGACCGCTTATGGTACGGTGGTGGTATTGGCAGGCGGCCTCCCGATAAGATTTGGGAGCGGCGCGTGGCAAGGGCCTGACGTCACCCTCTGGCACTTTTCGGGAGGTAACGTCCAGTCATCGGGGGCCGACCAATATTGATATGGGTCATCGGATGGGAAAGCCCAGATCCGACGATTGACGGGTCGATAAGATGGAAGTACGATACGGCAGGGGGCGGCGAATATTTTATTGTATTTTTTGAAAAGCGCGCCCAGGTGGGACCTTGGAAACTTTGGCGGATTTGTGGGTTGTTTTAATGTTTTATGTAAAATGCGCTTTTTAACCCAAAACTTTGGATTAGGTGGAAAAATTGGTTTTTAGTGTTTATTGCAAATAGCGCGGGTCAGGGGTAATAGTGGGTCTTTACAAGGCCTTTTTGTAAGTAAAGTGGGTAAATGATTTCAAAGGGTTGTAAAGGGAAAAAGGGGTAAGGTTTAGGTTATTAAACCAACGTGGGGTTAGTTTAATCCCTGATTTTGCACAAAGCATCTTGAACCAGACTTGAATCTAGCATGATTGTCCAATATTTGGACATATGGCTACAATGCCAAGGGGGAGGGAATATACATATTGTTCGGGTTTTATACACCATGGTGTTATAGTAATAGGGAAAGGGAAACATAGGGAATTAAGTGTAGATAGAGTTAGTAGTTAGTATTGGAGGGGAATAGGAATGGGAAGTGATAGATACTAAGTTTTTTAGGAAATAAACTTAGTTAAGGAGTAGATCCAAATGAAAAGAGTTTTACACAAGAAATGTGGCTCTTTATAAAACAAGAATCAGCAAAAGAGTTTGACTGCTCTGATGAACATATGTGGTCTTGGGATGTTAGCAAGGACGGTGATGGGGGATGAATGGGAAGTTAGACATGCTTCATCTTGCTGCTATAATATTGCTGAAAAAAGGAAGAGCTGCACTGACACCATGTTTTTCCTTTGCTTAGGCCAGTGAACAGTCATAAATGATGCTTCTGCAACCCCATCTACCTACCCACTCTATTGCCTAGCATTCTTTGTTACTTCAAAGGGGGTGCACTTGGACTTGCAAACCCTTATGTGACTTTTCTGTTCCTTTGACTTTTTCTTTTGATTTTCTATCTAAGGCTGCCCTTATTGCTTCCAAGGCCCCAGATTAAACAGTTGGGAACCTTCTTTCTCTACCTAACTACTTTATCTGCCAAGATTGAACTGTTTGGACATATTTCTTTCTCTAATCTACAACAAAAAATTGAAACATGGCATGACCCAGCTTAGACTGTTGGATCACTCATTCAGAAGTAGGACAACATCAACCAACTGTAGATATGTGTCTTCCACAAGAATATGAGATCTTTGCATCATCAAAGTAGATCATATTGGCACTTCCCCTGCCAATCATGAAAAATGAAACCTATTGGTATAGGTAGCTAACAGTGGCTCCACTTGGGGATGTTTTTCTTCTTGAAAGACCAAGAATAGCAGGTCAGACTGCCTTGGCTTATGACTTCTTCTCAAAACTTGAAAACTTCCTCTTTGGACTTCAAAACTGTAATCTGCCACCATTGTGGAACTTGCTGAAATAAAGGCCTTTTCCTGCTTATATACAACACGTCTTAAACTGAGCTATTTACATGCTGAAAAAAAATAGTATATACAATTATTATGTATAGGGAAGAAGCCATGCTATATATATGGAAAGTAATCAAAGTAGTGCTTTAACATCCGGCCATTCACAGGGCCCTCTTCAGCTTTAGTGCCATCCAGATTTTCCAAGAAATAAGTGTTATTTCCTTGTACTGCTTGAATAATAAAAGGCCCTCTCCAAAGGGAATCAAATTTGCCATGCTTACCCTTGTCTTCTCTTCTTGAATCCCATTTAAGCACTTTATCCTCAATGAAGAAATCTTCAGCCTTGGTTCTTCTATCAAAGGCTTTCTTCAGCTTCTCTTGTAGGACTTGAACTCTGTCATACACTTGATCTCTGGTTTGCTGCAAACATATGACCTGGTTTATTCTTCTTTGCATGTCATTTGGTTCAGCTTGACTTTCTTGAAGTAGCTTCATGACAGGGACCCCCAACGATGAAAGGAATTTGGCTTCCATTCCATAAACCAATTCATATGGGCTGACCCCTATAGATCTCTTGGTTGTTAGCCTGTCTGCCCATAAGTCATTTACAAGTTTCTTGTGCCAATTTTTCTTATTCTCTTCTAGTACTTTCTTAATGATGTTGATAAGACTTTTGTTAGATGATTCAGCTAACCCATTGCCTTGAGGATAGTATGCAGTAGAATGGCCCAAAGTAATGTGGAATTTGTGGCAAAAGTTCACCATTTTCTTGGATCTGAAAGTAGCAGCATTGTCTGTTATGATCTTGTCAGGACAACCAAATCTAGAAAGGATATTAGTCTCAAGGAACTGAATGATAGTGGAATCATTTTCTTGTCTACATGGAACAGCCTCAATCCATTTAGTAAAGTAATCTGTGGCTGTTAGAATCCATCTATGTTGGCCTGAGGATGAAGGATGTATTTCCCCAATGAAGTCCAAGCCCCATTGCTGAAAGGGCCTTTCTGTTGCGACAGGCTTTAGGGGAAGTGGTAGCAACTTTATTTTTCCCTCAAACACCTGACATTTGTGACATGAAGTGGTAAATTTTTTGACATCAGAAAATAGAGTGGGCCAATAGTAACCTGCTCTTAATATTTTATCCACAGTGGACTTCCAGTACAAATGTCCACCACAATCACCTGCATGAAATTCTTTCATAACATTGTCAGTTTCATCCATATTCAAACAGTTCAACAATATACCTTCATGATTTTTCCATAGTAAATTACCATTTATAACACAAAATCTTGCAGCTTTCATTTTTAGAGATCTAGATTTGGTTCTGGACAATCCTAGGGGAGCACACAGGTTTTGCAATATATAACAGATGTCAGAATACCACAGGGATTGTTCAAAGGCTACATTGATCTTTGGAGTCGCCAGCTCCGATTCATTGTCCAGTTGGTTAATGTCCAAGGCTTGAAAGTTTGTTTCGGACATTAATTTGGCCAAACCTTGCCCTTTTATCAGTTTTGTAGGCTTTATTTCAATGTCAAATTCTAAAATGTTGGCAATCCATTTTCCTCTTCTGCCCTCTAAGTTTTCTTGAGTGAGTATTTCTTTCACAATGGGGCTTGGTACGTAAGCTATAACATGGGAGTATAAGATGTAGATCCTAAAGTCTTTGATGTCTTTGACCAAAGCATAAGCTTGTTTTTCCATGATCTGATATTTCAGAGGTGCATCTCTAAGGGCTTTGCTAAAGAAAGCAATGGGTTTTTCATTCCCTTGATCATCTTTCTGTAATAAGACAGCAGCAATGGTATGCTGGGAGGCAAAAGAGAAAATGATAAATTCTTTGTCAAATTGAGGATTTGTTAATACTGGGGTTTGGGTAAGGGCCAATTTAATCCCTTCAAAAGCTTCATTTGATTCTACTGTCCATTTCACTTTTGAATCCTTCTTTAGCATGTTGTTTAATAATCTGATCAGTTCTGCTAAGTTTGGGATAAATCTCCTTAAAAAGTTAATCTTTCCCAAGAAAGCTTGTAATTCTTTGATGTTTCTTGGATGGGGCATTTGCAAGATGGCCTGTATTCTGTCTGGGTCAATTCTAATGTCGTCCTTTGAGATGATATGACCCAATAGCTTACCTTCTTCCAAACCGAATAGAGACTTTTTGGGATTTAAGGAAATTCCATACTTCCTACATGTTATGAATATTTGTCTCAAATGTTTTAAGTGTTCTTGGTCAGATTTTGAGAAAGGTGTGAGATCGTCTAAGTAAATAACAAGGAACTCATGGATCTCTTTGGAAAAAGCAATATCCATTGCTCTCTGAAATGTAGCTCTTGCATTTTTCAGTCCAAAAGGCATTTTAACATATTTGAAAGTTCCCCATGGAGTTGTGAAAGTTGTTTTATCTTGATCATCAGGGTGGACTAGGATCTGATTAAAGCCTGAGAACCCATCAAGTAATGAGATTCTTGAAGCCCCCACCACTCTTTGGAGAATGTGATCCATTTTTGGTAAGGGATAATTGTCCTTTAGGGATACTTGGTTCAAATTCCTTAGATCCACACAAAGCCTAATCTCCCCAGTTTTCTTTCTCGTGGGGACTAAGTTTGAAATCTAGTCTGAAAACCTGATTGGTGCTATGATACCAGCTTTGAACATTTTTTGTACCTCTTTCTCAATTGAAGGGAGAAGCATAGGATTGATCCTTCTCAATTTCTGCTTGAATGGCTTTTGATTAGGCTTGAGATGGATAGTGTGTTGAATAACAGAGGTGTCATAGGATTTTAAATCCTCATAACTCCATGCAAACACATCTTGGAACTCCTTAAAGAGATCAATGTATTTGGGCTTTTGGTCAGGAGGTAAAGGTGCAAACAATTTTAATATTTTGGGTTTTTCAGTAGTTCCAATGTTGCATTCTTCAATGGCAGCATTAAGGGGCTGCATTTTTGGTTTTCTAGGAACGTCGTTCGAATCAAAAATATCCTCCAATGGAGTGAGGCCTGTTGGTAGAAACTTGTCGTCTAGCTCTATGATTTCAGCCTCTGTACCAGCTACTTCATCCAAATGCAGTTCTTCATGTTCTTGTACTTTTCTTTTGTCAAAGTTCGTTGGGCAGAGTATTTGATTTGCTGTTTTAGGTGATATTGTTGTTTGGTCCTTTTCACTCAATGGGTGTGTGTCTTTCACAGCATCAACATCAATGTTCAAGCTTGAGAATTCATGCTGCAAGGTTAGGAAGTTGTTTATTTGTGCGTCATCTTCAAACACTTGCCAATCTTTGACATTGTCTGGGACAGAAGGTCTGTGTTTTATCTCAGCTGTAAAGGAGTGATTGGGTTCAAAAGGCAATTTGCATGTACTGGCAAATGTAGCTAAACTGTGGGCATGAAGGTTATGAGTCCTAGGTATTTTGGTTATTTGAAATTCTGTGAAAGCTTTGAGAATTTCAATAGCAGTAGCCCTGTATGATCTTAGTCTTTTGTCATTGATGACAAAGTTGCCTTTTACTTGTTGGATAATAAGGTCCGAATCTCCCATGATTGAAACTTTCGTGGCCTGCAATGATTTTACCATTTTGAGGCCTAGCAAAAGAGCCTCGTATTCTGCCATATTATTAGTACATCTGAAATTAAGCCTATAGGCTCGACCTTCTGCGTGATTGCTTTGTTTGTTGTGAATCCACACCACAACCCCTGCCCCTAATTTGTTGACTGATCCATCAAACTCAAGGAACCATAGGATCTCTTGTTTTAGGGGGTTCTCCATATCTTGATCATGACTTGGAATTATAAGTTGGAGTTCTCGTTTATTATCTGGTTTGTCCTTTGGAATTGCCTCATCAATTGGCTTCTCAATCTTGATTTCTTGGGAACTTGATTTCTCGCTGATGTGTAGATCTTGTTCAAGCATGATAGGTTTGTTATCACCTATTGGACTTACATCATTATTGAACAGAATAAAGGAGTCCATATCTGAATGGACTGCATAAATAGGGAAATTTTGAGGTTTTTCTTCACTACTCACCATTTATTTCATGAGTGACTCTCTGTATAGTCTCTTGGGTTGCCCAAAGACAGAAATTGTGGCATATGACATGTCTAATTGCAGGGAACCTTGGAGTTTAGCCCCCCATCATCTTGATAACAACATTCCATACTTGGGTGGGATATTAACAACTACAACATCCATCAAGATTGTCTTATTTGGGTATTGGACAAGTGACACACATAGATCCTTTATGAGGCCTAAACACTTAACTTGGCTGGAGTCAAATGAAAATAGGTCCTTATATGGTCTTGTAATATCTAGATTTAGCCTTTCCATGACTGATTTGGGCATCAGGTTGTGAGAGGCGCCTGAGTCAAACATTGCATTGTGTAATATCTTATCATGAACATGCAAGCTGACATAAAAAGGTAAAATTCCAGCCACTGCTGTCTTCCCATCAACCTCTGGACCGAAAAGTATTTCTGGGGTGCCATCCAACACATTGACATCATCTTTATTATGAGTAAGTTGAAGGGATTTCTTGATTTGTTGTTTGTAAATGTCATGCTTGGCTAGCTCTGACAGAGGAATAGCTATCTTCAATTTTCCAATCTCAGCTTCTAGATCAAAAGGTCTTTTAGATTGGGTCTTGGTGTCTTGCTTAACAACCTTTTCTTTGTTAATTAATTTTTCTTCTTGGCTCTCACTCTGATCTTGAGGCTTGTCCTTTTTGTTTACCTTTTGAAAGGTGTTGCTTGGATTATGCTCCAAGGGTGATGTAGCCATTGGTTGTTGATTTGAGGGAGATGCTTCAGTTATTTCTTCAACTGTTACTTCATTTGTAATTGAATCAGTTTTGTCAATTGGCTCTGTGACAATGGTTTTCTTAGGCACTGGAGTGTCCTTTGTTTTCTCAGGCTATGTCACATTTATAGTTCTGCTCCTTAGCTTGTATTGCTTATGAACTTCATAAACCGTTGTGTCATAGCCTTGTTTAAAGTCAAATGACTCACCTGACTTGGTTTGGGACTGCTTGATGTCTTCATCTTCATGATCTTCTTGAATCAGAAAGATTTTCTGATTATTGTCAAGGCCCATCAAATTGATGTGGGTATCATCTATCTGCTCATTAGAAGTAGATGTTTCAACATAGTTTTCCTAGAATGGAGGTCTAATTTTTGGTTCAGGGCTTGCTTTGCCAACATTAGGATTTTGATTTCTTCTAAAATTGGGATTCCTGATAGGATTATTCTGTGGTACTTCCCATGATGACTTCCTCTCAACTGATTCTACTCTGTCACCTAACCTATGCATGCCCGTGATTATTGCATCCAATTTCTGATCCAAGCCTGAGGGCTCTTCTTTGAAGGTAGTCTTTCTTTCAGTTCTGGTCCTATTTCTCCTAGCTATCAAGTTGGCTTCTACACTTACTGCTATGTCTTGCATTTTAGCTAGAGTTCGAGGAGCTCTTTCTCTTAATTGGTATGCCATATCTGAATCAAACCCATCAGGAAAGGTATATAAGGCCAGATCCGGTGGGGGTCTGAGATTTTGGGGAATGGCATTGTAAACATTGTTGAACCACGCACAATAATCCAAGACAGTTTCTTGGGGACCTCTTTTGATGGTATTGTATTAAGATAAAATATGAAGTGGATCCTTTTTCTTCTCCCATCTGTTAATAAAGGTTTGATATAGGGCTTCAGGGTCATCTATGGAATTTATCGGGAGTCCTCTAAACCATGTTCTTACATCTCCTGTTAGGTTTTGAAAAAAAAAATCATCCTAACCCCATCATCATCTATCTCATAATTTTCAAAGTAGTCCTGCATTTTCTTGGTATGTTGAAGGGCTGGATAAGAGCCAGTACCATCAAAATATGAAATCTTGCTTTGGTAATCTTGAGGCATAGGAGCTGGATTGGCCGGTAACTGTAGTGGAGCATATCTATTAGCCATGTTTGGAGGGACAAAAGGGGTAACAGGGATGAATGGGACAAGTGTAGGAAAGGGAATGACAGGGGTATGTGTATTTGATGGAGGAGTTGGAAGGATACCTTGTGAAGTGGAAGAACTAGTGGATTGTGGACCAGTGGTATGAAGATGTAGAGAAGCCTTAACAGGGGTTGGAATGTTAGTTTGAAGACCTGCTTCAGAACTTGAATCTGAAAGAGTCCCTTCTGATTTGTGTCTCTTGAGGATTCTTGAAATCAAGTTTGGATTTTGAAATTCAGGTGATGGATCGGGGTCTGGGTTTGACCTAGTGTATCGGGTTTTCTTCTTAGGAGCCAGTTTCTGTGATTTTCTTTTAGGAGATTTTTCTCGGAGATAGTGATATTTGACAAGGACTGATCAGGCATAGCACATCTGTATGGAACTTAAGACTGAATAAAGATTGATTGATGCAGCTTTTATGTACTCCTGCAAATGCGAAGCAGAGGCAGTTTCTAAGGTTGTTTCTAAGGCTGTCTGGCTGTCATTCAAGCTTTATGTACAGTATTAAGGATCAGACAGAGGGTTATAAAGTTTATTCAGGTCCCCAGTGGAGTCGCCATTTATGTTAACACCCAGGTTGTTCCCTTTGACTCCTGAGGGAATATGACCGGGGTAACCACTAACCAAGCTTTGGATTACAGGTTCTAGCCGACCTGCAATCAGAGAGGGCTCTCTCTTTTAGTTTTTACTTCTTGAGGATCTTAGGCTAGTTATGAGGTATGGGTATTGATTTAAAATGAGTTTTGATTTAAATTTTGGTTGAATTATGTCTTTCAGTGCCTAAGATGAGATCTTCAGATAGTTTCAGTCCATTGGGCAATGGAGTCGGTAATTGTGGGTTGCTTGAGGTGTTGAGTGAGATTGCTCAGAAACTGCAGGGCCTTTGGATATGTCATGAAACAAACTTAAGGTTGTGGTGGTGAAGTATGAATAGCCAGTGAAAGGCAATTAAGAGTTTTTCACTAAACTGATGATATGAGAAAGAAACATATCACCCAGGAGCGGATTTGAATTCCTGAATAATAGTCTCTGTGAAAAGTCTTAGTCTGAAGGTGCAGCAATTAAGAATTGCACTTTTACAACTATAACCTGGAGAAAAACACTCATAACAGCATAGATTGAGTTCAGGGTACTCAGTGAATAAATCCTGAAACTATTCTTTTTCTGTGCTATTAAACTGTGAAACATAGAGCATGAACGAATTATGAAAGAATGACATATATAACAAGAAGGTTAAAGAAAACTTATTGTGCCACGAAATATGCAGGAATCCTGGAGCAGTTAGCAAACACATCACAACGCATCATACAACACAGAACTTTGGAAATTCCATTAGCTCCTTGTATTAGACTCTGAAATTTACAACATAGGCTCTTTTGAAGAGAAAATCAACAACCCCTGCAAGCTTACGCGAGGGGGAATATATACAATCAGTTTTACAAAAATATCTGAACCGCTGAGTCATTTGATTAATAAATATGTTCACCAACTTTCAGAATAGTAGATAAGGAAGTTATTGATGCTCTAAATACGAAATAAATACTCTTTAGTTCTGTCAGAGGTCTTTTTGACCTTTGGAGGCCACTGAGTCGGTTGAGTGTTTTTGCATTAATGCTGAATGATATGTCTTTATGGCTTTGTCGTGCTGTAGCTTTCTCAGCCCTGTTGTATGTAGTTGTCAGTGTTGCTTTAGTGGCCGAATTGGTTTGTTGAGCTGGCTCAGTCCATTCTTTTCAGTCATACTGAATGCATTAACTTTCTGAACCTGCTGATTATATATTTTTATGCAAAAATTTGATGGATACCTGTTGGTTCACAGCAATAGCTGTATCGTGCTGGTCCGCCATTCCTATGTAGGCAATTGATGCCTCAAAATTGAGCCTAATGTTTCATCCGCCTATGTATATTTGAAGTAATTTGGAGGCACTTCAAACAAATGTCTGATTTCATTCATAATAAAAAACAAGTTTTCCACTTTCTCATAGAGGCTCTGCCCAGACGCAGGCCCTGCTTCCTCTGGGATACTTGATCCTACAGTTATTTGATTGGCGGAAAATGTGTTTACCCTTTTAGCATAATTTTCATGTGGTAGGAGCCTTCCTGCGTTGTTCAGTAAGCTGGGAAGGCCTCTGCTATGCAATGCTGTGAATTTAATTGTGAACATATTTACTTCTGTTTGCATCTCCTGGCACCTTCTATCCAATGTCTGCACCAGACTTCTCAAAGTTAGGACCCTCTTTATCATCAGGATGGTGTCAGTTCTATTGGTGATCCCTATTGCTGCCAGCTAAGGGCTTGTGCGGTTATTAAGGACATTTATCATTCTGTTGGCTATCTCAGGCATATTGCCTAGAGATGTCCTTGCTCTTTGGCTTTCCTTGTGTGCTCTGTTTATGAGCTCCATATGCTCATGAATGGGTTCTATGTACTGCCATTGATCTGTTATTGATTGGCCAATATTGGCCCATAGGACTTTCTTGATCTCGGCCACTATTTTCTCAAGGGTGAGTTCTTTCTCTAGCTCTTTTATTTTCTCCTTAAGAGCTTTCACCTCTCTTGCCTTTTCAGCTACATTTTGCTTTGATTTGTCATATTTCTCATTGAGTGTGGCCAATTTCTCCTTGGCTTCATTCAGCTCTGCCATCTGTGCCTCTAGAACCTGAATTTCTTTCATCATCTTCTGCATGTCAAGGCTTTGAGCCTGTTCTGATGTCGTTGCTGGTGCTGTTGTTGATGGAGCTGTTTCAGCTGTCTGCCTCGTGGGAGGAATGATAGTTTGAGGGGACTCCTCAAGGTTTATGACTTGCTGAGGGGGTTGAGATGTCTTACCACCCTCTTTCTGCTTTAGTGCTTCCTGTAATGCAGCCTCTGTCTCTACCAGTTTTCCTTCTGTTTGCACCAGTTGCTTATGTAGTGTTAGCAGCATGGCTGCTACATCATGGTCTTTTCTCTGTTGAGAAACCTCTTCCGTTTGAGGGTGAAGGGTTGCTGGGATCTTTATCATCTTTCTTAAAGCTGCAATGTCTGAATCTCTTATCTTTAGCAGCTCCTTTATGGCTTTGGGATCCTTTGGGTCATGCCCAAGCTCTATAATGATGTCTTCCAAAGACCTGATCCTGTTGTCTTTGGCCTGAGAGGATGCTTTCTCCAACTCAAGTTGAGCAGTTGTATTGTGCAGACTGTTTTGCAACTTATGTGCCAGGAAGGTCTTGTCTGCAAGCGTTGAATAGACCATCTCACCCGTTTTCTTGTGAAGCTCTATCTGGTCCATAGGGTGGATGTATTTTGCAAGGACCTCAAGGTTGGTCCTTATATAGTCTGCAACTGACTGTGGCTGCAGCATGGTAGGCATGAAATGACTCACGGTCATTTTCCCTTCCGTTATGTCATATGCTGACATAAGCCTCTGCTGGTTTGTAGGGGCCATCTTAAGAAAGTGATTGTAGAGCTGGAGCCTGACTGGATCATTTCTCTTCTTGATGTCAATGAATTGTTGCTTAATGCCTGATTTAGCTCTCCTTTGCTGACTTGAGGAGCTGACCTCTCCTCCAAGGGTTTTTTCTTGTTCCTGCTGAAAGGAACTAGCAGATGCCTCCATGCTAGGAGGGCCCATGCCCAAGGATTTCCCAATAGGAATTTCTTCTTCAGAGAGGGGATTTAATCTCTGCCTTTTCTCCCCTTGAGTTGTGGATGCGGTGAGGGGAGTCTCTTGCTCTTCGTTCCTCTTCCTGCCTCTTTCTTCATTTGCTGGTGTTTGGAGCACTGAGGTCTCCACTATGGTTTCCTGCCTCGGAGGCGCACTTTCTTGAGCCTGTTGCTCTGTAGAACTGGGAGCTTCAGCCACTTGTTCTTGTTGTTTTGGCTGTTATTTTTGCTATTCTGCTGTAGGGGGTGGCTGTTCCTGTTCCATCTCCTTTTCTTTACCCTTGCTAGCTGCCTGATGAGTAGTTTTAGCTGCTTGCTGGTGGGCTGTAGAGGATGAAGCAGCTACTCCAAGTTGCCTTTGACAAGAAGAGGAAACCTGCCCACAAGTTTCCAAGTCAGCTTCTTTCTCAAGATTCTTCGCTTCTCTTTGTAGTATTTCTTCTCCAGGACTTGCTTCCTCTAAAGTGCCCTCTTTCCATCCTAACAAATTAGCATATTTTTCAATGTGAGGCAGCCTTATATGATCATAACTAGCCAATTTATGCTTGACCCTTCTAATACTAATGAAATGATTGGGGTCATAGGGTGACCAGAGGAAACTGGTTTTTAATTGGAGACCCTCTAGGATCCTATCTGCTTCTTTCCATCCTTCTTCTCTTTTATTATAAAGGAATGGGCCTAGCTGCTTTCTGATTTTGAGCTGTACTTTCTTGCTTTTGCTGTGGAAATGAACCATGTCTGCATTTCCAAACTGCCTGAAGTATTCGAAGGCAAAGAGTCTCATAGGGACATATCTTGGCAGTCTATATGGGGCCAATTCACAACCATATATTCTGATTACTGTATGGTTTTGGTAGAAGTACCAATCCCCAATGCTGTAGGCCTTTGAGAGCTGGAGAATCCTTTGCATCTCATCTGTCAATCTTGGAGGAGGGGTACCCAACCGCAAGGACATAGCCGGATGGATAAAGAGGTCTATGAACTCACAGTTGCTGTGTGGTGAATAAGATGTATGGTGAAAAACTGAAGTCCAAAATACCACAGACCTTGGGTTCCCTTGAGCATCAAACTTCTTGAGAGGAATAGGGAAGCCATCAGGTTGATAAAATAGGAACAAGTGATAGATGTATGAAGTGTATCTAAACACCCTTTCCCTCTCTAGATTCATTAATTGTTCATGAATCTTATCGGCAATGTATGCAGCATAGTCACAGTGCACAGCAGGAGGCATTCCAGGGGAGAAGATAGACATCATTGCCAGAATGGTTTCATCAGCATCCTCAGCGGATCTATAACCCAGGACATAACTGATCAAATCTACAAGCAACTTGCCCAACTCATTGAAATATACATTTCCTATAGGAGGGGTCCTCAGAGTTTCAGAGCCTGATTCAATGAATAGCTGATTAATCTTTACAATTTGGGCACTAGACAACTTGCCTCCTTTCTTTAGCAAGTCCTTCATGGAAAGGGGAGTCAATGGCCTTGTAGAATGAAAGTTCAACATCTGATTTATAGCCTCAGGGGTGACATGGAACAAGACTGCACCTGAGGTATTGAGGATAGCTCTTTGACATGGGTCATAGTTGGCACTGCATCTGTGAATTAAATCTGGGAGGACATTGACTTGAGGGAGGTTGTAAATGGGAAAATTGGAGTCCCAAATCCTTAGAATATCAGTCCCATTGAGGTGTTGGGCCTACAGCTCACTGAGCATATGAATATTATATTTGGCTTGCATAAAAACTGTCTCCGTCATCTGGTAATCTACATCACCCAGGGCCTGCCATTCCAGCTCTCTATGTGGGGCATTAAGAGATGCAACATTCAGTGCAACTGGGGTCTCCATGTTCCACTAGCACTTGGAAATGGATTTGAGCTTGATTTTGTAGGCACAACAACACAGGGCAGTGAATTTGCAAGAACAGGGCGATTTGCAGAGGAAAACAGGGGAATTATAGCGAAAACAGGTCACAATGCCCCTGAAAGAGGTTCACTGAGCGGACATTTGAGATATCACAGTTGGCTTTCTCGGTGAATTTAGTGCAACAAAGGTTTTAAGTTCACGAATGCGCGAACTGATTGTAAATTTGCGGAGACTTCGCTCAATTTAGATTTTTGTAGTTGAAATTTCGACCCAACAACTGAAGAATGCTGGCCACCGGGGATTTGCGGGTAATTACACTGTTTTTCACTCTTTTTAAGCTAGCTTTGGTGAATTATGCATGAAACCAAGTGCGGAGGGGAAATTTTGGAGAAATACCTGGTGGATGCTGGCAGTGGTGACAAATGTAGGTGAGTTGGAAGCACCCACGGTCTTCAGGTCGATTTCTGCAGGTTGGCGGCGAAATGGTCGTAATATACATGCAGAGAGCAGAAACAGTTCTTTTGGAAAAAGTGACAAAAAACACGAATTTTAGCGAAAATATGGACTTTTTGGGTTATTGGCGCCTTTTTGGATGATGTCAGCATGACGTCATCAGGTGGGGTCGGGTACAGAAGGGTGACGTGGCGGTCTGTGAGTGGTCCACGGGGACTGCTGAGGTGGCGAACAGCTCGGATCCATGGCGGGCGGGGCGGCGATGCGATGATGAGTTGGCATGACGTGGAAGTGACGTTGGTAAGCGGTATAGGGAGGGTGGTAAGCGGTTCCATCGGACCGCTTATGGTACAATGATGGTATTGGCAGGCGGCCTCCCGATAAGATTTGGGAGCGACGCGTGGCAAGGGCCTGACGTCACCCTCTGGCACTTTTCGGGAGTTAACGTCCGGTCATCGGGGGCCGCTCGATATTGGTATGGGCCGTCGGATGGGAAAGCCCAGATACGACGGTTGACGGGTCGATAAGATGGAAGTACGATACGGCAGCGGGCGGCGAATATTTTATTGTATTTTTTGAAAAGCGCGCCCAGGCGGGACCTTGGAAACTTTGGCAGATTTGTGGGTTGTTTTAATGTTTTATGAAAAATGTGCTTTTTAACCCAAAACATTGGATTAAGCGGAAAAATGGGTTTTTAGTGTTTATTGCAAATAGCGGGGGTCAGGGGTAATAGTGGGTCTTTAGAAGGCCTTTTTGTAAGTAAAGTGGGTAAACGATTTCAAAGGGTTGTAAAGGGAAAAAAAGGTAAGGTTTAGGTTATTAAACCAACGTGGGGTTAGTTTAATCCCTGATTTTGCACAAAGCATCTTGAACCAGACTTGAATCTAGCATGATTTTCCAATATTTGGACATATGGCTACAATGCCAAGGGGGAGGGAATATACATATTGTTGGGGTTTTATACACCATGGTGTTATAGTAATAGGGAAAGGGAAACATAGGGAATTAAGTGTAGATAGAGTTAGCAGTTAGTATTGGAGGGGAATAGGAATGGGAAGTGATAGATACTAAGTTTTTTAGGAAATAAACTTAGTTAAGTAGTAGATCAAAATGAAAAGAGTTTTACACAAGAAAGGTGGCTCTTTATAAAACAAGAATCAGCAAAAGAGTTTGACTGCTCTCATGAACATATGTGGTCTTGGGATGTTAGCAAGGAGGGTGATGGGGGATGATTTTGAAGTTAGACATGCTTCATCTTGCTGCTATAATATTGCTAAAAAAAGGAAGAGCTGCACTGACACCATGTTTTTCCTTTGCTTAGGCCAGTGAACAGTCATAAATGATGCTTCTGCAACCCCATCTACCTACCCACTCTATTGCCTAGCATTCTTTGTTACTTCAAAGGGGGTGCACTTGGACTTGCAAACCCTTATGTGCCTTTTCTTTTCCTTTGGATTTTTATTTTGATTTTGTATCTAAGGCTACCCTTATTGCTTCCAAGCCCCAGATTAAACAGTTGGGAACCTTCTTTCTCTACCTAACTACTTTACCTGCCAAGATTGAACTATTTGGACAGATTTCTTTCTCTAATCTACAACAAAAAATTGAAACATGGCATGACCCAGTTTAGACTGTTGGATCACCCATTCAGAAGTAGGACAACATCAACCAACTGTAGATATGTGTCTTCCACAAGAATATGAGATCTTTGCATCATCAAAGTAGATCATATTGGCACTTCCCCTGCCAATCATGAAAAATGAAACCTATTGGTATAGGTAGCTAACACTGTTATACTAGGAAATAGTTGTAGACCCAACACTAAGGATAGCACCTAAATTAATTTCCTTTTTGATGAAATTCTTTCCCAATCTTTATTGGTGAATGTTGGAGCTTCACTCCCTCTCTCCTCTTGTACCATAACCGATACTTGGTTGTTCCCCTGAGGTACCTACACACATTCTTTCCTTCCTTCCAATTCATCTTGGTAGGCTTGTTTAGTCAATTTAGTGTTCCTAAATTGATGTCATTAATTGTCAACCCAGGGCTCGTAAGCTGATGAAGTGAAGGTGTACTATATGTACTTAAGCAACCTCTTAGAGTTTTTGTCGTTTGGGGGTGTTGTTTGTGGTTGATTTATCTTCCTAAAATGGAGTGGTGATTTATAAACAGATGAGTGATGGTGTGTGTAAAGTGAATTCTAGATGAGTGAGAGTGTGTGCTTAGTGGTTTTTAACTACTTGCTGAAAAGGAAAAACTTGAATGAAATAAATAACTTGAAATAACTTGAAAGCAAAGAACCACTTTCTAATGGCATTAGACACCATTCATGCTGCTGCAAATAAAAGGTAAGAAAATCACTTAAAAGACCAATGATAAAGTTTATCTCTTCCTAACTCTCTGCCTCTAACACATAGTACTGTGTAAGACACGATTAGGAAGTAGCTAAAGATAAGTCTAAGAAATGATAAAAAATGAGAAAATCTACTTTAAAGACTAGTTATGATATTCAGCTCTCTCTAACTCTCTGCCTCTAACACATAGTACTGTGTAAGACACGATTAGAGAGTAGTTAAAGATTAGTCTATAAAGCACCCAAAGCCAGCTGCAAGTTATTAGTATTTTGATCTCTAAGAGATAGATAATTTATGATAAAAGAGATCATTCATATGTTAGCAAACCACTTTGAGAAATAAAGCTAAAAAATCAGCTATGAAAATAAAGTAAGGGCAGCAACTTGAATCTGTCAACTAAAACTACCACTAGATATTTAAGCAAATACACAAACACAAAATCAATCCCAGGCTTAAAAACCTGCAAAAGAACAATGCTGATCAGCTAAAAAGAAAGGCTGGAAATGAAATAACAAGAAAGGAAATTACGCTGTACATGTTTCAAATAAGAGAAATGCTGAATAGAAATAAGGAAATGCTGCATATAAAATACATAAAATACTTTACAAGGCTAACATGAACAGGGGCCCTCCATTCATATCATCCAAAGAAAACTCAGAGAATTGGAAACTTCAAAACAACACTGTTTCTATTACTCCATGTGCAGAAAAATACAGTCCAGAGTGCTAGAACAGCACTATAAAAAGAGAGTCTTCAAATGCTCTAAAATAACAACAAGTTTATAAAAATGCAGAAACTAAAAAGTAACCTTCAGCGTATGCAAACGCTTAGTTTTATAGGCATCTGGAAGACGGCCTAATGCGTACAGCTAAAACTGGAAAACTAACTAACTGTCATGCGTAATTAAGGAACAAAACACGTCATAAGGCTGCGTGGATGAGCTGGAGGTTCTGGTCGATATGGGCATTGAATCCAGAGTTGGATTATGTCCCCCACGGTCTGCATAAGACGGACAAGTCACCTTTTAAACTGACGTGACCTCGCAGCTTACGTATCACCGTTAAGCTGCCTTTATTGATCGTAACTTGACCCTCGTTGACCGGAGGTACAGATGACGTGGATGGCTGAACGGATAGCACAGGAACCTCGAGCACCTTGATTCCTAAGTACCCATGTGGCTCATTTGGCAAAATGACACGTGGAACCCTGAGATTAACAAAAAGGCTGCGGGATCATCAGATGACTGCGGAATCAGCAGATGGCTGCGGAATCAGCAGATGGCTGCGGAATGCCTGTAAATATGCCAAAATCTAAACAAAACAGTCACACATTAGCAAAATCCCTAAATCATGCTTAATGCCATCATATGTAATGATCTGGGTGAGTTTATGCAGCAAAATGGAGCAAAAGGGAGAGATGAATGAGGGAAAACTGTGGAAAATGATGGATAACCAAGTGTAAAGTGGAGACTCTACAAGGCTTCACCATGGATTGAATCAACTAATTAACTGTATATCATATGTCAGACCTTGTGTTCACGAAATACATCAAGGATCCCACAAGTTGTCTATAGATGGTAGAATCTACTATCTCTCCTGAAGAAACACTCTCCTTCCTCTAGTTTATAGCTAGACGTACGTCCACAGGCTTCCATATCTCTATGTGAAATATATGAAGTATTTCATAGGAACAATTCCCCTAACTCATAAACAAGTCACCATCACCATGCCATACTTCCATCCCAAGGAAGTAATGCATCAAGCCCATGTCTTTCATCTCAAATTCTCTCGCAAGGTCCTACTTGCAAGACTAGATCAACTACTCATTCCCTGTAAGTATCAAGTCATCAACATATAAAACAAAGATAAACAACTTTCCATATACCACATTGTGATAGAGGTTGGCATCTACTTCACTTTCGTTGAAGCCCAATCCCCTGAGATATGTGTCAATCCATTTGTACCATGCTCAAGGCACCTATTTGAGATCATAGAAGGTTCTCTTGAGTCTACACACATGTGTCTCCCTCTCATATGTCTTAAATATCTTTTCATACTATATTTAAATTTATTCCTCAATAACACCGTTGAGAAAGGTGGTCTTCACATCCATTTGATGTATCTTCCACCCTATATGCGTACATAATGCTAGATGGTTCTGATTGAGGAATATCTTTCCACTGGGGAAAATATTTCTTCATAGGAATATCAATTACATGGTTCACTTTGTAAATCCATCTAGAACCAACCACTGACTTGCTCTCTGGTCTTCATACCACATCACATACACTACTATTCAAGATGGACTCATACTCTTCCACCATGGCATCAACCCACACTAGTTGAGAAATTGTTTCATTATATGAACAAGGCTCTATCTCAGTGAGTTATGTCATGAGAGCCATATAGCCAGTGTACTTGTCTAGTGACCTTCTTTGCTTGCGCTAAGATGAAGGAGCTCGCACATGCTCCCATGCATTCTGTACTAATATCTCAACTTCTCTCATTCTCTTCCTTCCCTCTCTTGAAGATTCTGGTTGAGTAGGTGCCTCCATTCGACTTCTTGGCTCCTCCTCTGCGTGTGTCTTCTCCACAACATCCTGAAGCTCTACATGAGGCTCCTCCTTATTAACTAGAAATCCTACTCAAGTGGGATTCTCAACTCTTGCTCTAGAGAGCATCTAACAACTTTCACCTCATCAAATTTGATATCTCTCCTCACTATTGCTACCCTAAGGGAGGGAAAATACATCGACTAATTATGTGGTGTCTTTGTGTATCCTATAAGGACTCCCATCTCAACTGTAGGCTCATGTTTCTTCCTGTTATCCTTGGAGACATGAAAATACACAATATCTCCAAAAATTATGAAATGAGATACATCTAGATTCCTCCTAGAGAAAGCTTCTTTAGGTGTGATCATGCCAAGTATTCTATGAGGGCTTTTTTTATGCAAATAAACTGTGGTGTTGCATGATTCTACCCATAGACGTAATGGAAACCCCTAATCATGCAACATGTCTCCTCTTACTCCAACTATGCTTCTTTCCTTCCTTTTAGTCACGCCAATTTTCTATGGGTTATGGGGTGCTATCAGTTCTCTTCAAGTACCCTCTCTGGCACAAAATTCCTTGAAGGTGTAGAAACATACTCTTCTCCATTATCACTTCTCAGGGCTTTTAATTTCTTACTAGTCTCATTTTCAAGCAATGCTTTGAATTCAACAAATTTTGAGAAAATATCATCCTTCTTCCACTTGAAGAAGATCCAACATTTTTTTGAAAAGTCATAAAAAAAATTACACACCTGTGTTTTTCTATAGAGGATGTCAAAAAGGGTCCACATACATCATAGTGGACTCACTCCAATATTTCTCCAGCTCTGCTATCTCATCCTTGGAAAGGAGATTTGACATATTTCCACATTGTGCATCCCTTGCAGACTTCATGTTGGTTAAGGGTTCATTTCGAGAGACCAGTGGTAATATACTACATGATATTCAAGGTCCCATGGTGTAAGTTACTCATGCATTTATGCTATAGTTCTCCAACATCTCGACTCTACATTTCTCCCTCCTTGCTACTCAATGCAGTGAAAGCTTTCACCTCAATTTTGTAGGCATTCTTTACTCAAACTTCAATCTATTTCACCTTCCTTGTATATAAGCTACATGTCTCAAAAAGTATTTCCCCTCACTGAAAAAGAAATCATAGCCACGGTCCTCCAATACAACTACAAAGATCAAATTCTTCTTTAGCCTAAGTACATACATGACATCTTTCAGATGAAGGTAGAAGCTTGAATCCCTCTTAAAGGTTATGATATCAGTTAGTTTGGTACCGTGTCGCCCATCATCCCCATGTTTTATGTGCAACTGGAGATATTTCTCTAGAATACTAAATAATTCTTTGCATCCTGTCATATGGAATGGGACACCCAAGTCTAGATACCACACATTCCCCATTATATTTTTTTCCATGCATGTAATAAGAGTGGAGTCTAATTCAAATTGTGAGGAAAGTGCTTGACCTCCTACTCCTCCTAAAGTCTTCTCGTTAGACTTCTTGTGTAGACTCTTTATTTCATAGTGCCCAAATTCGTGGTAGTGAAAACAATTTATTTTTCTCAAGTCCTTCTTCTTTCCATTGTTTCTTCTAGTCTCTAGCTTTTTTTGGGCCTTCTTACCCTTTCCTTTCTTTCCCTTCCCAACTAAGGAAAAATTCTATTCCTTCTTATATTTGGATGTTACTCCATCTCTGGTGTTCTGCTGAATTTCTTCCTGCACCAGAACGGATCAGAGTCTCTCCCAATTTGGCAAGTTGTCCCTTCCATTTATAAAGTCCTAATAGTTATGCCAGGATTTTGGAAGGCCTAAGAGGGCTAGGCTCACTAGTTTTGAAGAGTGAATATTTTCTCCAGCTCCTCCATGATCATCTCGACACTTAGTGAACCTAGAGGGGTAATGTGGAATGGTTTCTCTTTTCTGCATGCAGATGTTTCTGAACTTGTCCCTCAATTCCAATTTCCTAGCATCACTGATATTTTCAAATAAATTAGTGATGGTATTCCACATAGAAAATGGAGTCTCCTTTCCATGTAAATTTGAGACTATGTGGTCTCTCACACCCTCCAGGATGATCTTTCTAGATTTTGCGGTATCCTTCGTTGACTGGGCTAATTGTTGTGCATTTGATACTGGTCGATTTGGAATGTTAGTTTTGTTGTGCTCCAACACACAATTTTCATCAAGCATTTCTTCCATTCTATCCTTTTAGGGTATGAAATTCGAAGTTACCTCAAAGGCATTCTCCAATCTCAATCCATTGAAAGACATTTTCTTGCACGAAAGAAAACTACTTCATTGAATCTGCAAATTGAAGTCTCTGAAAGAGAGCTTGTATATACTCATTTTCAGTGTGATTTCTGCTTTTATACCATGTAGAAATTAATAAAAAATTGTTGCTACTGATTTTTTGAACTAAAAATAGCAAATTACAAAATTCCTCTACTATTCTTCAGAATGGAAATCACTATTTAGAAACACATGAAATGACATGCAACCATTAAAACACCACAAGAACATAATAATTTATAGGGGAACCCAATTGGGAATGACTCCACTGCTGCTTGTCATTAATCACATGATAATGACAAACTATTATAGTGTCTTTCCTTGATCCTGAAGCACAACGCACACTGTAAACCTATTCTTGTGCTGACTGTCATACTCTGGCCAACACTTCGTGAATTCAAGGCCCCAACTTGCTCATATTTCCTTGTAGAATCCTAGAGGAAATTAGATCCTAAAAGATATGAATTTTGTGTTATTTTCTTGTGAAATTCCCAAGGAATGATTCACCTACTTAACTGTCAAGCCTGTACACTCAACTAGTGTACAATTGATAGCTACAGTGTTCCTTTTCCTCCACTCTATAGGTATTTTGAGTGCCATGTATGTGTGGGTTATTTTTAGCTGATTGACTAGTTTATCTAAGAGATAATTGAGTTAACAACAATTATACTACTCAATTAATCTTTAGCTAACTCAACTACGTGCTTGAGATTAGTTAATTGAGTCAAACTGCAAATAATTGAACTAAATTGCTAAATTTTAGCAATCACTACATGCACAATTATACTTCTAGCATATAGCTCGAATTTACTAAGTAAACTAGTAGACAAAGTTTATTTCACACAAGTTAACTACAATCCAAGTCATCCTAGTGACATTGGAAATCAAATTACTAAATTTAACTAAGGCATTAGTCAAATTTAGCCTTTCTTTCTATAATTTCTAACAATTTTACCATGATATCATTAACTTCTACATAGAATTTGTTACAATACCATGATTTATCAATACCACATTCCCCACAAACCATAGATAACATTTTGAAATTAAAACTCAATTCTTACAATGAGCTTACATCATAACAAGATTCTTAACCATGGATATTATTAAATTGTAAATATGCTTTGTTACAATACCATTTATGAGTAGGAGGCCATATGAATAACATTTTCCCAAAAAACATAACTCATTCAAAATAAAAGTATTTTATAAATGTTTTATTTTAATATTATTTTATAACATTTTTTAATTAAATATAAAAGAAAAATGGTATGGGGAGATGTTGCAGTGGTGTGAATGTTTGTAAACATTTACATGTGGGCTAAATTAAAAAATAAAAAAGATTAAAAGTTATTGTCTAGAAACATTTTGAGTGGATCAAAATAATAATAATAATAATAAAACATTTTGTCTTGGTCAAATTGCATAAAAATAAAACTAAAAAAAAAATAATAATAAAATTAACCTAGATTCATCTTAACTACGAATATAACAAGTGCTCAGAGATATCAAATCCCTTGAGATGTAAACATAATTTAGAGTGAAAAGATATTTGATCACTCTCAACGCTAGGAGATCCAGAGTTAAGATGAATCTAGGTTGGTTAACTTCAAATAAAAGAGTTGTAAAAATGAAACAACACTTGGGATGCATTCCTGGAATGAAATGGGTTTCAAATTGTAGTTGTTCCTAATAATGAATTTCTCTAGTAGGAGAATACTTTTACTATTGATGTTCAGGAAGATCAAGGTAGAAGCCTCAACCCTTCAAGACTTAAGGGTTTCAACATTCCCAAATAAAAACATGAGAAAATAAAATAATTAAGAAAGGGTAGAGAGAAGGATATGTCAACTCCATTCCCTATTCCTCGATAATTTACAAGAAGCATGGCCAACAAATAACAACTATGAAATGGAATGAAGAAATTCCATTGCCTTCCAAATAGTTCCACTAACGAGATGTAGATAGACATGGAGAAGAGTCATAATAAACAGGAAGGGTTTGTAGTTGTCTTTGAAACGAGGCCTAATAAATTGATTCTCTAAACATAAAAATTTTGAGCACCATGATAAAACAATTATTTAGAACTTCTACAATTATAGTTGAAATTTTTTTCTACGATAGATAATATTATGATCTACTAAAACGAGCAACATTTTCAAGTTCCCTTCATCACTAAAATTTCCTGAAACTTAAAGAAAAAGAATAAGAAAATTAAGAGACTTAGGAAGTGCTCAAAGAATTTAGAATACTAGATATAATAAATGTCACATGGTTCAGGTTCGAGTTTGGGTTTGGTTTGAGTTCAAATTTTTTGATGAGGTTCGCTATTAGATTCATCTATATATATAAACATATATTAATTTAAAATTTATTATAGGATAAAATAGTAATAAATCAACATCAATAAACATAAAATATGCTATCACAAACTTGGAAACTGCAAGGATAAAATACAAGCTTGAGTTGTGACATGAAGTTATGAGTTTTGATCTATGGACTTGGTCATTGGCTATGAGGTTCGATGAGGTTCATCGAACCTCAAATTTTTTTTGAGGTTCACCAAAATTCGATCCTCAAGGTTAAAGTTCGAAGAACCTTGTGACATAGGATATAATATTAAGAGTGAAAATGTAGTTTTGAAGAAATAGAGTGTTCAACTATAAGAAGATAATACAATATTGACATGAGAGAATAAAAAGCTACTGAAACTTCCTAGGAAGTGGTATAAAGAAACTTAAATATTTGCACTACACAAGGTAAAGGGATAAATGTTACAATGTGAACATAGTAATAATCTCCTAACAATACAGTTTTATCAAGTTTGTTGAGTTTGAGAGTCTTTTGGAAGGAGTATCAACCACAGGTTTTACTTGCATGAGAACATGTAAGGTATCATCCGTGGGGATATGTTAAGCCTCCATTTTAATGCTATTTTCACCATTAAAATACTCCTATTAACCGTCTCTTCCCTTTTGCTTCACCATATTTTCCCATTTTTTAAAAGAGAGCTGTCATTACAAGCTCACAAGTTAACAAGTTATTAATCCTAATTAATTTCCATCACTTTTGATAGATTAAAAAAGTTTTTGGTTGAATTTTTACTCATGGTAGTTATGTTATCTCTGATCATGAAACTCTTATGAAGTTTCAAAAATTGTCCTCATGGTCTAGGATACCAACTAGCTCATAGTGATGAACCCACCATCTTGGTTTTTAGGAAATTCAAGATGGTTCAATGTTAGTTGGATAAACTCTAGGATGTACATGGGTCATGCCACCTCATGGTCAAAACAATAGTCAAACTACTCCCAAAAAATTATATAGTAGTCAAGTAATGGATGCGATATTAGGCAACAATGAAGGGATATTCTCATGAATTATATCTCATGAGAATATCACAAGGATTAAAGATGTACATATTATTTTTACTCGGGTTAACGAATATGATAAAATCCTTGCAACTTAATCAATTATGTAATATCCACAATGTAGGGGATTCCTTAAGGGTTTTTCTACATTCATTCTTGTTTAAATATGTAAAATGTATTAAAAGTAAGAGGGTAATGAATAATAGGTAATAGATAATAACTGTAATTCATTAGTGTGAAATCCATGAGGGAGAATTCAATTACATATATGTAATGCTGGACCTATGATTTCATTAATATAAATGATGTGGTGCTGATGTTTTAAGTAAAGTTCATGTGTATGCTTCATTTCTACTAGTATAAATTTCCAATAGCATGAGACAATTGAGAAGGTCCCTCAATTTATCAAATGCTATGATTAATATAATGTGGTTAGCATAGATAAGTATATTTTTTTGTTTGGCTTGATAGATATATTTTGTTTTTATCCCATAGATTATATCATTGGTGCATTATTCCATATATTATATATCATTCCACACATCATATATCACTTCATAAGTACACTCGATTTATTATTTATACATTATATTTAGTTAAGTATAATTCATTCTATGTATTTAAATTCAAATATACAGTTTGTATTTTATGGTTGGCATTATCACTAAAGCTTCCTCAACCAATGCCATAGATTTGATTGTTTAGTACAACCTTTGAGTATTTTGAAAATGTTTTCTCATAAGAAACTTGTTGTTTATGATTGTGTGATATTTTCCATAGAAAGCAATTTCCATTGAATATTAAAAGAATGAGATGATATTTACTCTTGATTATATAAACATTTGAGTTGTCATACAAATGAAAGACTATAATCTACGCTCAACAAGGTATTTATAAGATATCAATCTAGTGAATGAATATGAAATATCTCCATAGAAATTTCAGTTTATGGTTTTGGTGTCTTACATTTGAATTCTTGAATTTTTTACATTCCTTTCAATTGCAAGTGTGTATTCCTCTACCAAGGTGAGGCATTGAAGGTTGAAGAATGAGAGTGCCTCTTAAGCAATCACATAATAATTTGATTTTTTTGATGCCCAACTAAACAATATGATCAATGCTTGTAAAATTCTCTGATAAACATAATCCCAATGATCCAACAAAATCTATTTAGCTTTTTATTTTATGTCTAGTTGGATTTTATAGCAAGTGTGTTTCGTTGGATAGATCATACTATAAATGACATATAATGTTTGTATCTAACAAGTTTGCAAATCCTATATCAATAATAAAATATAACAAGATTTATAGATAAAGTTGACTAGCATAATGGTGAAGGATGGAATTGATGGCTCCCTCGTATGTAGGATGAATATACGAGACAAGGAGGAATTGGTAGTAGGTGATTATATTTTGAGATAAACAATGAAGCTAGTTTAGGATTCTTCGCTACATAATAGGATCTAGTTGACAAAGGCTATGGATTTTCATGAATTGTGAGCTACGTGCAATAATCTCCATCATCACAAGGAAGACATGAGTGCAATGCATGAATATTTGGAAGGAATACCCAAGTTTCTCTCCGTGGTTGAATGATCAATATGTTTTGGTAACAAGGTTTAGATATAATTTCACTTGCATTTGAAGTGCAAGGTTTTCACATTGGAGATTGTGACACTCAGTTGCCACTCTGTGCTGATGTTTGTTCTGGGTTTCCTTTACTGCTTCTTCTAAGGGCAATGAACTGGGGGTTGGACTTTGGAGTAGGTGTTTAATCAATTCATCCTCATCCTGTTGTCTTCCTCCCATGGTGTTAACGGGAAAAGTGTCTACTCAGAACGACCCTATCCCACTAAGGTGTGACAGTGACCTTAGAAACAAACAGAGAAAACTACTTTCGTATTCTTCTTTATGAACTATAAATGAAGAGGAATAGGATGAACCAACCTGTGTCTTGCGCTAGTCCTTTGATCCAATCTCTCTCCTCTTTGACAGCTTCTAGCTACCTGCTCCCTTACTTGCCCAGCTTCACCAAGTTCTTGTAAGATCACAGAAGAAGAAAACTACACAAAGACATGGATTTATATTCATAAATAGCTTAGGATCAGATTTAAGCTAAACATACAAATGTAACAAACATCAATGATACACAAGCATGTAGGAGAAACTCAAATAGTTTTATTGATATAACAAGAAGATCCAGGAGGAGTTACAACCGATGATTCCTGATCCAGCATCAACCTCCCAGCATAGAATCCCCTCTTCACCTCCAACAAAGAATAAATCACCCAATACTCTGATATCTATCTCTAAACCAACAACAATTCTCTGCAATGTCCGAAATTCCAGCCTCTGGATCTCTGGGATGAGGGATCCATATATAGATGTATGCAAGGAATATGAGTCAGCTTATGTTTTGACTAGTGGCTTCTCTCTGTTAGTTCTTGCTTCCACTTGGAGACTGAGAGCCTCTTACTCATCCTTGGTCGAACTCAGTGAGGCATGTGTCATTGGAGAAGATTCTAGAAGCTTCCATTGTCTTTCCACCTCGCGGAATGGCACTGCCATTTGTCATTTCCCAATCAACGCACCCTGGTAGTGCATTTTGGTGCGTTGCAACGAACCTAGCTAGTGTACTTGGGTGCTATGCAACGCAGCTAGCTAGCGGAGCAGCTGAAATGATCCTGATTTGACTGATTATGAGCAATTTTTGGTGGAGAAATTCTGGGAGAAGCGGTAATTTGTTGACCTTGTTCCTTCAGGGGTCGGAACAACACTTTTAGGGACTTAGGATCACTTGGTTTATGGACATTTCATGCTTAGAGCTGTAAGGCACAAAAATGTCTATAACAGTTGCCCCCTAAAATATGAGGTCGTTTATCGGGTGAAATGTTTTATTAGGAGGATCCGAAATTCTTTCAATGCTGGGAGGAGACCTGTAATAAGATACAATACAATACATTATCTTCATACTGTTTTCATGATCTAACTGAGGCGGGCATTCCCATGCTCAGCTTTATAAATTCATTTTCATGTACATAGGACAGACAATCGTCTGATGGTAGACTGATGATTCTGATAGAGCCATCATCCTTTTGGTAGGATGATTATCTGTGCTGCAATGTTGTACATTTCAATGTCTTTATTTTCCTGAATATATATCGCAGCCCGGATGGATGAAACTAGATCCGGGGTCTTCAATATCGTCCGATCTTCACTCGAAGTACAAGTCGATCCATGTGAGAAATGTTTTTGAAGTCGAACATGAAAAGACATCGCTTGATTACCAGTCAATGATGTAAATTGTTAACAAGCGCGAGAGGAATCACCGATAATGATGATGACCCTCAAGGTACTGCAGTACAATTCACGTGGTGTGAATAAAGGACTTGGCATCGAACACCACGCAAAATCTTGCGGTCGAAGGTCATTGATGTATACCTGTCGCTAGAAGTGAGAAACTTTCCATTGAGGCATGCAAGCTTCAAAGTACTGAAGGGGGTGTTCCTAGATCAACTTCTTGGATAATGAGCTGATGTCGACAAGAAGTGACCCGTCAAAGGAGGGCCTTAATGAATCCCACATCAATGACACGGAATGGAGCAAATGATTTTGATGGAGGTAAAAACGATCTGATGATATATGGTTCAGGACGTCGGTCATGAAAGAATGAAGTATAATGTATGGTAGTGGATGGGACACAGGTGACTTCTCTGGATGACTTCTCTTGAACATGTTGGCGAAACTTGTGTGATGGATTGGTAGAATTTCCCCAAATGTGGATAGTATGGCGTGACCATGGTGATGTGACCGGTGAATGAAACAACCCAACCCGACTCAGGCACGGAATGGAAGTGTCATGTTCAAGAGTGACTTGCTACCAATAAAGATTCTTTGAGTTTTCTTCCCAATTTTTCCCCAGTCATTTCTGACCAGTACCTCTTTATTTTTGTCAAGCTTGAGGAGGATAACATATGATTGTTCTATGATTTTCCCTTCGGGCAAACCCATCGCTATTTTTTAACGAGCCTAGCGATAGTTAAACTCGTTCTTGTCTAAAGACAAGTTTGTCATTATTAATCTTTTTAACGAGTTTAACAACAAAGATAACTTGGTCCTTTTCATTTTTAGAGGGTCTGAAAAGGTACGTAAAGGTAACTCCAAAATTCCTTTTTTGTCATCTAATCCCTTAAGTCCGAAAAAGTATAAAACAATATAGAAGGGATGAATTTTCGATAGTTTTAACGAGCCAAACAAAACAAGTGCTCGATCTTTTTGTGCAATAATCCCTCAGGTCCAAAAAGATTAAAATCTAGAGGAGGGATAGCACTTCCGGTCACTTTAACGAGCTGGAAAGCCAAAACTCGGAAATATTTTCATATTTTACGAGTCAGTTGAAAAGAGCTTAAAGAAGACTCGTCTTTTGAGGAACGAGTGATAAAATGGGTAGCAGCTGATTCTAGGTAAGGTTTGGAATTTTCCAATCATGGCAGTGTCACAAGGATGGCTAGTGAAATCACTCTTCGCAGCTGTTCCTCAAAAAGGGTAAACAATCAAATGGAGGTGAATGATCGGCCAATGGAAAAGTGGAGGTGGCGGTGCAAACACGACCAAGGCTTTAATGGCTGAAATGTTACATCCACGGAGGTTATTTACCGGGGAATAGTTCATTCTTTAACGAGCTTAAATGTGGGTGGAAACATTTGCTCATGTCTTATGTTTATTTTTTAACGAGCTTGAACTATGTGCTAAAACTGCTCGATTAATCCAGTCATATGATAAGAATGTCTCATATAAAATTGGAAATTTTTAGAGTTTTTCCCCACATCCTTTCTTTATGCAAGTTAGGTGACGACTAATCCTACGAGTTTAAAGGGTTAGAGGTCCTAAAAATTTAAAAAATAAATAGCCGCCCCTCGCTTGCACTACAAAAGGTTTGCATGCCCCCAGGTATAAAATATGGTTTCAAGGTTACCCCTCAATTTGCAGACAAAACATTTGTTCTATCAGGAAAGGCCTACCTCTTACAGGTTACCCAAAGATTGTTCTATTCGTGGTGCAAACAAAACACTTCTTCGGCAATGTCTACCAAGATAAAAAAAGGTGAGTGACGACGTCCGCCAACTCACATAACTTTGACAAGGGAATCTTATTCTAGAATAACCCCTCTTCCACCGATGGACAGGGTACAGACTAATCATATTCTCCCGCGGAAACCTACCCTATACCCGAAGTTGTCCTGCCGAAGCAGACCAGGACGCATGCCCCCTGGGTTTCAGTCATATCCCTCCGAATTACTCGCGCTCATCGAGAGGACGGACTGGGGATTGAGACATTTCTTGCGTGAAGAGACCATTTAGGGATGGTATATGACTATTTGCTATGCGTGATCCGGGAAATGAAAGTTGGTCCACGAGCTTGACCACTCTTCCTTCGTGCAGAAAACACATTACTCTAAAGAGTGAGGAGACGATGGCTCCCATGCAATAAATATAGTCTCGTCCAAGGAGTAGGTTATAATCCAAGGGTCCTTGAACTACCATTACGTTCATGCGAACTGTCTCCCCTCTCAATGTTATGGGCACATCGGGAAGGATCCCTAAAGGTCGACTGGTTCCTTTATCAAAGCCTGTCAGATTTCTCATCTCAGGAAACAGCGATGGAAAACCAAGCACTTTCCAAGCAATAGAGGAAAGGATACTCACAGAAGCCCCCTCATCTATGATGGTACCAGCCATGACCATTCTATATATTTGAACGATAATTTGGAAGGGTACACTTGCTGGTAAACGGGGTCTGCCTAGTTGATTCCAGTCGAAGGAGACAACTAGGTTGCTTGGAGTTGGGACTGAGTAGACGGCCGGGTATGGCTCTGACGAACTTCCCTCCTGCGGTAAGGGAATGGGTAGATTGCCCCCATGTTCGTCAGAGTCTGTGTTGATGAAGAGAATTTGGACGGTGTCATCCTTGTTCTCTTCAATGACTGTATCATCCGAAGATAAAACCTCTTAAGGAAAGACCGGGTCAACTGCCGCCTCGACCTTTTGACTTTCGTCTGGTATGGATTCAGATGGTTTATCTTCAATGATAGGCACTTCAGCCGACCACTTGAGTGGGCCAGCTGGATTCTCAACTAGCGACGGACTCGGCAAGAGTTTTTTATATCCAGGAGGAAGTCGTAACGGTGAAACCGGACGATCATCCAAAACTCTTTTCGCTTCGTCTAAGAAGGGACAACGGTGGACGGCATGATTGCCTTCGCACAGTTTAGAAGGAAATCTAGCTTTCCCTTTTTGTCCTGGGGCTTCACTTTCGCTAGTTGACGGTGTGCTTTCAACATGATCATCAGAGGTTGATGACACCGGATTGTGCAAACGAGGAGACCAGTCCCTTAGTATCCGAGGGATGCAAGGACAATCTCTGTGAAAGTGGTCTCCTTTGCAAATGACACATGGAGATTTAGGCCTGGTCGGTGCAGTGTGTGGATTTTCGTTAGACAACACTCGTTTTCCCCCATTCACCTTTGGCTCCTTCTTCTTCTTCTCTTTCTTCTTCTTCTGCCTCTTCTCCTTAGGAACTTGACTTTTGGCTTTCCCAGCCCCATCAAGCGAAGAGGAAGGAGGAGAGGAAGAATTAGAGGAAGTAGAAGGTTGGTGGGAAACTCTGGACTCGTCTAATTGCTGATTCGATTGTTCAGGAATGGTGGTGTTCTGAATGACATTGGTTGAGAAGAGCCATACTAGCAAGCCAATTGTCAGTCCTGGAAGCGACAATGTGGCCATATGGGGTGCACCAACATCTCCCCAAGAGGAGAAGGGACTAGGATTTCCACCAAGGGGAATTCCTTGGTTGGTAGACTCCATTTTCTCAACCTAAGATCAACATAGGAAAAGGGTATGAATATTCCATTTAAAATAAATTTTTAGACGCTTTGACACAACTTGTTTTTTCAATTTTTAAGAGTCGAGAAAAAACAAAATATGACTCTAGTCTCCTTCGATTTTTGATGAGCCTGAAGTGACAAGTGCTCAGATTGACCTTTTCCGTTAAGGAGTCTAAAAAAGAACGAAAGGGACTGCTCTCGAGATCTAGGTAGAGGGAGTACCAAACCAATCGAAAAACTGCAGAATACTTTTTACGGTACAGCAGCCAATCTTCCTGAATGTTGTGTTCGGTGCATTGCGATCAGTAGGGCGGTCGACACGGCTTCCTATGGATTAAAGGTTTTAAACCTATAGGGGTCTCGCAATATATAGTCGACGGTACGTGGGAGCACAAGTCCATACTGGCACTTATCGTCTCAAAGTGGAGGAATCACCCAAGCATCAGTGAGGACAACAGTTACGAGGCTTTACGATGCCAGAATACGTCTCTAGCCTAGACCTCGAAATGTTGTGCGTTAAGTTCCAAACCATTGTTAGATTCATTCAATTTATTTTAAGTTGATCTTTCTTATGAAGTTTGCCTTTTGGGTTCACCACAAGATGTAGATGTAATTCCTAAAATGCAATCTAAAGATGATAAACAAACTTTTATCTCTTTTCAGCAATGAAAATTCTAGCTACAAGGGGCAAAGAAAGACACAATCTTTTCTCAAAGAGCAAAGAGCACACTGTAAATGCACTTTTCCTAAATCAAGCCAAACAGACTATCAATATGCAAATGCACATGTGCATGTATTTTTTTTTCACTTTCTTAATATTGATGCCTAAAAAGAAAGTTGATGTACAAATCTGAATTTGCTTTCAAGTGACAAACACAAACAAGCTTCTTTTCGAAATCAAAAGGTAGAGGTGATTACGAAACTTTATGATTTTGAAATAAGTACTCGTTTTGACACTAGAAAGTCACAAATTCAAACCAAAGGAAAAAGTAAAAGCATAATCGACTGTCAACAACAAATAAACTTTCTCCTAAGATCAAAATCGACACTTACGACAGATCTAAATCAAAAGACGACAGTATGACTATTCTACTTTTTCAATGGAAAACTGTAAATGATGTAAAAAAAAAACAAAAACATCTACAGTCTTTTTGTACAAAGGAGGCAGAATTAAGGCAAAGAAAAGGGGCTTTTAAACAGACACATACACTGATCACAGGCTGCAAAAATCAGAGACAAAACTGAAAAAATGAAGAAAAGAACCTCAGCTGCACAAGGCTAGGCTGATCAGCGCACCTGTTACACAGAGAAACTGGATTGCAGCGCAGGTAGCCCTCTCGGGAACTGCGTTGAAATGCAGAATCTCTTCACAGAGCCTGCGCTGGGGAAGAAACGAGAATTCTATCCGGGTTCTGGGTCATGGTTTGCAGTTTAATCTATGGTTTTTGGCAGAGTAAAAGCAATCAGTAATGCACAACCAGAGGGTAGATTTAAAGGAGGTCTAAGAGCTATCACAAAGGGCAATCAGGTCATTTGTGAATCAGTTGTTCAAATCATAAACAGATCCAGTGAATGGATTGAAGTAGCAGATGTCTACTTTGCATTTATTAATGGAAAATGCAATTCGATTGCTACTCCTAAGTTTATGAAACAAACAACAAGAGAAACACAAACAAACTAATTAGACACGATCCCCAGTGGAGTTCCCATTTTGTTAATGGGAAAATTGTCTACTCAGAACGACCCTATCCCACTAAGGTGAGACAATGACCTTAGAAACAAACAGAGAAAACTACTTTCGTATTATTCTTTATGAACTATAAACGAAGAGGAATAGGATGAACCAACCTGTGTCTTGCGCTAGTCCTTTGATCCAATCTCTCTCCTCTTTGACAGCTTCCAGCTACCTGCTCCCTTACTTGCCCAGCTTCACCAAGTTCCTGTAAGATCACAGAAGAAGAAAAGTACACAAAGAAATGGATTTATATTCATAAATAGCTTAGGATCAGATTTAAGCTAAACATACAAATGTAACAAACATCAATGATACACAAGCATGTAGGAGAAACTCAAATAGTTTTATTGATATAACAAGAAGATCCAGGAGGAGTTACAACCGATGATTCCTGATCCAGCATCAACCTCCCAGCATAGAATCCCCTCTTCACCTCCAACAAAGCATAAATCACCCAATACTCTGATATCTATCTCTAAACCAACAACAATTCTCTGCAATGCCCAAAATTCCAGCCTCTGGATCTCTGGGATGAGGGATCCATATGTAGATGTATGCAAGGAATATGAGTCAGCTTATGTTTTGACTAGTGGCTTCTCTCTGTCATTTCTTGCTTCCACTTGGAGACTGAGAGCCTCTTACTCATCCTTGGTCGAACTCAGTGAGGCAAGTGTCATTGGAGAAGATTCTGGAAGCTTCCATTGTCTTTCCACCTCACGGAATGGCACTTCCATTTGTCATTTCCCGCTCAACACACCCTGGTAGTGCATTTAGGTGCGTTGCAATGCACCTAGCTAGTGTACTTGGGTGCTATGCAATGCAGCTAGCTAGTGGAGCAGCTGAAATGATCCTGATTTGACTGATTCTGAGCAATTTCTGGTGGAGAACTTCTGGGAGAAGCTGTAATTTGTTGACCTTGTTCCTTCAGGGGTCGGAACAACACTTTTAGGGACTTAGGATCCCTTGGTTTATGGACATTTCATGCTTAGAGTTGTAAGGCACAAAAATGTCTATAACACATAGTTGCTTCTAAAGTATAATGTTGGGCAAAATAAACTTCATCTTCTTCCTCCTCCTCCAACCATAAAGGTAAGTCATGTTCTAAAGAAGGTTGAGCAGGAGGGTATATGACTAACTTCTTGGACATATGGTCATTCTTGATGGTCATATTCCCAACTCTGCAGCTAATGTAAGCATCAACAGTGAACAACCATGGCCTCCCAAGGATGAGAGGGTAACTAGTAAACTTAGCCTTAGGCTGGAGAACTAGGAAATCTCCAGGGTACTCCCAAGAGTCAATGGGGACCATCACATCCTCCACAATTCCCTCAGGGGTTACTGTGTAATGGTCTAAAAGTTGCAGAACTATTGTGGTCTTCCTCAATGAATATTAGAGGTTGAGATTGAGAATGGTGTCCTTGGTCATCACATTAATGGAAACCCTAATATTGATCAGAGTGTGTGGAACAATGGTGCCATTGATGTGCACATCTACTACAGGCCTTCCAAGGTCCAAATATTTTGGATAGATTACCTGCCCTAGCATTAAGTCGGACAATTACCCACTGAAATTAATGGTAGGGGAATCCTTTTTCGCCTCCATTGATGCTTGAATGACTTCTCTTTAATCAAATTATTGTAAATAGGAACATATTTTATTGCCTAGAGAAGTGGGATTTTTACACATATATTTTTCAATTCTCTCAGAAGTTCAGTCTCTTCTGGGGTAGGCTAGAGTTCTTGGGCTAATATTTCAAGAAAGGGTGGATTTACTTTAAGATTGCTTTCCCCTCTTTCTTCCTCAACCTCCCTAGGTGGAGGTGGAGGTGGAGGTTGGTTATCCGAGAGAACTCTCCCAGATCTCAAGTCAATCTCCTGGATTTCCAGAACATAAGATGGGTATGATGTCTCTCCACTATATACCTGCTGAACTTGCCTATTTTTCGGGTTTGGATTCGGATAGGCAGGCATCTGGGGTTGCTTGGGTGTATCAGAGTATAGGAGTTGTGGTTGGGTCGGTGGTGGAGGAAATAGAGCTGGAACATTGTTGTATTGGGGCCTCCACCCCTGGAGCGGTGCATTCCACTGAGGTTGTGGTGGAGCATAAGGTTGAAATGACTGGCTAGCTGGATGGGAGTGATATTGAGATGCAAAGGACCAAGGAGGGGGTGTAGACCAGGAAGGATGAGCATGGGGTCCCTAAGAAGGTATGGCTATGGTTTGGTTGGGGTTGTAATATGCATGGGACGGCCCTCGCATGCCCTACTGGTATGGTCTTGGTCGATGAGGTCTCCTTTCGTTAATGTAGCAGAGTTGCTCAGTAACCCCTTCAACTCCTTGATATATAGCTTTGATTCTGAGCAAAGAAGGGCACTTGTCTATGGAGTGGTTATCTTCATAGACTAAGCAAATTTCGATAGAGTTCAATGGAAATTCATTCCTAAGATGCCTCCTAGTGCATCTAGGACAAAAAATGGCCAAGGCTCTCTCTGCTTCCTCCTGCTTCCTCTTAATGTGCATGATGTCCATTTTCAAGGCAAGTGTTTACAACATCTCGCTTTTGAAATCTTCCAACATGTTTCCAATTTCACCCTTGATGGATGAGTTGGAAGACGATGTACTGACCATAGGTTGACTACCCCTACCCTTTTTCCTAGTTGCCCTACAATGGTTTCTAAAGATAGTATTGATATCCTCATAGGGTAATTGGTAGATATCTCCTCCTCTTAACAAATGTAAGGTATCCAAAAGATCTTCTCTTACTCCCCTAAGCAAGACCAACTTTAGTGACTCAGGGTCACGTGTACACCTAACTCTTTTGTAACTAAGCTGAAATATTTCTTTGTAATCCTCTAGGGATTCATCATTTCCCAGGGTCATCCTGAAAATTTCTTCTTTAGTATCCTTTGAGCGACACTAGTCCCGATATTTGTTGTTAAAGGCCTGCTGCATATGAGCCCAAGTTTTGATTCTATCTCTAGGTAAACCCATGAACCAGTGGAATGCTACATCCTTGAGGGTAGATGGAAATAGTTTTAACTTTTTCTCATCATCTATATAGTCATAGGTTTGACATATAACAACAAACTCAAATAGGAAAGTGTCAGGGTCCTTTGTGGTTAGGCCATGGGAATGAGGTAGGGGCAGAGGGGCTTATATTTTTCATCTCAGTCTCCCCATTGGTTTCCCTGATGCGTAAGGCACCCTCAACTCTCTCTTTATTCCCTCTGTCATTTCTATTTTCAGCCATTGGTTCAGTAGGAATAGGTTCTTCTTCTTCTTCTTCTCATGTAGGTTCTTCAAATATGTCAGGTTGCTCACCTAAGGGTTCCTCCAGTTCACAGCCACCGAAGAAGAGGGAAGGTTTGATTCTTTGATGGAAGAAAGGTAAATATACTTCTAAGAGAGTTACTCTACTACAATAGTTGAAATCTAAGGCTAAATCACACCATTCCCTATTTAACCATTTAAGAAGCTATGCTAGGCAAAAATGCTAAATCAACATGAAACAAATGCTACTATCTAAGTTGTAGAAGTAAGTAGCATCAATAAACACTAATGTGCAAGTAAAGAGACTAAACTAAATCTATTTTTTCTTTTAAGGTCTTTCTATGAAAAATCAAGTATGCAAACTAATTGTTCTTGTGGGTGTGGCAGGTGAAATAAGGATGTTTGAGGATGACTAGAAGGGTTATGAAATGGTTGGATGGTGTGGAGGACCCCTAGGATGCTTTTGGTGACTTACTAGAGGTTTTCCATCAATTCAGCCTCAAAACAGGCCGTTTCAGGAAAACCTACAGTATGTACTAGAAACCTACAGGATGATCCTGTAGGAATTACAGGAAACCTATAAGATATAGCTGAGAGCTAAATGTAAGGTGTTGGAGGTGATGGGAGGCTTAGGAAAGGTGTGTGATGGGTGGAATGAGTGGGAGAAGGTCTAGTATCACTCAAGAGTCAATATCCAAGATAATAGATGGCTAGATTCGCTCAAGCAGTCAATGTGCTTGGGAGAATTTCTTTGAAAAATGATGGAAAACTAGTGAAGGTGATGGTGAAAACAAGGGATGGCTAAGGTGGATGAAGTGGAAGGTGGCTACTAGCTATGAAGACTTAGTATCCTCCTGAATCACCTGCTCTGCATAAAACATGTGTGTCTTCCCAAAAGGTTGTACAATAAGATACATTTTCATGATCTAGAAAAGGAGAATTAATGAATCAACTGCCTATACTGTGCATGAAGAAAGTTGCTGAAAGGAATGAAAGAATGAGTGAGATCTACTGCATAAATGGATATGAAAAATATGAAAATGAAATATACCTTTCAAAACTAACCAAATACTAAATTAAAGACAACAAACTCCAAATATCATAAAAGAACTAGAGATCTGTGTTTTTGGGGCTGCTTAAGGGTCCCTTCCTTAAGTCATGGTATGACAGGGATAAAATGAGGCCGAGACACCTGAAAACAACCTTGTGGTGATACGTTTTCTCCTTGCTAACCTACTACTTGAAATAAGGCACAAATGGAAGAAAACTATTAAACAACCAATCTAATCTACACTACTTTTAATGGAGATGCATCTAAAAAGAAAATTAACAATGAAGCTATGAATGTACACTAAACATAGATGTACAATAAAGAGGAGCCTTGGCTGCTAGGGTTGCGCCATAACCCAAGAGCCTCAGCCTTCTAAGTTAACTCAATGCTGGCTCAAAACCAAACTCATTCTTATTACCAAAACAACAAATTACATCAAGAGAACTTTCATAAGTATTGCAACTCGAAAATAGCTTAGAGTTTTACAATAAAAATCTAAATCCTATTGAGGTCCTATGCCTCTATACTTATACATCTGAAGTCCCCAATGAATTCCTTAAAATTAGGGAGGATTCATTCCCAAACTCGAGATAAAATGGTGCTTTGTCTCTACTTGCACGGCTGCCTTCTAGTCCTCATGATTTGAATGTTTGTACTCCGTGCTGATGTGATGAATGGAGGAATATTCAAATGGAGGAGCATTTACCTCCTACAATCCCTCTCCCTTGTCCCATTCAATTTTTGACCTTAGTCTTTGCCAAAATTCCTTGATTTTCTCCTTTAATCCTGCATTCAATGCATATTAGTCCACAAAGTATAATATCCAACTGTAACTCACCTCATAAACAAAATATAATAAAAAACATGTAAGAAGTTATGAGAAAAGTTGGTTTGACTAAGCTATCACGTGAATTAAGGCCCATATAATTACCCAATTATGAGGCTCATCAAATCCCTCAATTACATGTCAAACACAATGATGCCAATTAGATCTCAAGACTTAAAAGCAAGTTATACCAATCACAAGATCAAAGATTTAGAGCTTAAGTGTAGGAGTGCTTTTAGTGAAAAGTTCAGAATTTTTTTGTAAACTTAGAATGAGACAAACAAGTGTTAGATCTCAAAAATCAAATTAGCAGTAATACTTCAAATAATTTCAGCACTTTACCAAACTTATGACAACAGTAAGAAAGTAAATTTAGATCATAACATTTACCCAACATATAAAGCATAAAAAATTGCAATGGCTAGAAAATGTAAATTTATGTACTTAGCCCACTTTATGATGATGTATTTAGTAATATATCACATATGAAATAACTTATTAGAGCGGTAAATAAATCAGCATATCAGTAAGCTAATGATCTAAAACTGATGCCCAAAAATAGGAAAATTTTCACGAAAATTGAAAAAATCAAATTTTAAGCCATCTTTAAATGTATGATTCAGAATAATTGCAGACTTGATTCAATAATTTACGTAGTAAATTAGAGCAAGAAATTTTTTAGATATAGGCTAGATCTAATTCCCATCACTTTGATCCCTTCCCACTCCGTTTTAGTTGTCTCCCAACAACAGGGTATGGGGGCTAGTCGCTATGGAAATGAGGTGAAGGAAAACAAGTTGGGAACCAACTTGTGTGGGAGACATAGATGAATGACCTAGCTACTCGGTAGAATTTTAGAAAGATTAATGATTATATGAGATTTAAAGCATGTGACCAGTTCCTTATGGATTCACAATTCTCTCTTAATGTAAATTAATGCTAAGTAACCAGATGGACACCCACTTCTTGAATGATCGACTAACCTATATGATGTACAAATACTAAAATCTATGGGTGATGTAATGATCTTGGTTATGTTTAATTATATGCCTAGTCTAAGTAGAACCTCTCCCTTAACTGTATGGAGAAATAGTCTTCAGAGTAGGTTGTGAAATGGAAAACAACGGGAAGCAGGCAATGACTTGATTAACGATACCTCCGCTTGTGTTCCACCTAGCCATTTCCTCCGGTTCTATAGAGACTGTGCCTCTGACGACTGCAAGGTCACTTTTTTAACCACTAAGAAGAGTTAAACCCCTCAAGGTAAGTGGAAAAGGTTTTCCCTAGAGTCTATCAAGAAAGCTTATGCTAGGAGGCAAATTCTTAATCCAAGCTAGATCCTAGAATGCTTATGCAAGATAGATTGAGTGAACACTTCTTGAGTTAAGATTGTTTATGTTATTTAAGAAATTAGTGTGAATTATCTTATAACAAGAGTACTTAACAATGATTAAATAACAATCTTAAGACAATATATGTTCTTAAAGATACAAGTGCCAATATTCAACAATATTCCACAAGATATTTAGAAAATTCCAAATAAGCAGTGTTGATATGGTCACTTAGAATGATAACCAATGAAAATTTTACAATCTCTGCCCATTCCTGAATGGAAGTGGGATACCATAACTTTAGATTTCATAACTGTTCTACCTCGATCAAAAAGACAAAATGATTCCATCATGGTAGTGGTCGATAAATTAAGCAAGGCAACTCATTTTATCCCTATCAAGTCCACCTACCAAACCAATCAGATAGTAGATGTATTTATGAGAGAGATTTTTATGTTGCATGGAATTCCCCGAGTCATAACCTATAACCAAGATGTTAATTTTACCTTTGCTTTTTGGAAAGCATTTTCACAAGATTGGGCACCCAGATCCACTTTAGCACTTCCTATCACCCCAGATAGATGGGCAGACTGAAGAAGTCAATCAAGTCGTGGAATACATGCTTCATATGTACGTCATGCAACAACCCAAGAAACGAGAGGAATATCTCCACCTAGTAGAGTTTTCCTATAATAATGGTTATCACGAGTCGCTAAAAATGAATCCGTTCGAGGTACTTTATGTGAGGAAATGTACGGTTCCAGAAAATTGGAATAGTCCTAATAATAAAATGATATTGGGGCCAGACATGCTGGAGGAAATGGAAAAAATAGTGAGTAAGGTTCGACAATGTTTGAAGGCATCACAGGACAGACATAAGGCATATGCTGATAGGAAGAGAACCTACTGGGAATTCCAAGTGGGGTATCATGTGTATGTCTGGATTAAAGGAAAAAGAAGTACCCTCAACTAGGGAAAGTGTGCCAAGTTGGCTCCTCGATTCTGTGGTCCCTTCCAAATCCTAGAGAGGGTAGGACCGGTGGCATACCAACTCACTCTGCCGAGTCATATTCAGATTCATAATCTATTTCACGTTTCCCTTCTGAAAAAATATTTTTATGATCCCCGACACATCATAGATTGGCAAGATATTCAAGTAAAGAGTAATTAAAAGTTTATATAAAGATGTAAATCTGTTTCGATCATTAACATAGATATATGTATGCCAAGTTTATGACTATTGCAATTTTGGCAGGTCGAACCAAAAGGATAATTCTTCATAGAGCCCCTGCATATACTTGATTAGAGAGAAGTAACATTGCAGACACAAACTATCATCCAAGTTAAAGTCTAGTAGAAGCACTTTGTTCCAGAGGAAGCGACCTGGTAAGATAGGGATTTTATCAGCGTGTCCCAAGAATAGATGGAGGAATAAACACTAGGGACAATGTTTCACTCAAGGGGGGTGAGATGTGACACCCTTAGGTTCTGAGGTAATTATTAGTAATTTTACTATTATGGACAAAGTAAATTGTTAATAATTAGTTACTGTGATGATTGGGATAGTAAATAGTAACTTTGATAAAGTAATAAATACATTAAACAGTGTCTCTAAGAGAGGTTTATGAATTCATAGTTGATACTCAGTAACTATCTTTTCCTTAGACAATTATCAGTTAGGAGTCATTATCTCCTTGCCTCCTCTTTTTCCAAGAAAAGGAAAAGGGAAGGGATGGGGGGGGGGGGGGGGGGGAGGGAGGTGGATCAAAGGAAATGATTTCCTTGAGCGAAATAAGATCTAGTGGTAAAAACCTCTGGATATTATCTTTCCTGGAGAAAGAAGAGGGATTGTGGGCTGGACATGGGGTCCTGAGGCTAGGGAAATCCGACACTACTACGTTAGAAACTGTGCAGAAGGAATTGAGGAGATCAGGGGGAGAAAGTTGGACATAATATTGAACTTCTCATTGGAAGGGTGGTGGCTTAACCATAAATTCTTGAGCATCGCATAACAGATAAGTTTTTAAGATTGGGTGCATGGATTTTTGTAGTGGTAGTGTCAGTGTTTGCATCCTGCCATTAGTGATCAAAAATCCTCATTTCATATCATTTTAAGGGTCCCACTTAGAATTTTTTTTATCATTCCACTAGGTCATGCAAAAAAATTAGCTATTGATGGTAGTCCTAGTTCAAAAACATCACTCTTCCCTAAATGTGATTAATTGCTAGCATAGTTTCATATCTTGTTGACTGTACATCATCCATAAAGTTATTTTTATCATGCCATTTGTATGAGTCATGAGGTCACTATTTCATCTTTAAATTTAGTCCTTCAAGGTCTCATTAGGTCTTTTAGGGTTTTTCAAGGTTTCATTAGGTCATTAGGGTTGCCAAGGTTCCATTCCATTGCATAATACCAACAAGTAAAGGTTGATCAAATAACATCCCTTCACCATGTGAAGATGATTTGTAAAGAGAAATGCTTATTTCATTGTGTAATTTTATGTCTTTCAAATGTCAAAATTTCACCATCCCAAGCTGTTAACTCAATGTTCCATAGATTCCAAACCATCAAAAGGTCAATTTTTCAAAGGAAATAGTCAAGTGAAAGGGTAAATTTTCAAAGGGTTAAGTGCATGCCAAAGGGAGTTGTCTTTTGCCAAGGTTTTCCAAATCATAATTTTCCACAAGAACTAAACCCTAATTTCCTCACCCATTGAGCTAGGGTTGGCTATGGAATCAGAGACATCTGAGTATATGAGGCATAAGGGAGGTCATTTCAGCAAGAATGAGGCCATTCCGACTCATAAACATCATGTCTCCATCATTTTTCAATAAGTCAGTCCAAGGGACAAATCATTTGCCACACATATGGCCGGTTTTTCTTAAAACTATTTTTTAGAGCAAATAAGGATGAATTTGGCAAAAGTGAGAGTTTGTTATTTCCATAATAGGCAAATGATGAAAAACCTCCTTCAAGTTTTGCACAAGTTTCATGGTTTTAGAGAAATGTCAAAAATACAGTTGCTACAAGAGAGTTGATGCACTCCTACATTGACATTGGAAAAATAGTTTTTTTATTGTCGCTGGATTGTCCAAATGACTTGTTTTATGATTCAATTGATAACTCGAGTGAAATATCTTTCCAACGAGCTATCATGATCTCAATTTCGACTTGAGGAAGACCTCCAAAAGTTTCCTGCAAGAGAACACTTCATTTTTGCACCTCATTCTTCACTTTTTGACCAGTCTTGGGAGAATTGACTTTTAAGGGGCTATAATGGATCATTTGCAGTGCTTGATAGGTCCATTATGTAGCCAAGAGAGAGCCCTCTCCAACAAGCTATCATGTGCTCAATTTGGACACAAGGAAGGTAGTTAAAATCAACCTGAAAGTTGGAGGGTGTGTTTAACCAGGACACTGCGCGCTAGGTAGAGTCATTGCGCGCCTGAGTGTGGTGATGCGTGCTTGTTCAGTGAAGGGTAGATTTGCCTGAACTTGCTAGAGAAAATTTCAATGGTGCTATACATCTATGCATTGAAGGGCACATTTGTCAAGGACACTGTGTGCTAGCACTTGGTGCTACACGTTTGGGCAGTAAATCCTCGCAAAACCTAGGAGCGCCAAAACACCACTTTCCTTCATATGATCAAGCTATAAAGGCTTCTATTACTTGCATACAACAAGTAAGTCTCCTAGTATCTCTTTTTCTCCATCAATTAAGAAGGTTGTCACCCTAAATTTTAAAACCCTAGAAAATCCTTTCTTGTATGTTTCCAAAATCACCTATTTGATTAGAATTACAACTCTTCATAGACTTTTCACCTCAAATCAACCTTGCATATACTTCATTCAATATCCCTCACTATTTCACTCACCTTGACCCACATATAAGTCCCTAAAGTTTCCACCTTGAAAACATGGGAGAAGAGAGTCACACTAGTTCAAAACAAGGGGAAAGAGGCACATGTTTACCCCACGAAAAGTTGGAGGGGCATTGCCTTCATCATTAGCACTACAGGTTAAAGGAAAAGAGAAAATGGTGGAGGAAGCATAGGTCAAACAGTAGCACAAAAAACATGACACTGAAAAGGAGTTTATCCTTGTAAACTCAACTGATGAGGAGAAAGACAAAATCACTCAGGCTACCTTGAAAGCAAAGGATGCCAAAATTAGGGAGCTTGAGACCAGTTTAAAAAGGGAAAAATATATCATCTCCTTTTATGAGCAAGAGAACAAGTAGATAGTGGTCAAGAAGGAATTGATTTAAAACAAGTACATCAAGGCAAAGAGGGAGGATGAGAAGGCCAAATTTCAGCTTGATGAGGCTTATGGAGATTATGGAGAGCCGGATGATGAACAGGGATAGAGAAAAGGACCAAGAACAATAGGACTAAAGAGAGCCTTAGAGCTTGAAAGGAAAAAGGAGGTAGAATTGTAGGAGTAACTCACTTTAAATGAGAAATTGGTCAAGGACATAGCTGAGAATAGAGAGTCTTGGCTTGAGAAGGTGAATACAAGCTTGGAGACCCTCTTGGAAAAAGCAAACAAAGATGTTGAGATACAAAGGATGATGGCCAAGTATTATGCATAGAGGAACCAAGTGGGAAGGAGCAAGCTTAAAAGAGCTCATGAGAAAATTAACAAATTGAGCAAGAAAGAGGAGAAGAGGAGACTTGACATATTTGCTGAGGCATCCCTACATGCATCTAACCTTTAATCAGTCATAAAAACACCATTTTGGGCATGTTGAACCATTTTTGAGCTTGAAGGAAGTTGCTGAGATTTTCAGACAATTCTTAACACAGTCATGGTGGTCAAACACGCAACACCTTCGGCACTGCACTCTTTTTTGGGGCATCCAATGAGGAAATGGTCAAAATTTTTGGATTCAGAATGGTTTGTACATGAACCCTATGCATTTTCTAAGGTTTTGGAGTAGAACTACTTAACCAAAAGGGCCAAAACCTCTCAAAAAATGACCTTTTTGCCCTCTTTTTGGCCTGGGCACTACGTGCTGAGCAGTGTTGGGAGAATTGACCTTTGAAAGGGAAAATGAACTCCAAATGGAAAAATTCAAGTTTTTTTGGAAAGTAGACTTGAATATATTTCTAACAAGCTATTGTGGGCCCACTTTTGACACTGGGAAGGCACTCAAAAGTCCACCAAAAGATGAAGGGCATGCTTGGCATTAGCGCTGTGCGCCTAGCATTGGCACTACACGCTTGACAATTTGTCCATATTTTCACTTTCGTCCCAGTTTTCACTTTCACCTTAGAAAATCACGAATTATCTATGTGAATGATGATTTAAATGTAATTATCATGTTTCTAGTACTTAATAGGGTAATTACATTAGGTAAATCAAGTTCATGAGGTGTAATCAATCAGTTTGCTTGGATTAGGGATGAGCCACTTTGACCACCCTATTCTCTTGTTATCAGTTCAACCTTTCTTCCATCCTTCCCTCTTCTCATGGATTCAATCCCTTGAGGTTAGGATGGGTGGTTTGAAGCCTATATTATGTATTTCCCTAGTCATTTTTAGGGGTTTGATTCAGGGGAATGCTTAGGCTTTGATAGACATCATTTTGTACCAGGTACAATAGGAGATTAATGAAAAATTGCAGCTATTTCTTTGGGATCCATGTGGTATGATTCTCAGTTCATTTTTTCTTATGTTTTCACGTGTTAGAATGTATCGTTGACTCCATTTAATCATTTTATATGCTTTATCTGAATGTATACAAGTTTGAAAGGTAGAATCCATAACTTTTATGCTATGTTTTTGGTAAACATTTCACAGTCTGTGTTTTCTTCAGTTAAGGAAGAATCCATGAGGTTTACATGCTCTTCCTAGCCTCCTGACCTCTATTTCCACCTCATCCATCAAACACTTAGGTTTTAATTGTTGTGCCTACCTTGCCCCATCGAAAACCCTACAATTTTGACTTAATTTCCTTGCCCTAACTGTTTGGCTTCTCCTCATTCAACAAAACCCTTCAAAATAAAATCAAACCTTGTGCTAGTATACCTAGCCTAATATCAGTTTCTAGATCTAGTCAATTTGGCTAAGATCCTTATGGAGAGAGCCCTCTCCTGGCCTAATAGGGCTATCTACTTGGCTAAGCATGGTTTGTGGTTACCCTCGCATTGCCTTCCTTTAGCCTGAGGTTCAATCCAAGTGATAACATATTGGCGACCATACTGGGGAACGAGCAAAAGATTTTGTATTCCTTGGGAAATATCATCAAAGTTCAGATCTAGATCTGATTGCTGATGGTCGACAACGATCAGACATAGGAAGGCTGAAATCATTCACCTAGCGACTCTAGTGTCGAAAAATCCCAAGGTTCAAAATTTTTATGGAAACTCCATTGTTCAAGAACCAGCATCTTGAAGAATTTCTTGTTGAATTTATTGTTATCAAATTGGATTCTTTTGCTAGAAGGTATGCTTCCATGAGACGAGATGACATTCCAGGTTTCCCAAATAAAATTCCTAAGGTAGATTGGAAAATTAATTTGCCTATGTTTAAAGATGATGATAGGAATGATGCTGCTTTACATCTAGTTAGATTTCACATGCATACTCACAAGTTGAGGGTTGATTTTCCTGAAGACTGCTTGATGAAGATATTCATGGTCACTTTGGAAGGTGAACCCCCATCTTGGTGTGAAAGTTTGTTGCCTAATTGTATTTACTATTTAAATTATTTTCATACCATGTTCTTTGAAAGGTATAAAGAATCTTTTCCATCCTTAATATTAGTTTAGAATTGTTGTAAACATGCTTATAGTTTTATTAAAAATATTGAGAAATTTTATGAAGATGATGACTTCATGGATGATGAGATCATGGAAGCCCTGTATGAAAATCCATTTCAGCAGCATAAAGAGAGCTTAGAGGATACTTATCAAGATGCTCAGGAAAATTTGCCGTAGGTTCAAGATCTTAGTACAATTGAAAATGATGGAAGACAAGGTCTTATTTCAGATTTGCTCATAGAAGATGACAACATGCAGGAAAATCAAGTTCCAATTTTAGATTGTGGTAAAGTCAAGTTGGCTATTTTAGATCTAGATTCATATCGTGATGATGAAGAGTACCTTGTTTTGAATCCCATGTAGGAGAGATCTGTTGTTGAGATAATATTGAATGAAGAAAACAAAGTTATTGAACGAAGTATTCTCATTTCATTAGAACAAAGCCTTCACGAGGAGGTAATCCAGTCCCTCTATGAAAAATAAGATGAGATCTTTGTTCAAGTAAGTGAAAAATATTCTTTGGATAATTCAATGATAAATGATAGAAGTGTTAGTTTTGAGTTTCGAAAACTATCTGAAGTTTTCCCTCATGACTGATAAGTGCGATAAGAAACATGACAATCTGGTTGCCATGTCATATGAATATATACAACATCCTTGTCAAACTTTAGGATGGAAAGAAGGCAATTATTGTTTTAGGGAAAGAAAACAAAAGGTATTGTCTGCTTTGTATGAAGATGAGATAGATCAACTCCTGAAAGGTCATGTTACAACCCAAGCTAATGTGTGATTGCAGTGTTCGCATAGTCAAGAAGGTGTTAGTGAAGCTTCTTACACTATTGAAAATGAGAATAGTCTTGAAATTAGATTTATATATCAATGAACATATATTATTTTCTTTCATGAAGATGATAGGGCTATCATGTTTGATAATCTTGAAGAATGTCTTCTGTTTAAGAATGACTAAGACTATGAAATTGAGGTGTATGAGCCTGAGAGATATAGTATGCCATAAATCGAGTTAGAATTTCTCATGCTCGAGGAATTTACAGCCAAAAACCAGATAGAAGAAGTTTATACTTCTCTATGACTTCCTATAAATCCACAACCAACTGTTCTTTCAGATCAGAATGAAGGAAGTACTTGTATTTTTGCTGCTAGATCTCCAGACAAGGTAGTGCTTCAAGATTTTCAAGATTCCTTTGGCATTCTTTTGCAAGCACTGGAGAAGATGAATGTTGTATGGTTTGTTAGCATAAGCATTGGTTTCAATTTTTATTGTCAGTTTCCTACATGTACATCATTCTGCCTACTCGGGGAAAGTGAGAGCATAATTTCAGTGAGTAGCCATCTGCTAGATTGGTTACATTGGAAGGTTCACTTCACATGATTGTACATATTTCTTCAGTAGGTAGGTTGTTTTCATTAGTATTTGAAGCCCTCAAATCTCGATGGTCTCCTGCCATTAATAAGTTTTGTAAGTACTTGTTTCAGTTAAGTAAGCCTTGAGTCACTTTTTTGAATCAATTTCAAGTCAGTTTGATTTAGTTTGTGTCATTTGAAGTTGTTAGCGTTTAGTCATGCATTTCAATTTAAGTTTTTGACCGTATTGGCCCACATGGTTAGGCACTTGGTCTACAGTCTCCTTGACACCTCCAAGGAGCTGCCATCCCCAATAAGACCGATGTTAGTGTCAGTATTTGCATCCTACCATCTGTGATAAAAAATCCTCTTTTCATATCATTTTAAGGGTCCCACTCAGATTTATTTTATCATTCCACTAGGCCATGCAAAAAATTAGTCATTGATGGTAGTCCTAGTCCAAAAACATCAGTCTTCCATAAATGTGATTACTTGGTGGCATAGTTTCATATCTTGTTGATTGTACATCATCCATAAAGTTATTTTTATCATGTCGTTTGTATGAGTCATGAGGTCATTATGTCATCTTGAAATTCAGTTCTTCAAGGTCTCATTAGGTCTTTTAGGGCTTTTCAAGGATTCATTAGGTCATTAGGATTGCCAAGGTTCCATTCCATTGCATAAGACTAGGAAGTAAAGGGTGATCAAATAAAATCCCTTCATCATGTGAAGATGATTTGTAAAGATAAATTATTATTTAATTATGTAATTTTATGTCTTTCAAATGTAATAATTTCACCCTCCCAAGCTGTTACTCAATGTTCTAAAGATGCCAGACCATCAAAAGATCTATTTGTCAAAGGAAATAGTCAAGTGAAGGGGTGAAGTTTAAAATGGTTAAGTGCATGCCAAAGGGAGTTGTCTTTTCCCAAGGGTGTCCAAATCATCGTTTTCCACAAGCACTAAACCCTAATTTCCTCAGCCATTGAGCTAGGGTTGGCTATGGAATGAGAGACATTTGAGTATAGGAGACTTAAGGGAGGTCATTTCAGCAAATATGAGGCCATTCCAACTCATACACAACATGTCCCCATCATTTTTCAATAATTTAGTCCAAGGGACAAATCATTTGCCACACATAGGGCCAGTTTTTCTTAAAACTATGTTTTAGACCAAAAAACGATGACTTTGGCAAACATTAGAGAGATTTTTGTCCATAATAGGCCAAGGATAGAAAACCTCCACTTTTTACACAGGTGTCATGGCTTTAGAGAAATGTCAAAAATACAATTGCTATAAGAGAGTTGTTGCGCTTCTAAAGTGACTTTGTGAAAATCAATTTTTGGTCTAGCTAGGTTGTCCAAATGACTTTACTGATGAGTCAACTAATAACTAGAGAGAAATATATTTCCAATGAGCTATCATTATCTCAATTTTGAGTTGACGAAGACCTCCAAACGTTTCCTACAAGAGAACACATCATTTCTGCACCCTGATTCTGCAATTTTTGAACAGTCTTGGGAGAATTGACTTTTCAAGGGGATATAATTGATTATTTTTAGTCATTTATAGGTCCATTTCCTATCCAAGAGAGATACCTTTCCAAAAGGCTATCATGGGCTCAATTTGGACACCGAGAAGGCATTCAAAATCAACCTGAATGTTGGAGGGTACGTTTAAAAAGGACGTTACGTGCTGGGTAGAGTTTTTGTGCGCATGAGTGTGGTGTTATGTGCCTATGGAGTGAAGGGTGCGCTTGCCTGACCGAGCTCGAGAAAATTTCAAAGGCGCTGCGTGCTTGTACGTTGAAAGGCACATTTGTCAAGGATGCTGCATGCTGGCACTTGGTGCTACGCATTTGGCTAGTAAAGATTGGCAAACCCTTTGAGCACCAAAAGACCACTTTTCTTCATCTGCTCAAGCTACAAAGGCTTCTATTACCTGCATACAACAAGTAAGTGGCCTAGTATCTCTTTTTCTCCATCAATTAAGCAAGTTAGCACCCTAAATTTTAAAACCCTAGCAAAGCCTTTCTTGTATGTTTCCAAAATCACCTATTTGATCAGAATTACAACACTTCATAGACTTTGTCACCCTCAAATTATCCTTGCATGTACTTCATTCAATATCCCTCACTATTTCACTCACCTTGACCCACATATCAGTCCCTCAAATATCCACCTTAAAAACATGGCAGATGAGAGTCACACTAGTTTTGAGGAAGGGGAAAGAGCCAGGTGTCTACCCCATGCAAAGTGGGAGGGGCCGTGCTTTTGTCATAAGCATTACAGGTTAAATGAAAATAGAAAATGGTGGAGGAATCAGAGGTCAAACAACAAATTGAAAAATATGACACTGAAAATGAGTTTCTCCTTGTGAACTCAAGTGATGAGGAGAACGAAAAAATCACTCAGGCTGCCTTGAAAGCAAAGGATGCCAAAGTCAAGGAGCTTGAGACCAGTTTACAAAGGGACAAATATATCATCTCCTTTTATGAGCAAGAGAACAATCAGCTAGAGGTCAAGTAGGAATTGATGCAAACCAAGTACAACAGGGCAAAGAGGGAGGCTGAGAAGGCCAAATTTGAGCTTGATGAGGCTTATGGAGATTATGGAGAGCCAGATGATGAATAGGGACAGAGAAATAGACTATGAATAAGAGAGTAAAGAGATCCTTAGAGCCTGAAAGGAAAAAGGAGGTAGAAACAACTCACTTTAAATGAGCAATTGGCCAAGGACATAGCTGAGAATAAAGAGTCTTGGCTTGAGAAGTTGAACACACGCTTGGAGACCCTCTTGGACAAAGCAAACAAAGATGTTGAGATACAAAGGAAGATGGCCAAGTATTCTACACGAAGGAACCAAGTGGCAAGGAGTAAGCTCAAAAGAGCTCTTGAGAAAATTGACAAATTGACCAAGCAAGAGGAGAAGAGGAGACTTGGCATATTTGTTGAGGCATCCCTACATGCCTCTAACCTTTTATCAGTCATAAAAACACATTTTTGGGCATCTTGAACCATTTTTGAGCTTGAAGGAAGTTGCTGAGATTTTCAGACATTTTTTTAGCACATTCATGGAGGTCAAACACGCATCACCTTGGGCATTGTGCTCTTTTTTAGGGCATCTAATGAGGAAATGGTCAACATTTTTGGATTCACAATGATGAGTACATGCACCCTCTACATTTGCTAAGGTTTTGGAGCATAAAGGGTTGACCAAAAGGGCCAAAAACCCTCCAAAAATGACCTTTTTGCCCTCTTTTTGGCCTGGGCACTACGCACTGAACAGTGTTGGGAGAATTGGCCTTTGACAAGGCAAATGAACTCCAAATGCAAAAATTCAAGATTTTTTGGAATGCAGAATTTAATATATTTCCAACAAGCTATTGTGGGCCCAATTTTGACGTTGGTAAGGCACTCAAAAGTCCACCTAAAGATGAAGGGCACGCCTGGCATTAGCATTGCACCCCTAGCACTGGTGTTGTGTGTTTGACAATTTGTCCATATTTTCACTGTTTTGTTATAGTTTTCACTTAAACCTTGAAAAATCATGAATTTATCTATGTAAATGATGAGTTAAATGTAATTATCATGTTTCTAGTACTTACTAGGGTAAATAAATTAGGTAAATCAAGTTCATGAGGTGTAATGAATCCGTTTGCTTGGATTAGGGATGAGTCACTTTGACCACCCTATTCTCTTGTTATCAGTTCAACCTTTCTTGGATCTTTCCTTCTTCGCATGGATTCGACCCCCTGAGGTTAGGATGGGTGGTTTGAAGACTATATTATGTAGTTCCATAGTCTTTTTCAAGGGTTGGATTTAGGAGAATGCTTAGGCTTTGATAGACATCATTTTGTACCAGTTACAACTGGAGATTAATGAAAAATTGCAGTTATTCCTTTGGGATCCATGTCGTATGATACTCAATTAAGTTTTTCTTATGTTTTCACGTGTTAAAATGTATTGTTGACTCCATTTCAGCATTTCATACTCTTTATGTGAATGTATACAAGTCTGAAAGGCAGGATCCATAACTTTTATGCCTGTTTTTGGTAGACATTTCCTAATTTGTGTTTTCTTCAAATTAGGAAGAATCCATGAGGTTTACATGCTCTTCCTAGCTTCCTCACCTGTATTTTCACCTCATCCATCAAGCCGTAAGGTTCAGATTGTTGTGCCTACCTTGTCCCATCAAACACTCTGCAATTTTGACCTAAGTTCCTTGCCCTAACTGTTTGGCTCCTCCTCATCCAGCAAAACCCTTCAAAATCAAGTCAAACCTTGTGCTCTTATACCTAGCCTAATATCAGCTTCTAGATCTAGTTAATTTGGTTGAGATCCTTATGGAGAGAGCCCTCTCCTAGCCCAGTAGGGCTAGCTACTTAGCTAAGCGTGGTTTGTGGTTACCTTGGCATTGCCTTCCTTCAGCCTGACGTTCAATACAGGTGATAACATATTGGTGACCATACTGGTAAATGAGCGAAAGGTTTCATATTCCTGGGGAAATATCATCAAAGTTCAGATGTAGATCTAATTGTTGATGGTGGACAATGATCAGAAATAGGAAGGCTGAAATCATTCACCTAGTGACTCCAGTGTCGAAAAATACGAAGGTTCAGAATATTTATGGTAACTCCACTGTTCAAGAACCAGGAGCCTGAAGAATTTCTTGGTGAATTTATTGTTATCAAAATGGATTTGTTTGCTAGAAGATATGCTCCCATGAGATGAGATCACATTCCAGGTTTCCCAAATAAAATTCCTAAGGTAGATTAGAAAAGGAATTTGCGTATGCTTAAAGATTAGGATAGGAATGATGCTACTTTGCATCTAGTTAGATTTCACATGCATACTAGCAAGTTGAAGGTTGATTTTCTTGAAGACTACTTGACAAAGATATTCATGGCCACTTTGGAAAGTGAAGCTCGATCTTGGTGTGAAAGTTTGATGCTTGCTTGTATTCACTGTTTAAACGACTTTCATACCATGTTCTTTGAAAGGTATAAAGAATCTTGTCCATCCTTAATATTAGTTCAGAATTTTTGTAAACATATTTATACTTTTATTGAAAATCTTGACAAAGTTTATGAAGATGATGACTTCATGGATGATGAGATCATGGAAACCCTATATGAAAATCTGTTTCAGCAACATAAAGAGATCTTATAGGATACTTATCAATATGCACAGGAAAATTTGCAGCAGGTTCATGATCTTAGTACAATTGAAAATGATGGAAGACAAGCTCGTATTTCAGATCTACTCATAGAAGAAGACAACATGCAGGAAAATCAAATTCCAATTTCATACTATGATAAAGTCAAGTTGGCTATTTCAGATCTAGATTCAGATCATGATGATGAAGAATACCTTGTTTTGAATCCCATGTAAGAGAGCTCTGTTGTTGAGATAATCTTGAATGAAGAAAACAAAGTTATTGACCCAAGTGTTCTTGTTTCATTAGAACAAAGCCTTCATGAGGAGGTAATCCGGTCCCTTTATGTAAAAAAAGATGAGATCTTTGTTCAAGTAAGTGAAAAATCTTCTTTGGATAATTCAGTGGTAAATGATAGAAGTGTTAGTTTTGAGTTTTAAGAACTATCTAAAGTTTTCCCTCATAAGATTGATGAGTGCGATAAGAAACATGAAAATCTGGTTTCCATGTCATATGAAGATATTCAACATCCTTGTCAAACTTTAGGAGGGAAAGAAGACAATTATTGTTTTAGCGAAAGAAAACAAAAAGTACTATCTCCTTTGTCTAAAGATGAGATAAATCAAATCCTGAAAGTTCATGTTACAACCCAAGCTAATGTAGGTTTGCAGTATTCACATAGTCAAGAAGGTGTTAGAGAAGCTTCTTCCACTTTTGAAAATGAGGACAATCTTGAAATTAGATTTATAGATCAGTGAACATATATTATTTTCTTTCATGAAGATGATAGGGCTGTCATGTTTGAAAATTTTGAAGAATGTTTTTTGTTTAAGAATGACTTAGACTATGAAGTTGAGGAGTATGAGCCTGAGAGAGACAATATGCCAGAAATTAAGTAATAATTTCTCATGCTCGAGGAATTTGTAGCCAACAATCAGATAGAAAAAGTTTATATTCCTCTATGCCTTCCTATCAATCAGCAACCAACTGCTCTTTCAGATCAGAATGAAGGGAGTACTTGTATTTTTGCTGCTGGATCTCAAGACAAGGTAGTGCTTTAGGATTTTCAAGATTCCTTCAGCATTCTTTTGCAAGCACTGGAGAAGATGAATGTTGTATGGTTTGTTAGCATAAGCCTTTGTTTCAATTTTTGTTGTGATTTTCCTACATGTACATCATTCTGCCTGCTCGGGGAAAGTGAGAGCATAATTTCAGTGAGTAGCCATCTGCTGGATTGGTTACATTGGAAGGTTCACTTCGCATGATTGTACATATTTCTTTAATAGGTAGGTGTTTGTCATTAGTATTTGAAGCCCTCAAATCTCGATGGTCTGCTGCCATTAATAAGTTTTGTAAGTACTTGTTTCAGTTAAGTAAGACTTGAGTCATTTTTTGAGTCAATTTCAAGTTAGTTTCGATTCATTTTGTGTCATTTGAAGTTGTCAGCATTTAGTCATGCATTTCAATTTAAGTTTTTGATAGTATTGGCCCACATGGTTAGGCACTTGGTCTACAGTCTCCTTGACACCTCCAAGGAGCTGCCATCCCCAATAAAGCCGATGTTAGTGTCAGTATTTGCATCCTACCATTAGTGATCAAAAATCCTCTTTTCCTATCGTTTTAAGGGTCCTAGTTAGAACTTTTTTATCATTCCACTAGGTCATGCAAAAAATCAGTCATTGATGGTAGTCCTAGTCCAAAAACATCACTCTTCCATAAATGTGATTACTTGCTCGCATAGTCTCATATCTTGTTGATTTTACATCATCCATAAAGTTATTTTTATCATGCCATTTCTATGAGTCATGAGGTCATTATTTCATCTTAAAATTTAGTCCTTCAAGGACTCATTAGCTCTTTTAGGGGTTTTTAAGGTTTCATTAGGTCATTAGGGTTGCCAAGGTTCCATTCCATTGCATAAGACTAGCAAGTAAAGGGTGAGCAAATAACATCCCTTCATCATGTGAAGATGATTTGTAAAGAGAAATTCTTATTTCATTATGTAATTTTATGTCTTTCAAATGTAACAATTTCACCTTCCCACGCTGTTAACTCGATGTTCCAAAGATGCTAGACCATCAAAAGATCAATTTGTCAAAGGAAATAGTCAAGTGAAAGGGTAAAGTTTCAAAGGGTTAAGTGCATGCCAAATGGAGTTGTCTTTTCCCAAGGGTGTCCAAATCATCATTTTCCATAAGCACTAAACCCTAGTTTCCTGACCCATTGAGCTAGGGTTTGCTAAGGAATCAGAGACGTCTGAGTATATGAGGCATAAGGGAGATCATTTCAGCAAGTATGAGGCCATTCCAACTCATACACATCATGTCTCCATCATTTTTCGATAAGTTAGTCCAAGGGACAAATCATTTGCCACATATAGGGCCAATTTTTATTAAAACTATGTTTTATACCAACAAAGGATGAATTTGGAAAAAATTAGAGACTTTTTTGTCCATAATAGACCAAGGATGAAAAACCTCCTTCACTTTTTACACAGGTGTCATGGTTTTAGAGAAATGTCAAAAGTATAGTTGCTACAAGAGAGTTGCTACACTTCTACAGTGACTTTGGGAAAATCAATTTTTCTTCTAGCTGGGTTGTCCAAATGACTTTATTGATGAGTCAAGTGATAACTAGAGAGACAAATATTTCCAATGAGCTATCATTATCTCAATTTTCAGCTGAGGAAGACCTCCAAATGATTCCTGCAAGAGAACCCCTCATTTTTGCACCCTGATTCTGCAATTTTTGAATAGTCTTGGGATAATCGACTTTTCAAGGGGATATAATTGATCATTTTCAGTCCTTGATAGGTCCATTAGCTAGCCAAGAGAGATAACTTTCCAACGAGCTATTATGGGCTCAATTTCGACATCAAGAAGGCAATCAAAATAAACCTGAAAATTGGAGGGTGTGTTTAACAAGGATGCTGCATGTTGGGTAGAGTCACTACATTCCTGAGTGTGGTGCTGCATGCCTATGGAGTGAAGGGCGTGTTTTCCTGTCCGAGCTAGAGAAAATTTCAACAATGCTATCTGCTTGTGTGTTAAAGGGCACCTTTGTCAAGGATGATGTATGCTGGCACTTGGTGCTTAGTGTTTCACCAGTAAAGTCTGGAAAACCCTATGAGCATCGAAACACTACTTTTCTTCATCTGCTCAAGCTACAAAGGCTTCTATTATCTGCATACAGCAAGTAAGTGGCCCAATATCTCTTTTTATCCATCAATTAAGCAAGTTACCACCCTAAATTTTAAAACCCTAGCAAAGCCTTCCTTGTACGTTTCCAAAATCACCTATTTGATCAGAATTACAACACTTTATAGACTTTGTCACCCTCAAATCATCCTTGCATGTACCTCATTCAATATCCTTTACTATTTCACTCACCTTGACCCACATATCAGTCCCTCAAGTTTCCACCTTAGAAACATGGTAGAAGAGAGTCACACTAGTTCAGAAGAAGGGGAAAGAGGTAGGTGTTTACCCCATGGAAAGCGGAAGGGGCCTTGCCTTCATCATCAGTGTCACAGGTTAAAGGAAAAGACAAAATGGTGGAGGAAGCAGAGGTCAAATAGCAGCATGAAAAACATGACACTGAGAAGGAGTTTCTCCTTGTGAACTCAAGTGATGAGGAGTAAGACAAAATCACTCAAGCTGCCTTGAAAGCAAAGATGCAAATGTGAGGGATCTTGAGGCCACTTTACAAATGGCGAAATATATCATCTCCTTTTATGAGCAAGAGAACAAGTAGCTATAGCTCAAGCAGGAATTGATGCAACCAAGTACAACAGGGCAAAGAGGGAGGCTGAGAAGGCCAAATTTCAGCTTGATGAGGCTTATGGAGATTATGGAGAGCTAGATGATGAACATGGACAAATGAAAAGACCAAAATAAGAGGATTAAATAGAGCCTTAGAGCTTGAAAGGCAAAAGGAGGTAGAATTAGACAAGAAACTCACTTTAAAAGAGCAATTGGCCAAGGACATAGCTGAGAATAGACAATCTTGGCTTGAGAAGTTGAACACACGCTTGGATATCCTCTTGGACAAGGCAAACAAAGATGTTGAGATACAAAGGATGATGGCCAAGTATTATGCATAGAGGAACCAAGTGGCAAGGAGTAAGCTCAAAAGAGCTTATGAGAAAATTGACAAATTGACCATGCAAGAGGAGAAGAGGAGACTTGACATATTTGTTGAGGCATCCCTACATGACTCTAACCTTTAGTCAGTCATAAAATGACAGTTTTGGGCATGTTGAAACATTTTTGAGTTTGATAGAAGTTCTTGAGACTTTCAAAAGAAAATTAGCACAGTCATGGAGGTCAAATGCGCAACACCTTGGGTGTTGTGCTCTTTTTGGGGCATCCAATGAGGAAATGGTCAGCATTTTTGGATTCACAATGATGAGTACATGCACCCTGTGCATTTTCTAAGGTTTTGGAGCAGAACTAGTTGACGAGAAGGGCCAAAAACCCTCAAAAAATGACCTTTCTACCCTCTTTTTGGCCTGGGCGCTGGGCGCTGAGCAGTGTTGGGCGAATTGAGTTTTGACATGGAAAATGAACTCCAAATACAAAAATTCAAGCTGTTCTGGAAACTAGACTTGAAGATATTTCCAACATGTTATGTTGGGCCTAATTTGGACACCAGGAAGGCACTCAAAAGTCCACCTGAAGATGGAGGGTGTGCCTGGGATTGGCGCTGCATGCCTGGCATTGTGCGTTTGACAATTCGTCTAGATTTTCACTGTTTCATCCTAGTTTTCTCTTTCACCTTGGCAAATCATGAATTATATATATATATATATATATATATATATATATATATATATATATATATATATATATATATATATATATATATATATATATATATATATATAAATGTTGAGTTAAATGTAATTACCATGTTTCTAGTACTTATTAGGGTAAATACATTAGGTAAGTCAAGTTCATGAGGTGTAATGAATTAGTTTGCTTCGATTAGGGATGAATCACTTTGACCACCCTATTCTCTTTTTATCGGTTCAACCCTTCTTGGATCTTTCCCTCTTCTCATAATAGGATATCAAAGAGCACGCCACCAATCTATGAGCATAAGTGGCATGTGTGTGGCATGAATAATAGGATATCCCTCTTTAGGTGTATATTCTCCATGCATAGTTGGAGTCGAAATGAGTTCATCATCACCCTCCTTAATGCGAACATGTGATTCAGTCAATTTAGATATATAGCCAACCCAAGCCTGGTGCCATTGATTGGGATACCGAAATGAACAACAGATTTCCATGCTTATGAAAATATGGTTGTGTTCTCCAAATCAACAATGTTGGCAATCATATGAATACCTCCTTCTTAAGGAAGTTAATAAGTTCAGGAGGAAGTCAGTACATGTTGCCACAACCAGTCCAGGGATCCATGCCAATATGCACATATGTGACAGCTCTAATGCACCATGTAAGGCCATTTATGATGGTGGGAAGGGTATGTAGAACAACTTTCCAGATCATAGATATACCTGTTCTTTTCCATTTAGGGAGGCGAATCCATTCCATATTCTGTAAGGGCCATATGTATTTGTAGTGTATCACTTGAGTCTAGAGGTTGTGAGAGTTAACTATAAGCCATTGCATCTTGGTAGCAGGAGCATGGGTGAAAGAAGGTAGGTCTTTCAAACCCTAGCCACCCCACTTCTTGGGTACTACAATGTTGTAGCATCCCACCCAAGTATATGACTCCCCTTCCTTGTAAACATTCCAAAGGAATCTGGAACATATTTTTTGTATCCGTCAAAGGATTCCTTTGGGTATCCAAGTCAAATACCACCAATACACTGGAGTTGCCTCCATGTCTGATTTAATACGAACTAATTGTCCTACTCTAGATAAAAACCTACGGTTCCATTTTTGTAATCTCTTTTCAACCTTGGGCACAAGCCAAATCCAGTTTTAAATTTTATAACAATGTGGTTTGATTCGAAAACCAAGATATTTGAGCCCATCTTCCAATTGTTGTCTTAGGAATGAAATTTCTGAAGTGCAATCTAAATGTCTTGTGGTGAGAAAGCTCAGAAGGAGATAGTGTATTTAAACCTATTAGATTCCATACCGGTAGCTACTGAGAAGAGCATCAAAATATCATAGAGTACAGAGAAATCTTGAATGCCTCCATTGAGGAAGATGAGCACATCGTCCATAAAAAGAAGGGATATAGTACAATGATCAGTTATCTTGAGACCCATTAATTGCCCCTCCCTTCTAGCGTGTAATATTGATCTACTCAGACCTTCAATAACAAGGAGAAACACAAGTGGGGAGAGAGGGAAACCTTATCTGAGTCTGTGCTTAGCATGAAAGTAGTTGGAGGCTAAACCATTAACAAGAACACTGAAGGACACACTAGTAATGCATCACATGATCCATTGGATGAAAGAGAGGGGAAGCCTAAATGAGTGAGCATCATCCCTAAGTATAGCTAACTAACCCGATCAAATTCATTAGAAAGGTTGATCTTAAGGATGGCTCCTTTTAGCTACTTAATCTTAATGGAGTGGAGGGCCTCCTTGGCAGTACCTATAGCCTCATGTATTTGTCTATTATGCGAGAATGAAAATTTCTCAGGCAAGATGTGGGTATATAGGATGGGATTAAGATGGTTAACAATAATCTTGGCGATAATTTTGTATAGGCAGTTGTAGAGGGAAATAGGCCTAAAATCATTGAATGAGTGTGGGTAGTCCACTTTAGAAATGAGGGCAATGAAAGTAGAATTGATAACCTCATACATGCACTTGATTAACTTGTAATCCTCGATAATCTTGAGGATATCTTGTCTGATGTTCTCAAAAAGGGATATATAAAATTCAATAGACCATCCATTTGGGCTACGGATTTTATCCCTTTTGAACCATTTAAGTGTGCATTCCAGTTCTCCCATGGAAATAGGTTTAATAAGATCATTTTACTAATCTTGGTCAATAAAGAGAGAGAAAAGCCCGACAATTTGAACTATTTTTGCAAGTGTGGCCCCAGGAGGAGCCTTCAAGAGATGTTGGAAGTGTGAGATGGGTAGATGTGCTAGTGGGTCAAAGGAATGGGTGAATTGACCATCCTCGGTGGGCATCTTCCAAATATTTTTGGTGGCCCTTATCTCCTTCACATAATTATGACAAAATTTGGTATTATCATCCCCAGCCTGTAACCAAATAAATCAACTCCTAAGGCACCAGGTCTCCTCATGATCTTTAAATTTTTTGAATCTTTAAGTCTCTAGATCAGTGAGAATGTTTTTAGCTTCATCAGATGTGAATCCTCGACCCTGTTCATCCAAAATATCAGCCAGTTTTTTTTCAATGTTCTTAAGAGTCTGTTCTTCCTGATCTCTCTTGTCTTTAGCCCATTTTATAGATAAACTCTTTGTTAGAAATAATACTGGGGGGGGGGTGAATCTGTATTATCAAATTCTTTTTCAATTTATACAATGATTTGCAAATCTGACTAATGAAACTTGCATATACCTTCCAGACTTATAATTTAATTTATTCTTCAGATGTTGATCATTAATATGTGCGTAAGAACCATATAACAGTAAGCAGGAACAGAAAAGTAGAGCAGATAGCCACACAAAATAACAAAATATATAAGGTGGAAACCCAATGTGGGTGAAAACCACCTACTGCAATATCTCTCTATCTTCTTTCAATTAGAAACTTCTTTTTACAATGATTCTGTACTGGTGCAATCTTATACCAGCACGCAGGCTTCAACCTGCAGAAGGCTACAACCTTCTCTTGTTCTCCAGACTCTCCTGGGAGGGAGCTACAACCCCCTTAGCTCTTGTACTAGCTGAGGTACTAGTACGTAGGTGCTGACCTACAGAAGACTTCTCTTTAAGGACAACGTTCCATAAATTTTCAAACTGGATCCATGAACATCAATCAAACAACAAACATATCTACAATCACCCAACTTCCTTGTACAAATACTGTGTCAATCAATAACTTCTCATAACATAGTACAAGTAACCAGAAACCAATTCAGAACCCTAAACACTGCAGTAATCGAAAAAAGCAACTAAAACATATTTCAAGAAAAGTCCACAACTTCACCCATAGAAACCTGCGGGTATTTGTGCCTCTGCTTTGTCCAACCTGCGTGTATCCACACCTCTTCTGTGACCAACCTGTGGGTACCCGCACCTCTGTTGTGACCAACCTGTGTATATCCGCGCCTGCGCTGTGTCGAGCCTGCGGGTATCCGCGCCTGCGCTGTGTCAAACCTACGGGTATAGATAATTTATCAGACTTCAATTATACCCTAGTTTATCAGATTTGCAGATCTGATCATGCGCCAAAGAGATCTTGACCCCTCAGCAGATCCGTCTTGTAATGCTCAGGTTTCTCCTTGATTCAGGTCTAGCTATAACTCACCAACCGATCACAGAATTTCAGATCTTGCTCTTCTTAAGATATTCAACCTAGCGGTGCCCAAGCCAAATGATCTCCTTTCCTTTTTATATTCTAGGCCTTACTCAAACCATGTTCCAAAACCATAGAGATCCAATACTAGGGACCCAATACCTGGGTTCAATACTTTAGATGCAAAACCATGGGCGAAAACCATAGGATCAAAAATGTCGGACTAAATACCGTGGACCGACCGTAAGATTTCCCATGTCCGTGCTTTTCTTTGCATGAAAGTTCATGTACTTTACATCCGCACTTTTTGTTCGGAGCACCTGCATACATGTTCGGAACTTTTGTTCGGCGCACTTGCGTATGTCCGCGGCTTTGTGAAGAGGAACCTGCAAGTATCTTGTTTTCTACTATTTTGAGAGCCTGAGCTTGTGATCTAATATTCAAGTGAGTTTCCATCAAGGACAACACTTATGTCATCAAGACACCTGTGCCATAATGCCAATAATCTCCCCCTTTCGACTTGATGGCAACCACCACACCAAGTCGCTCTCCCCCTTTGAAATCAAGGGAAAAGGGTGGAACAAGTTATTTTCTTTCTTGGTATATCTTTTGCTATCCATACTCCCCCTGAGTACATGTTGAAGTTTCTGATTGAGCTCCCCCCTTGTACATTCCAAGATGTACCAATCCATCCATGCTCCCCCTGAGCACATGCAAGATCTTTATAACAAAGACGAGCACTCTATTCAAAACCATGATAATCACTCGCCACTATCATAAAGCATATATGATCTACACCATGAGCATCAAAATCCAGTAAAATATATCATTAATCATCACTACAAAAGACTTCTAACCATAATTCCAACAATGCATTATTTGAAGTACATGCTCCCCCTCAGCCTGTGCCAACCATCACATACCATTACCGAACCATTTCGTGAGACTGTTTTGCTGCCTTTTTTCTTCTGATCTCTATAGACGCGACTCTGTAGCCTCTAGATCACGTATATACGTGACTTATCTTTATTATATTAGCGTATGCAAGATGGAATACTGAAGGTCTTCACTTTCAGTTTCCCCTGTGTCTGTTATGTCAGCCAACTGAGTTATGTCACATCTTTCTATCTCTAATTCTGTCTTCTTCAATACCTGGAATTGTGATGATGTATAATCCTCTTGCTTCGGAGTTTGAATTTTGCTCCTGCATTCCCTTGCTTTATGTCCAAATTTGTTACATGCATAACATCTTACATGTTTCATGTTCCTTCTATTGCAATCAATTGCTTTGTGACCAAACATATTGCAAGCAAAACAATATCCTTTGAAGTACCTGGAATGTAATGATCTTGTGTGACAGTCTTGAATCATTATACTTCTGCATCTGGCTGCAACATGTCCAAGATTATGACATACATAACATCCAATATTATTCAATGGAGGAAATAATCGTCTATCACATCCACAGTTAGGAGTAAAGGATTTTCTTTGAGGAATTTCTTTCCTTGGCTGTTCTTAGAATTCTTATTAGAGTTCCTTACCTCACCCTGCGAGCTAGATTCACCTTCAACAGATTCATAAAAGCCAAGACCAGTTTTGATAGTAGGGGATCTTTGACTACCAAGAATGTCATCCAAAATCTTAGTACTATCTTGAAACCGTAACAGTTTATCCTTTTCTTCTAATTTACTTTTTAAGATATTTACCTCAACCTGATGTTGTTCTTCCTTTTCCAGATATTGCTTCCTTATGTTTTCTTCATGTTTTCTTCCTTCTTCCACTTGTTGTCTTAATTCGATCACTTCATGTTCTTGTTCTTCAAGAGCTAATATTCAAGTGAGTTTCCATCAAGGACAACACTTATGTTTTCTTCCTTCTTCCACTTGTTGTCTTAATTCGATCACTTCATGTTCTTTTCTTGTGACTGAGGAGTCTAGCCTTTGGGAGATGAAGGTGCTGTAGGACTGACATCAACCTTGACTTTGGAGGGGGAGGCGATGAAGATAAATAGAGTGCACTCTTTATAGAGATGACCAACCTTGTGACACCTTCTGCATCTGAATGGAACCCCCTCATAATCGAGGATTTGGATGCAAGTGAATCTTCTCCAATGTGGCGTAATCTACTCTCCAAACCCTCTCTACTCTCGAGGTGCAACAATATGCGAGCCATCGATTTTGTTGCCGGATGTAACATATGACTTGTCATAGTCCAAGAAAGTGCCCACTATGTTCCCAATTTTGTTGAAGATGTCCTTAAACTAAAAGTGGAGGGGAAGGCCTGATAGTTTGACCCAAAGCAGTCCTGCACCCAATTGTTCCCGCTCAAGTCCGAATAACAAGTTCCATCTCCTAAGTAACACAGGGGCTAGCTCGATGTGCCAGTACCACGAGATAACCCATGAGGTGTAGTCCTCCCTTTGAAATCTAATTTAGAACCATCCCCGAGCTAGGGTGGTAATAATCAGGAGCTCCTTGAGAATATTTCCCCAAATTTCCATGACCCAGAGGTGTAGAGAGGCAACAATGTACACTATTCTTCTAACTCTACCCACCAAAACCTTATTTGTTATATCCACAACATCCCGCATTTGCACACATTCACTGAAGCAGAGGGACAGATCCTTACGGGAAGCTTTGACGCACTTCAATTTCTTATATTTTCCGGAGTGGGGTACTGTTGGGTGGTCTTGAAGCGGATCCTTTGAACCTGTGTTATCCTTCTGAGAATGATGGTTACAGGTCCGAGGGTTCACAACTAGAATGTCAAAACAACCAGACAAAGAGGTTGATAGTTCGGCCTTTGCGGAGGTATGCGGAAGTGGGGGCGAATGCGGTGTTAGCCGGAGGAAATTTGTTGTTGATACAAACCCTATCGACGAGGGGAGGGAAGAGGGGGATGAAAAATGTGATGCATCCGGAGGCAGTGAATCGAAATATGGGGAGGGTGGGATGAGGATGCAAGTAGGTGTAGTTTTACCGGAGAAAGGGGATGAGAGTAAGTCCAGTAGATGTGATAAAGAGTGAAGAACGACAAACTATGCACGGATGGAAGAGGATCAAAACATGTATGGGCCAATCTCGACTGCAACAGAAAAGGTGTTCCAAGGGACCTAGTAACCGACACCGAAAAAGTGCTAGGTTTAGACCAGATGGATTCGTAGGGATTTGGATCCATCGAATAATCCACAACGTCCTCATCCATTGCCGACATTGTGCCGTCAATCCCGGGGACAACAAGAACGAAATGTGGAACAAAATTGATAGCGATATGAGAATAGATGCCCAACAAAATTTGATGGTGAAAATTCCAACGCAGTAGGGGAGAAGGGGTTGTGCCACAACAAAGCCTGTGGTAAATGTGAAACCCTAGATGTGCTCCCGTAAATGTGAAACCCTAGATGTGCTCCTTCAGAGATTCAGATAGTAGCAAGTCTTTTTTCAAGGATATATTTTCATTGGTTTAACCATGCTAACAACAAAGAAATCTTATTCTTTTATAGTAATGATCTCTAAAACATATCTATAGAATCATCTTTAGGTGTATATATTGATTCACTCGTTTAATGATGCTCACAATAAAGAAACATTATTTTTTTATGTGGATAATTTATGAGTAAGTGTGTTCAAGTTACAATAATGATCTCTAAAACATCTCTATAGAATCATCTTTAGGTGTATCTATTGAATAAGTTAACATTTTACTAAGCTACCAACCATGGTGTTCCATCTCCATTTTATGAATTTCAAATTAATAGAATAAAGCTAATGAGTAGATTAAATAATATTAATAAAAATACGATAATAAGGGGAAAGAAAGGTAGAATCCTAATAAGAAATAATTTTTATTCTACAGCTCTACAACTCAATATAAAGGAGATGTATGTAATGTAAGTAAGTTAGTAGTTTGATAAAATATTAACTTTATTTATACAAGATCACAATTATAATGTTTCATTTTTGATATAAAGAAAACTAAAATTTTAATTAATTTAACCACTTATTATTGTTTACATAATCAATATACATACCTAAAAATGATTCTATAAAAAAGTCCTAGATAATTAGTTATGAAAAATTGCTTGTTATGTTTATCCAATATAATTGTGTTATAATGTTAAATTGCTCACTTAAATTAACAGATAAATTTAATCAAATTAAATAATAAAACTCTAAAACACTATTTTCAAACCTTAATCTTGTTTATATTCAACCTTTTAATTCTACCACTTTTATTATCATTTCAAAATAAATATTTTAATAAAAATATTTTGATTAAATTGAGTTAAATAATGTTTTGCCCTTATCTAATCATATACGATATAAATGTTCATACTTTTATAAAATAAAGATGTTCATACTCTAATGGAATCCAGAAGCATCTGATCATGAATACCAAGTGGACATTCCACGTGATGGGTAAATTATATTGATCACAGGGAAAATAGAAGCTAGTTTGATGTTGACAAGCTAGTTTAAAAATAAAAGCTAGTTGCTTCATTGCCATATTTTCACTGCATCTTTGTTTCACCAAATTTATACAGTACATAGTTTATGTTTATTAATACTCCAAAAACAATATAACATACCAAATCAACACTCAACGTTAACATCATCAATACCTAAGACGACTTGCTTAATGATGCAAGTTATCTTTGAATATATATACATCATCTTTAAGCAATTTTTATTGCTTTCGATTGAATGCATAGTCTGGTCTCCAAATGTTTCTGGTGTGATATCATTTGCTAGAGATGTGGAGAAAAGTGATTAGAGTGACAGGTGACATGTTTTGGAGAGAGTTTGTAGAGTTAAAAAGGTTGAGTTCTAGTTAAAGAGAAGTAAAGTTGTAACTATAGTTATCTCATTTTAATTTGAATTTATATTATGATTAAACAAAAAAATTGAAATTATTCATCTTAAAAAATTGATATATTATTATTTATTTTTTTCAAAATTTCTAAAATTTGAAATGATGTTTTAAAAATAATAAAAAATTAAATACACTAAATTTATTGATATTGCAGAGTGTGAAAATTGTTAGTATAATTTAGTAACCTGATATGATCAGGGACCATGGTGGAAAGTTGAGTCCACGCGTTGGATTCTGAATCATAAATACACATCTCCATCATTCTTCTATTAACACCTTGACCTCGTTGCAATTGGCGGTTTAACAAAGAATAGCCTAGAAGGACAGTGCAACGCCTTGTGGAAGAGTCGAAAACCATTCCACTGAATGTGTAGCCAGGTAGAGGAGGACGAGGTAGGTGTCTCCAATTGGTGGTACCAGGAATTCCTATGGAAAGAGCCAACCGATCCCCTCGTTCATGACAACACACGATGCTCTTGCAACAATCCAAAACGATGCAATTGAGCAAAGGCACTTTGTAAATGTGTGAACCAGTACTGCATCCTTCTATAACCCAAAATTCCACATCATCTTTGGAATCCCAATGGATCTGAATCAGAAACCCCGGGGTAGAACAAAGCGACCAATTTGGAACAAGCCCTTCAAAGGCATCACGAGAAGACAGTAGATGTTTCCACTGTTTGCAGACAGCCCTCATTTTGCCCAGAACCCTAATGGGCAGCTTCGCTAAAATCATATGCAACAACTCCTTTGGGAGCCTTTGCCAGATTTCTGCTTCCATTGCTAAAATATTTCTTTCTCGCGGCCAAAAAAGAAATCTCACTATTGGGGCTGCAGGCACTCTAGACCCTTCACAGCTCTCCGTCAGTGCGCTCCCGTTTCAGGATTCAGGCCTCCCACAAGAGTTATATAAGTCCACAAAACCATCCCGTGATATAACGGTCTGTCCGCTCTTTCACGCATAAATTATAAAAAATTAATTTATCTTTGTCTATGTGCTGAAATAATTTTTGAAGTGTGAGCTGGATTTCTGGTCTCAACACCCGCGGTGGTTGATATTATATCGTTATTGATAATTATCTTTTATTTATTTATTTTTATATATTTTTAATGTAATGCTCATAGTAATGGATAATTGGATTATTTTTTTATTATTTTGGGACAGATTCCAATTGTTATTATTATTATAATGTTAATGGTTATTATTATTATAATGTTAATGGATAATTGGATTATTTTTTTATTATTTTGACACAGATTTTAAGTGCTTTTATTATAATTCTATGTAACTTTATATTTATATTTGTTTTAATTATATTTGTTTTAATTTTTAGGGGGTTATCAAGTCAGTTTTTCTAATTATTTTGTTAAGTTAATAGTTTTTCAAATTAGTTATTAATATATTAGTGTAGTTATATAAATTAAATGTGTAATTTAATTTATAGATAAAGTGACTTTTTTCAAGACAGTTTTTTTTATTAATTTTAACCAAAATTTGATAGATATTTTAAAAAACTGAGTTTAAATGTTTAATCTAAAAAAATCTAAATGTATCTTAAAAAACAAAAAATACAATTTTGGTTGAAATTCTATTTCTCAATTGGCATGAATAACTTAGACTAGGCCTAAATTAAATAGTTGGTTTCTCAATTCCCGTGAATAACTTAGACCAGGCCTAAATTAAATAGTTGGTTTTTGGCTATAATTCCACTCCCACTTTACCATTGAAAATTTTAAATTATAAATAGATTTTGTTACAATATCATGAACCAATACCATAACTTATCAATGCTACATGTCCATAAAACCATAACTCATTTCACAATCAAAATATTTTATATAAATTTAATTCTAAGTTAATTTTACAACATTTTTATAATTACATTGAAATACAAGAAAAACAAAACTATTTTTGACCTCTCAACATATCTCAACCTTTTATCCTTGTAAAATAATTTGTGGAATGTCCATAGAACTTAATTTTGTACCATCTATCTATTAATTATTTATTATTAAATTAAATTTAAGAATCATTGTTCCAAAATAGAAGTGCTTATATACATAATTATTTTATTGTATACCAAGTGTTTTCGAGATAAATCACATCAAAGTTTTAGGGTGAAGATAATTATTATTATTATTATTATTATTATTATTATTATTATTATTATTATTATTAGTTTTAATTATTTAATTATTATTACTATCATTTTTCTTTTTAAATTTTGGTTGGACTACAGAGTTTCGTCATATCCAATATATCACCCAAATCTAGTAGAGTATTTTGCTCCCACTTTTCTATGAAATTTTTAAACTTATAAATAAGTTTTGTTATAATACCATACACAAATACTCTAACTTATCAATGCTACATGTCCATAAAACCATACATTCAAATACAAAAAAAAAACTATTTTTGACATAAATCTCAACCTTTTATCCTTGTAAAATATTTTGTAGAATGTTCATAGAACTTAAAATATTTTGCATACCAAGTGTCTTTGAGATAAATCACATTAGGATGAACAACTTATTGGGTTCATCATCACAACAAGGTTAATAATAATAATAATTATATTATTATTAGTTTGAATTATTTTATTATTATTATTATTAATTTTTTTTTAAATCTTGGTGGGACTAAATCTTTATCATATCCAATATATCACCCAAATCTAGTAGGGAATTGAATAAGTGACTTCACATCAAGGAGTGCATTAACAATTAGCTATTACCATATCAAATAAGACTCTGTCATTGAAATAAAGGAGTATGGTAGGATGGGAAGAAGCACGCCTCTGAAGAGCAGCTGCAGAATTGAAACCCTGCAGAACCCTGAGCTCGCTCGGCAAGCTAGCCTGCAACATCGACCATTACAAGGCAGATCAACAAAGGAGATCTCACCTGATCGGCTCCATGCACAACTCCGGGGGGTTCGACCCCCCCTTCTTATAAGCCTTTCATTTGCATCATCCCTATGGAAACCCCCAACTTCCCTACCAGCTCCAGATCTGAGGGAATCAGCCATGAATCAGAGCCAAAAGGAACTACATCAGCTGGGCACAATATCCCAAGCGACAAAGCGAGCAAGAATCTTGGAGGCCATAGGAAACAAGTTGGGAGTCTTCATCAAAGCCTCAGATCTAACATCACAAGGTAAGTACATGGCTTATGCTAGAATCTGTGTTTACTTGGATATTTCAGGACCCCTCCCAAGCCATATGGACGTGATCCACAGAGGAGTGAATTGGAAGTAAAGCATTGATTATGAAAATATCCCATTCAGATGCCGAACTTGCTGCCAGCATGGACATCTAAGCCACGGATGAGCTGTCAATCATAGCCCAAAGCTCAACAGGAAGAAGGGGAAACTCCAGCACCTGGTTTCACCCCACTTCAAGAAAGAATAAAGGGAAGAGAAGCAAAAAGGCTCCAAAACAACCCACCAACACTACCCCACCAATAAGACCCCCACCCAGCAAAATAGCTTTGAAATTCTGGGCAATATTGACTCATAGGAGCACCCAACAACTCCTCAAGCCCGGACTGATCATAATCTAACAGATCCAAGCCAACCCATGCCTACCACCAAAGCCCTAAGCTCAAGCTCTTACCCAACCCTAGCTATGAAGATGTATCTAGCGTGACAAAATTTTCCTTGAAAAAAAATATCCTCGTCAAAAGGACATATATGATCTGGGACCATGGTGGAATGTTGAGTCCTTCATTCTTCTATTAACACCTTGACCTTGACCTTGTTGCAATTGGTGGTTTAACAAAGAATAGCCTAGAAGGACACACCTTGACCTTGACCTTCTTGCAATTGGTGGTTTAACAAAGAATAGCCTAGAAGGACACACCTTGACCTTGACCTTCTTGCAATTGGTGGTTTAACAAAGAATAGCCTAGAAGGACAGTGCAACGCCTTGTGGAAGAGGACGAGGTAGGTGTCCCCAATTGGTGGTACGAGGAATTCGTATGGAAAGAGCCAACGAATCCCCTTGTTGTTAATTAAAAGGCACACTTTAGTATGCTAGTAGTTTTAAGTGTTTTTATTATAATTCTATGTAACTTTATATTTATATTTGTTTTAATTTTTATGAGGTTATCAAGTAAGTTTTTCTAATTTTTTTTGTTAAGTTAATAGTTTTTCAAATTAGTTATTAATATATTAGTGTAGTTATATAAATTAAATCTGTAATTTAATTTATAGATAAAGTGACTTTTTTCAAGACAATTTTTTTTATTAATTTTAACCAAAATTTGATAGATATTTTAAAAAACTGAGTTTAAATGTTTAATCTAAAAAAATCTAAATGTATCTTAAAAAACAAAAAATCACAATTTTGCTTGAAATTGTATTGCTCAATTCCCATGAATAACTTAGACCATGCCTAAATTAAATAGTTGGTTTTTAACTATGAACATTCACCCTCCACTTTATCATGAAATTTTTAACTTATAAATAGATTTTGTTACAATACCATGAACCAATACCATAACTTATCAATGCTACATGTCCATAAAACCATAACTCATTTCACAATTGAAATACAAGAGAAACAAAACTATTTTTGACCTCTCAACATATCTCAACCTTTTATCCTTGTAAAATAATTTGTGGAATGTCCATAGAACTTAATTTTGTGCCATCTATCTATTAATTATTTATTATTAAATTAAATTTAAGAATCATCGTTCCAAAATATAAGCTCATATATACATAATTATTTTATTGTATACCAAGTGTTTTAGAGATAAATCTTTAGGGTGAAGGGTTTGGAACCACTTCTTTTGATTCATCATCACATCAAGTATTAATATTAATAATAATAATAATAATAATAATTTTATTATTATTAGTTTTAATTATTTAATTATTATTATTATTATTTTTCCTTTTAAAGTTTGGTTGGACTACATTTTCTTCATATCCAATATATCACCCAAATCTAGTAGAGTATTTCGCTCCCACTTTTCTATGAAAATTTTAAACTTATAAATAAATTTTGTTATAATACCATGGACAAATACCATAACTTATCAATGCTACATGTCCATAAAACCATACATTCAAACAGAAAAAAAATAACTATTTTTGAGCTAAATCTCAACCTTTTATCCTTGTAAAATATTTTGTAGAATGTCATAGAACTTCAAATATTTTGCATACCAAGTGTCTTCTAGATAAATCACATTACGATGATGAACCACTTATTCGGTTTATCATCACAACAAGGTTAATAATAATAATAAAAACAATAATAATAATAATTTTATTATTATTAGTTGGAATTATTTTATTATTATTATTATTATTAATTTTTTTTTTTTTAAATCTTGGTGGCACTAAATCTTTATCATATCCAATATATCACCCAAATCTAGTAGGGAATTGAATAAGTGACTTCACATCAAGGAGTGCCTTAACATATCACGAGTTCACCATCTATCGAAGACTTCACCATCTATCAAAGACCTCCTAATCTATCAAAGACCTCCTCCACAAAAACTAATTTATTAAATTTGAATTATAATAAATCATTTAAATGTATTTAGAGTGATTTAATTTATACATACATATCAATTTTATAATTTTGTATTTTCCTGTGTATTTTATAGATTTTAATCTGTCTTCTTTTTAGGTTGCTATTTTCAATATTTTTTTTCCTCATATTTTAAAACTAGTGTAAATTCATTCAAATTCAAACACTACTAAGAGCTCTCTGAAATCAAATTTCTCCAAATGCAAACTTTTTTTGATTGCAATAAAATATATATTTTTTGTTATTAATAATTTGTTTTAAATGTTTACATACCAACTAAATATAGAATGAATTACACATCCTATAGTATCTTTTTCATTTTTCCTTTTTTTTTTTTGTTCAACCGCTACCACTATAACCCACCCCTCTCCACAGGGTCAGGGTCGATTTTGACGGCTACCACTATAACCCACCCTTTGACTGCTACCATTATAACTAGCCCCTCTTGTAGTATAACTAATATTATTTTTACATGTTCTCTGTTCACTTCACTTTATATAAAGTTTGATGTAATATAATGGTGAAAATTGAAGTATTCTATTTACCCCACATTGATTTTTTTCTACTACTATTGCTTAATTTATTAATGTAAGTATTATTTTATTATTTTTAAATTTAATTGGGCAAAATGTATGGACCAAATGCATGTACATAAAATAAAGATGGTTAATTTTGACTATAATATTATTGTGAAACATCATCTAAATGTTTACAAGATCACATAAATTAAAATAACGATTTAGTAACATATTTAAATTTAATTAATAAACACATAAAAATATAATATTTACTATAGAACACAATTCTTAACCATGAATATTCACCCTCATTATTAATCTAATGTAAGTAAGTTTGTCAACATTTAAATAATTTTATAAATTAAGCTGCATTCTACCATTTAAATTAAATAATGGTTTGATAACCATATTTAAATTTAATTAATAACAACATAAATATTTGATACTTACAATATAACATAATTCTTTACCATGAATGATCAACCCCTTTTTTGTAGAAATTAATAGAAATTTTCTAATATTGTTGTGTTGATTAGAAATCGCAATTTAGAAACACATGCAACAATTAAAACACCACAAGAACACAATGATATACATGGGAACCCAATTACGTTAATCAAATGAGAATGACAAGCTATTACAATGTCTTGCTTCGATCCTAAAGCACAACCTACACTGTAAACCTCTCCTCCTCATTGTCTTGCACTCTCCAACACTTAGCCAATTCAAGGCCCCAACTTGCTCATATTTCCTTGCACAATCTTGGAGGAAGTTAACTCCTAAAACATAGGATTTTTCTCCTATTTTCTTGTGCAATTACCAAGGAATGATTCACCTACTTAATTGCCAATCCATTACACTCAACTAGTATACAATTGGTAATTACAATGTGCATTTTCATCCACTCTAGCTAGACAATTCGAATTCCATGCATGTTTGGGCTATTTTAGCTCATTGACTAGTTTAACTAAGAGATCAACTCACTCAACTAGGTACTTGAGCTCAGTTGATTTAGTCAAACTAAAAATAATTAAACCATATTGGTAAATTTAGCAATCACTACATGCAAAACTCTACTTTTAGCCTATAACTTGAATCTATTGAGAAAACTTAGAGTAAACAAAAGCCATGTCACATAAGTTAAGTGCAATCTAAGTCATCCTATTGATGAGGAAAATCAGATCACTAAATTTCACTAAGGCACAAGTCAACTTTCACCTTTCTTACTATAATTTCTAACACTCCCTCTCAACCAAAGAGGGATTTTGCACCACCCCTATCTTGCGCCTGTGGAATTCAAAATTTTCTCTCGAAAATTCCTTTTGTTAAGATATATGAATTTTGCTCCTTAGTTGGAATGTACTATAGCATCATAAATCTCCTTTGCAACAATCCTGCAAGTGATGGTACCTCATATCACTGTGCTTGAACCTATCATTAAATATTGGATTATTAGAGAGTTTGATACCACTTTGATTATCAAAATGATCCATCTCTTGACTAAAAATACCCACATGTATTTTCCTCATCCATATGCACTCACATGTTACTTGAATTGTATCCATGTATTCAACCTCTAATGAGCTGAGTGCCATAGACCTTTGCTTCCTATTATACTAGGAAATAGTTGTAGACCCAACACTAAGGATAGCACCTAAATTACTTTCCTTTTCGATGAAATTCTTTCCCAATCTTTATTGGTGAATCTTGGAGCTTCACTCCCTCTCTCCTCTTGTACCATAACCAATACTTGGTTTTTCCTTTGAGGTACCTACACACTTTCTTTCCTTCCTTCCAATTTATCTTGGTAGGCTTCACCATGGATTGAATCAAATAATTAACTGTATATCATATGTTAAACCTTGTGTTCACCAAATACATCAAGGATCCCACAAGTTGTCTATAGATGGTATAATCTACTGTCTCTCCTGAAGAAACACTCTTCGTCCACTAGTTTATAGCTAGACGTATGTCCATAGGCTTGCATGTCTCTATGTGAAATATATGAAGTATTTCATAGGCATACTTCCCCTAACTCATAAAAAAGTCGCCATCACCATGCCATGCTTCCATCCCAAGGAGGTAATGCATCAAGCCCATGTATTTCATCTCAAATTCTCTCGCAAGGTCCTCCTTGCAAGAGTAGATCAACTACTCATTCCCTATAAGTATCAAGTAATCAAGATACAAAACAAAGATAAGAAACTTTCCATATACCACAATGTGATAGAGGTTGGCATCTACTTCACTTTTGTTGAAGCCCAATCCCCTGATATATGTGTCAATCCGAGTGTACCATGCTCAAGGCGCCTATTTGAGATCATACAAGGCTCTCTTGAGTCTACACACATGTGTCTCCCTCTCATATGTCTTAAATATCTTTGGATGCTATATTTAAATTTATTCCTAAATAAAACCATTGAGAAAGGTAGTCTTCACATCCATTTGATGTATCTTCCACCCTATATGCGTACCTAATGCTAGATGGTTCTGATTGAGGAATATCTTTCCACTGGGGAAAACGTTTCCTCATAGGAATATCAATTACATGCTTCACTTTGTAAATCCATCTGGAACTAAGCACTGACTTGTTCTCTGGTCTTGATACCACGTCCCATACACTATTATTCAAGATGGAGTCATACTCTTCCCCCATGGCATCAACCCACACTAGTTGAGAAATTGTTTCATCGCATGAACAAGGCTCTATCTCAATGAGTTATGTCATGAGAGCCATATAGATGGTGTACCTGTCTAGTGACCTTCTGTGCTTGTGCTAAGATGAAGGAGCTCCCACATGCTCCCGTGCATCCTGTACTAATATGTCAACTCCTCTCGTTCTATTCCTTCTCTCTCTTGAAGATTCTGGTTGAGTAGGTGCCTTCATTCGACTTCTTGTCTACTCCTTGGTATGTGGCTTCTCCACAACATACTGAAGCTCTACATGAGGCTCCTCCTTAGTAACTAGAAGATCCTATTGCAGTGGGATTCTCAACTTTCGCTCTAGAGAGTATCTAACAACTTTCACCTCATCAAATTTGATATCTCTCCTGACTATTGTTACCCTCAGGGAGGGAAAATACATCGATTAATTATGTGGTGTCTTTATGTATCCTACAAGGACTCCCATCTCAACTGTAGGCTCACATTTCTTCCTATTATTCTTGGAGACATGAAAATACACAATATCTCCAAAAATTATGAAATGAGATACATCTAGATTCCTCCCAGAGAAAGCTTCTTCACGTGTGATCATGCCAAGTATTCTGTAAGGGCTTTTGTTTTGCAAATAAACTGTGGTGTTGCATGATTCTACCCATAGATGTAATGGCAACCCCTGATCATGCAACATGGCTCCTCTTACTCCAACTATGCTTCTTTTCGTCATTTTAGTCACCTGATTTTGCTATGGGTTATGGGGTGCTATCAGTTCTCTTCTAATACCCTCTCTGGCACAAAATTCCTTGAAGGTGCTAGAAACATATTCTTCTTCATTATCACTACTCAGGGCTTTTAATTTCTTACCAGTCTGCTTTTCAAGCAATGCTTTTAATTCAACAAATTTTGAGAAAAAAATCATCCTTCCTCCACCTAAAGAAATCGAACATTTTTTTTAAAAGTCATAAAAAAAATTACACACCTATGTTTTTCTATAGATGGTGTAGAAAAGGGTCCACATGCATCATAGTGGACTCACTCGAAGATTTCTCCAGCTTTGCTATCTCATCCCGAGAAAGGAGATTTTACAAATTTCTGCATTGTGCATCCGTTGCAGACTTCATGTTGGTTAAGGGTTCATTTCAAGAGACCAGTGGTAATCTACTACATGATATTAAAGGTCCCATGGTGTAAGTGTCCCATGCATTTATGCTATAGTTCTCCAACATCTCAACTCTACATTTCTCCCTCCTTGCTACTCAGTGTAGTGGAACCTTGCACCTCAATTTTGTAGGCATTCTTTACTCAAACTCCAAACTATTTCACCTTCCTAGTATCTAAGCTACATGTCAAAGTATTTCCCCTTACTGAAAATGAAATCATAGCCATGGTCCTCCAATACAACTACAAAGATCAAATTCTTCTTTAGCCTAAGTACATACATGACATCTTTCACATGAAGGTGGAAGCTTGAATCCCTCTTAAAGGTTACAATATCAGTTAGTTTGGTACCGTGTCACCGATCATCCCCATGTTTTATGTGCAACTGGAGATATTTCTCATCTAGAATACTAAATAATTCTTTGCATCTTGTCATATGGAATGCGACACCTAAATCTAGATACCACACACTCCCCATTATAGTTTTGGCCATGCATGCAATAAGAGTGGAGTCTAATTCAAGCTGTGAGGAAAGTGCTTCACCTCCTACTCCTCCTCAAGGCTTCTTGTGAGAATTCTTGTGTAGACTCTTTATTGCATAGTGCCCAAATTTGTGGTAGTGAAAACAATTTAAATTTCTAAGGTCCTTCTTCTTTCCATTATTCTATCTAGTCTCTAGCTTTTTTTGGGCCTTCTTTCCCTTTCCTTTCTTTCCCTCCCCAACTAAGGGAAAATTCTATTCCTTGTTATATTTGGATGTTACTCCATCTCTAGTGTTCTGCTGAATTTCTTCCTACATCAGATCGGATTAGAGTCTCTCCCAATTTGGCAATTTGTCCCTTCCATTTATAAAGTCCTAGTAGTTATGCCAGGATTTTGGAATGCCTAAGAGGGCTAGGCTCACTAGTTCTGAAGAGGGAATATTTTCTCCAGCACCTACATGATTATCTCGATACTGAGTGAACCTAGAGACGTAATGTGGAATGGTTTCTCCTTTCTGCATGTAGATGTTTCCAAGCTTGTCCCTCAATGCCAATTTCCTCGCATCACTGATATTTTCAAATAAATTAGTGAGGGTATTCGACATAGAAAAGGGAGTCTCCTAATCCATGTAAATTTGAGACTATGTGGTCTCTCACACCCTCCAGGATGATCCTTCTAGATTTTGCGGTATCCTTCTTCGACTGGGCTAATTGTTGTGCATTTGATACTATTGAAGTTGGAATGTCAGTTTTGGTGTGCTCCAACACACCATTTTCATCGAGCATTTATTCCATTCTATCCTTTCAAGGTATGAAATTCAAATTTAAATCAAAGGAATTGTCCAATCTCAATCCGTTGAAAGACATTTTCTTGCATGAAAGAAAACTACTTCATTGAATCTGCAAATTGAAGTCTCTGAAGGAGAGCTTGTATATACTCATTTTCAGTGTGATTTTTGCTTTTATACCATGTAGAAATTAATACAAATTTGCTGCTACTGATTTTTTTAACTGAAAACAACAGATTACAAAATTCCTCTACTATTCTTCATAATGGAAATCACTATTTAGAAACACATGAAATGACATGCAACCATTAAAACAGGACAAGAACATATTTATTTATAGGGGAACCCAACTCGGAATGACCCCACTGCTACTTTTCATTAATCACATGAGAATGACAAACTATTATAATGTCTTTCCTCGATCCTAAAGCACAACGCACACTGTAAACCTATTCTCGTGCTGGTTGTCATACTCTGGCCAACACTTAGAGAATTCAAGGCCCTAGCTTGCTCATATTTCCTTGCAAAATCCTAGAGGAAATTAGATCCTAAAAGATATGAATTTTGTGCTATTTTCTTACACAATTCCCAAGGAATGATTCACCTACTTAACTGCCAAGCCTGTACACTCAACTAGTCTATGATAGATAGTTACAGTGTGCCTTTTCCTCCACTCTATAGGTATTTTGAATTCCATGTATGTGTGGGTTATTTTTAGTTGATTGACTAGTTTATCTAAGAGGTCATTGAGTTAACAACAATTATACTACTCACTACATGCTTGAGATTAGTTAATTGAGTCAAACTACAAATAATTGAACTAAATTGCTAAATTTTAGCAATCACTACATGCACAATTCTACTTCTAGCATATAGCTTGAATTTATTGAGTAAAGTAGTAGAGAAATTTCATGTCACACAAGTTAAGTACAATCCAAGTCATCTTGGTGACGTTGGAAATCGAATTACTAAATTTAACTAAGGCATTAGTCAAATTTAGCCTTTCTTTCTATAATTTCTAACAATTTTACCATGATATAATTCACTTCTACATAGAATTTGTTACAATACCATGATCTATCAATACCACATGCCCCAAAAAGCACAGATAACATTTTGAAATTAAAACTCAATACTTACAATAAGCTTACATCATAACAAGATTCTTAACCATGGATATTATTAAATTGTAAATATGATTTGTTACAATACCATTTATGAGTAGGAGGCCATATGAATAACATTTTCCCAAAAAACATAACTCATTCAAAATAAAAATATTTTATAAATGTTTTATTTTAATATTATTTTATAACATTTTTTAATTAAATCTAAAAGCAAAAAGGTATGGGAGATGTTGCACTCGTGTGAATGTTTGTAAACATTTACATGTAGGCTCAATTAAAAAATAAAAAATATTAAAAGTTATTGTCTAGAAACATTTTGGGTGGATCAAAATAATAATAACAAAACATTTTGTCTTGGTCAAATTGCATAAACTAAAACTAAAAAAAAAAAATAATAATAAAATTAACCTAGATTCATCTTAACTCTGGATCTAACAAGTGCCGAGAGAGATTAAACCCCTTGAGATGTAAACATATTTTAGAATGAAAAGATATTTGATCACTCTCAATGCTAGGAGATCCAGAGTTAAGATGAATCTAGGTTGGTTAACTTCAAATGAAGAAGTTGTAAAACTGAAACAACACATGGGATGCATTCCTGGAATGAAATGGGTTTCAAATTGTAGTTGTTCCTAATAATGAATTTCTCTAGGAGGAGAATACTTTTACTATTGATGTTCAGGAAGATCAAGGTAGAAGCCTCAACCCTTCAAGACTTAAGGGTTTCAACATTCCCAAAGAAAACCATGAGAAAATAAAATAATTAAGAAAGGGTAGAGAGAAGGATATGTCAACTACATTGCCTATTCCTCGATAATTTACATGATGCATGGCCAAAAAATAACAACTATGAAATGGAATGAAGAAATTCCATTTCCTTCCAAACAGTTCCACTAACGAGATGTAGATAGACATGGAGAAGAGTCATAATAAATAGGAAGGGTTTGTAGTTGTCTTTGAAACCAGGCCTAATAAATTGATTCTCTAAACATAAAAAATTTGCAGCACCATGATAAAAAAATTATTTAGACCTTCTACAATTATAGGTGAAACGTTTTTCCACGATAGATAATATTTTGAACTACTAAAACAAGCAACATTTTCAAGTTCCCTTGATCACTAAACTTTCCTGAAACTTAAAGAAAAAGAATAAGAAAATTAAGAGACTTAGGAAGAGCACAAATAATTTACAATACTAGATATAATAAATGTCACATGGTTCAGGTTTGAGTTTGGGTTCGGTTTGAGTTCAAATTTTTTTGATGAGGTTTGCTATTAGATTCATCTATATACATAAACATACATTAATTTAAAATGAATTATAGGATAAAATAGTAATAAATCAACATCAATAAACATAAAGTATGCTATCACAAACTTGGAAACTGCAAGGATAAAATACAAGCTTGAGTTGTGACATGAAGTTATGAGTTTTGATCTATGGACTTGGTCATTGGCTATGAGGTTCGATGAGGTTCATCGAACCTCAAAACATTTTTGAGGTTCACCAAAATTCGAACCTCAAGGTTAAAGCTCGATGAACCTTGTGACATAGGATATAATATTAAGAGTGGAAATGTAGTTTTGAAGAAATAGAGTGTTCAACTATACGAAGATAATACAATATTGACATGAGAGAATAAAAAGCTACTCAAACTTCCTAGGAAGTGGTGTAAAGAAACTTAAATCTTCCCACTACACAAGGTAAAGGGATAAATGTTCTAATGTGAACATAGTAATAATCTACTAACACAATACAATTTTATCAAGTTTGTTGAGTTTTGAGAGTCTTTTGGAAGGAGCATCAACCACGGGTTTTACTTGCATGAGAACGTGTAAGGTATCATCCATGGGGATATGTTAGGCCTCCATTTTAATGCTATTTTCACCATCAAAATACTCCTATTAACCGTCTCTACCCTTTTGCTTCACCATATTTTCCCATTTTTTATAAGAGAAGTGTCATTTCAAGCTCAAAAGTTAACAAGTTATTAATCCTAATTAATTTCCATCACTTTTGATAGATTAAAAAAGTTTTTTGTTGAATTTTTACTCATGGTAGTTATGTTATCTCTGATCATGAAACTCTTGTGAAGTTTCAAAAATTGTCCTCATGGTCTAGCATACCAACTAGCTCATAGTGATGAATCCGCCATCTTGGTTTTATTTTTAGGAAATTAAAGATGGTTCAATGTTAGTTGGATAAACTATAGGGTGCACATTGGTCATGCCACCTCATGGTCAAAACAATTGTCAAACTACTCCCAACAAATTATATAGTAGTCAAGTAATGGATGGGATATTAGGCAACAATGAAGGGAAATTATCATGAATTATATCTCATGAGAATATCACAAGGATTAAAGATGTACATATTATTTTTACTCGGGTTAACGAATATGATAAAATCCTTGCAACTTAATCAATTATGTGATATCCACAATGTAGGGGATTCCTTAAGGGTTTGTCTACATTCTTTCTTGTTTAAATATGTAAAATGTATTAAAAGTAAGAGGGTAATGAGTAATAGGTAATAGATAATGATTGTAATTCATTAGTGTGAAATCCACGAAGGGGAATTCAATTACATATATGTAATGTTGGACCTATGATTTCATTAATGTAAATGATGTGGTGTTGATGTTTTGAGTAAAGTTCATGTGTATACTTCATTTCTACTAATATAAATTTCCAATAGCATGAGCCAATTGAGAAGGTCCCTCAATTTATCAAATGCTATGATTAATATAATGTGGTTAGCATAGATAAGTATATTTTTTTGTTTGCCTTGATAGATATATTTTGTTTTTATTCGATAGATTATATCGTTGGTGCACTATTCCATATATTATATATCATTCCACACACCATATATCGCTTCATAAGTATAGTCGATTTATTATTTATACATTATATTTGGTTAAGTATAATTCATTCTATGTATTTAAATTCAAATATACAGTTTGTATTTCATGGTTGGCATGATCACTAAAGTTTCCTCAACCAATGCTATAGCTTCCATTGTTTAGTACAACCTTTGAGTATTTTGAAAATGTTTTTCTCGTAAGAAACTTATTGTTTATGATTGTGTGATATTTTCCATAGAGAGCAATTTCCATTCAATATTAAAAGAATGAGATGATATTTACTCTTGATTATATAAACATTTGAGTTGTCATACAAATGAAAGATTGTAATCTACACTCAACAAGGTATTTATAGGATATCAAACTAGTGAATGAATATGAAATATCTCCATAGAAATTTCAGTTTATGGTTTTGGTGTCTTACATTTGAATTCTTCAATTTTTTACATTCCTTTCAATTGCAAGTGTGTATTCCTCTACCAAGGTGAGGCATTGAAGGTTGAAGAACGAGAGTGCTTCTTAAGGAATCACATAATAATTTGATTTTTTTGATGCCCAACTAAACAATATGATCAATGCTTGTAAAATTCTCTGATAAACATAATCCCAATGATCCAACAAAATCTATTTAGCTTTTTATTTTATGTCTAGTTGGATTTTATAGCAAGTGTGTTTTGTTGGATAGATCATACTACAAATGACATATAATGTTTGTATCTAACAAGTTTACAAATCCTATATCAATAATAAAATATAACAAGATTTATACATAAAGTTGACTAGCATAATGGTTAAGGATGGAGTTGATCACTCCCTCGTATGTAGGATGAATATACAAGACAAGGAGGAATTGGTAGTAGGTGATTATATTTTGAGATAGATAGTGAAACTAGTTTAGGATTCTTTGCTATATAACAGGCTCTAGTTGACAAAGGTTATGGATTTTCATGAATTGTGAGCTACATGCAATAATGTCCATCATCACAAGGAAGACATGAGTGTAATGCGTGAATATTTGGAAGGAATACCCAAGTTTCTCTCCATGGTTGAATGATCAATATGTTTTGGAAACAAGGTTTAGATATAATTTAACTTGCATTCTGAAGTGCAAGGTTTTCACATGGGAGATTGTGACTCTCAATTGCCACTCTACACCGATGTTTGTTCTGGGTTTCCTTTACTGCTTCTTCTAAGGGCAATGAACTGGGGGTTGGACTTTGGAGTAGGTGTTTAATCAAGTCATCCTCATCCTGCTGTCTTCCTTCCATGGTTGCTTCTAAAGTATAATGTTGGGTGGAATAAACTTCATCTTCTTCCTCCTCCTCCAACCATAAAGGGAAGTCATGTTCTAGAGAAGGTTGAGTAGGAGGCTATAGGACTAACTTCTTGGACATATGATCATTCTTGATGGTCATATTCCTAACTCTGCAGCTAATGTAAGCATCGACAGTGGCCAACCATGGCCTCCAAAGGATGAGAGGGTAACTAGTAAGCTTAGCCTTAGGCTGGAGAACTAGGAAATCTCCAGGGTACTCCCAAGAGTCAATGGGGAACATCACATCCTCCACAATTCCCTCAGGGGTTACTGTGGAACGGTCTGCAAGTTGCAGAACTATTGTGGTCCTCCTCAATGAATATTGGAGGTAGAGGTTGAGAATAGTTTCCTTGGTCATCACATTAATGGAAGCCCTAATATCGATCAGAGTGTGTGGAACAATGGTGCCATTGATGTGCACATCTACTACAGGGCTTCTAGAGTCCAAATCTTTTGGACAGATTACCTGCACTAGCATTAAGTCGGACAGTTGCACAATTAAATTAATGGTAGGGGCATCCCTTTTTCACCTCCATGGATGCTTGAATCACTTCTCATTAATCAACTTATTGTAAATAGGAACATATTTTATTGCCTAGAGAAGTGGGATTTTTACACATAGATTTTTCAATTCTCCCAAAAGTTTAGTTTCTTCTGGGGTAGGCTGGAGTGGCTGGGCTAATATTTCAAGAAAGGGTGGATTTACTTTAAGATTTCTTTCCTCTCTTTCTTCCTCAACCTCCCTAGGTGGAGGTGGAGGTTGGTTATCTGAGAGAACTCTCCTAGATATCAGGTTAATCTCCTGAATTTCCACAACATAAGATGGGTATCATGTCTCTCCACTGTATACCTGCTGAACTTGCCTATTGTTTGGCTTTGGATTTGGATGGGCAGGCATTTGGGTTGCTTGGGTGTACCAGAGTGTAGGAGTTGTGGTTGGGCAGGTGGTGGAGGAAATAAAGCTGGAGCATTGTTGTATTGGGGCCTCCACCCTTGGAGCGGTGCATTCCACTGAGTTCGTGGTGGACCATAAGGTTGAAATTATTAGCTAGCTGGATGTGTGTGATACTGAGATGAAAAGGACGAAGAAGGGGGTGTAGACCAAGAAGGATGAGTAGGGGGTCCCTAAGAAGGTATGGCTATAGTTTGGTTGGGGTTGTAATATGCATGGAACGACCCTTGCATGCCCTACTGGTATGGTTTAGGTCCATGAAGTCTCATTTAGTTAATGTAGCAAAGCTGATCAGTGACCCCTTCAACTCCTTGATATGCAACTTTGATTCTGGGAAAAGAAGGGCACTTATCTATGGAGTGGTTATCTTCATAGACCGAGAAAATTTCAATAGAGTTCAATGGACATTCATTCCTAGGATGCCTCCTGGTGCATCTAGGACAAAAAATGGCCAAGGTTCTTTCTGCTTCCTCCTTCTTCCTCTTAATGTGCATGATGTCCATTTGCAAGGCAGGTGTTTACAACATCTCACTTTTGAAATCTCCCAAGATGCTTCCAATTTCACCCTTGATGGATGAGTTGGAAGACGATGTACTGACCATAGGTTGACTACCCCTACCCTTTTTCCTAGCTGCCCTACAATGCTTTCTAAAGATAGTCTTGATATCCTCATTGAGTAATTGGTAGATATCTCCACCTCCTAAAAAATGTAATGTATTCAGAATATCTTCTCTTACTCCCCTAAGCAGGACCAACTTTAGTGACTCAGGGTCAAGTGTACACCTAACTCTTTTGTAACTAAGCCAAAATCTTTCTTCATAATCCTCTAGGGATTCATCATTTCCCAAGGTCATCCTGGAAATTTCTTCTTTAGTATCCTTTGACTGGCAGTAGTCTTGATATTTGTTGTTAAAGGCCTACTACATATGGGCCCAAGTTTTGATTCTATCTCCAGGTAAACCCATGAAAATAAGCAATACTACATCCTTGAGGATAGATGGAGATAGTTTTAACTTTTTCTCATCATCTATATAGTGATAGGTTCGACATATAACAACAAACGCAAATAGGAAAGTGTCGTGGTCCTCTGTGGTCAGGCCATGGAAATGAGGTACGGGCAAAGGGGCTGATATTTTTCATCTCAGTCTCCTCATTAGCTTCCCTGATGGGGAAGGCGCCCTCAAATCTCTCTCTATTCCCTCTTTCATTTCTATTTTTAACCATTGGTTCAGTAGGAATAGGTTCTTCTTCTCCTTCTTCTCCTGTAGGTTCTTCAAATATGTCAGGTTGCTCACCTAAGGGTTCCCCCAGTTCACAGCCACCAAAGAAGAGGGAAGGTTGGTTGTTGGATGTAGTGGGGGTATTTGGAAAAAATTTCCTATGTTGTCCCTATTCCTACCAGACATGAAGGTAAATATTTTTGGTTTTGTTTATATATATATATATATATATATATATATATATATATATATATATATATATATATATATATATTAATTTGGAACATAATTGAAATTGTTGATTGAATGAAAATTAATGACAGAATGAAAAATCTATTTGCTGAATTGAAATCATGCTTGCAAAATGGAAAGGAAAGTAGACAATGCAAAATGAATGAAAGGAAACAACTAGATTACTTTTGCAGAAATAAACTAATCGCAGAATATTGAAGACAAGAAATACAAGAAAAGAAAACAGTAACCACATTCTACTCAGACACCTCCCTAGAAACGGCACCAAGATGTGATGAGAATGCATATTGCAGCAAGGACGCTGCAACTCGTAGGCTACCAACTTTACTTATCAACCTAAGGTTCGTATAAACTTGGAGGTGACAGTGTTTTATGCACAAGTAAAAGTGATGGTCCTGCCTGTTGTCACTGTTCAATTGGAGAGAGACCACTAGGGTTCCAAGCTAGACTTCTATGGAGTCAGAAGAAGATTCATTCTTTGATGGAAGAAAGGTAAATCTACTTCTAAGAGAGTTACTCTACTGCAATAGTTGACATGTAATGCTAAATCACACCATTCCCTATTTAACCATTTAAAAAGCTATGCGAGGCAGTAATGCTAAATCAACATGAAAAAAATGCTACTATCTAAGTTGTAGAAGTAAGTAGCATCAAACAACACTAATGTGCAAGTAAAGAGACTAAAGTAAACCTTTTTTTTCTTTTAAGGTCTTTCTATGCAAAATCAAGTATGCAAACTAATTGTTCTTGTGGATGTGGCAGGTGGAATAAGGATGTTTGAGGATTACAGGAAGGGTTATGAAATGGTTGGATGGTGTGGAGGACCCCTAGGATGCTTTTGGTGACTTACTAGAGGTTGCCCATCACATATGAAACAACTTATTAGAGCAGTAAATAAATCAGCATATCAGTAAGCTAATTATCTAAAACCGATGCCCAAGATGCCCAAAAATAGGAAAAAAATTACCAAGATTGAAAAAATCAAATTTTAAGCCATCTTTAAATGTATGATTCAGAATAATTGCATACTTGATTTAATAATTTAAGTAGTAAATTATAGCAAGAAAATTTTTAGATATAGGGTAGATCTAATTCCCATCACTTTAATCCCTTCCCACTTTGTTTTAGTTGTCTCCCAACAACAGGGTATGGTGGCTAGTCCCTATCGAAATGAGGTGAAGGAAAATAAGTTGGGAACCAACTTGCATGGGAGACACTGATGAATGACCTAGCTACTAGGTAAAATTTTAGCAAGATTAATGATTAGATGAGATTTAAAGCATGTGACCAGTTCCTTATGGATTCAAAATTCTTTCTTAATGTAAATTAATGCGTAGGAACCGTATGGACACCCGCTACTTGAATGATTGTCTAACCTATATGATGTGCAAATCATAGAATCTATGTGTGATTTAATGATCTCAGTTATGTTTAATTATATGCCTAGTCTAAGTAGAACCTCTCCCTTAACTGTATGAAGAAATAGTCTTCAGGGTAGGTTGTGAAATGGAATCCAACAAGAGGCAGGCAATGACTTGATTAACGATACCTCCCCTTGTGTTCCACCTAGCCATTGCTTCCGGTTCTATAGAGACTATGGCTCTGAAGACTGCAAGGTCACTTTGTTAACCACTAAGAAGAGTTAAAGCCCTCAAGATAATTGGAAAAGGTTCTCCCTAGAGTCTATCAAGAAGGCTTATGCCAGGAGGCAAATTCATAATCCAAGCTAGATCTTAGAAAGCTTATGCAAGGTAGATTGAGTGAACACTTCTTGAGTTAAGATTGTTTATGTTATTTAATTAATTAGTGTGAATTATCTTATAACAAAAGTACTTAACAATGATTAAATAACAATCTTAAGACAAGATATGTGCTTAAAGATACAAGTTCCAATATTCAACAATATTCCACAAGATATTTAGAAAATTCAAAATAAGCAATGTTGATATGCTCACTTAGAATGATAACCAATGAAAATTTTACAACCTCTGCCCATTCGTGAAAGGAAGTGGGATACGATAACATTAGATTTCATAACTGGCCTACCTTGATAAAAAAGACAAAATGATTCCATCATGGTGGTGGTCAATAAATTAAGTAAGGAAACTCATTTTATCCCTATTAAGTCCACCTACCAAACCAATCAGGTAGTAGATGTATTTATGAGAGAGATTTTTATGTTGCATGGAATGCCCCGAGTTAGAATCTATAACCAATATGTTAAGTTTACCTTTTCTTTGTGGAAAGCATTATTCACAAGATTGGGCACCCAGATCCACTTTAGCACTTCCTATCACCCTAGATAGATGGGCAAATTGAATGAGTCAATCAAGTGGTGGAATACATGCTTCATATGTACGTCATGCAGCAACCTAGGAAACAAGAGGAATATCTCCACCTAGTAGAGTTTTCCTATAATGATGGGTATCACGAGTCACTAAAAATGAATTTGTTCGAGGCACTTTATGTGAGGAAATGTATGGTTCTAGAAAATTCGAATAGTCTTAATAATAAAATGATATTGGGGCCAGACATGCTGGAGGAAATGGAAAAAATAGTGAGTAAGGTTCAACAAAGTTTGAAGGAATCACAGGACAGACATAAGGCATATGCTAATAGGAAGAGAACCTACTGGGAATTCCAAGTGGGGTATCACGTGTATGTTTGGATTAAACCAAAAAGAGGTACCCTCAAGTGGGGAAAGTGTGCCAAGTTCGCTCCCCGATTCTGTGGTCCCTTCCAAATCCTAGAGAGGGTAGGACTAGTGGCATATATTCAATTAAAGAGTAATTAAAAGTATATATAAAGATGTAAATCTCTTTCGATCATTAACATAGATATATGTATGCCAAGTTTATGATTATTTCAATTTTGGAAGGTCGAACCAAAAGGATAATTCTTGGTAGAGCCCCTGCATATACTTGATTAGAGAGAAGTAACATTGCGGACGCGGAGTGTCATCCAAGTTAAAGTCTAGTGGAAGCACTTTAGTCCAAAGGAAGTGACCTGGTAAGATAGGGATTTTATCGGCGTGTTCCAAGAATAGATGGAGGAATAAACACTAGGGACAATTTTTCACTCAAGGGTGCTGAGATGTGACACCCTCAGGTTCTGAGGTAATTATTAGTCATTTCACTATTATGGACAAACTAAATTGTTAATAAATAGTTACTGTGATGATTGGGATAGTAAATTGTAACTTTGATAAAGTAATAAATACATTAAACATTGTCTTTAAGAGAGGTTTATGAATTCATAGTTGATCCTCAATAATTATCTTTTCCTCAATGTGATTAATTGCTAGCATAGTTTCATATCTTGTTGACTGTACATCATCCATAAAGTTATTTTTATCATGCCATTTGTATGAGTCATGAGGTCACTATGTGATTTTAAAATTCAGTCCTTCAAGGTCTCATTAGGTATTTTAGGGTTTTTCAAGGTTTCATTAGGTCATTAGGGTTGTCAAGGTTCCATTCCATTGCATAATACCAACAAGTAAAGGTTGATCAAATAACGTCCCTTCACCATGTGAAGATGATTTGTAAAGAGAAATGCTTATTTCATTATGTAATTTTATGTCTTTCAAATGTAAAAATTTCACCATCCCAAGCTGTTTACTCAGTGTTCCAAATATTCCAAACCATCAAAAGGTCAATTTGCCAAAGGAAATAGTCAAGTGAAAGGGTAAAGTTTCAAAGGGTTAAGTGCATGCCAAAGGGAGTTGTCTTTTCCCAAGGGTGTCCAAATCATCATTTTCCACAAGCACTAAACCCTAATTTCCTCACCCATTGAGCTAGGGTTGGCTATGGAATCAGAGACATCTGAGTATATAAGGCATAAGGAAGGTCATTTTAGCAGGAATGAGGCCATTCCAACTCATACACATCATGTCTCCATCATCTTTCAATAAGTCAGTCCAAGGGACAAATCATTTGCCACACATATGGCCGATTTTCTTAAAACTATTCTTTAAACCAAACAAGGATGAATTTGGAAAAAGTGAGAGAGTTTTTTCTCCATAATAGGCAAAGGATGAAACACCTCCTTCAAGTTTTTCACAACTGTTATGGTTTTAGAGAAATGTCAAAAAATACAGTTGCTACAAGAGAGTTGCTGCACTCCTCCACTGACTTTGGAAAAGTAGCTTTTTATTCTAGCTAGATTCTCCAAATGACTTGCTTTATGAGTCAATTGATAACTAGAGTGAAATATCTTTCCAATGAGCTATCATGATATCAATTTGGACTTGAGGAAGACCTCCAAAAGTTTCCTGCCTGAGAACACTTCATTTTTGCACCCTCATTCTGCACATTTTGACCAGTCTTGGGAGAATTGACTTTTAAGGGGCTATAATTGATCATTTACCGTGCTTGATACGTCAATTATGTAGCCAAGAGAGAGGCTTGTCCAAAAAGCTATCATGTGCTCAATTTGGACATAGGGAAGGCCGTTAAAATCAACCTGAAAGTTGGAGGGCGTGTTTAACATAGACGTTGCGTGCTGGGTAGTGTCATTGCACACCTGAGTGTGGTGATGCGTGCCTATTCAATGAAGGGTATGTTTGCCTGAACCAGCCAGAGAAAATTTCAATGGTGCTGCACACCTATGCATTGAAGGGCATGTTTGTCCAGGACGCTGTGCGCTGGCACATGGTGCTACGCGTTTGGCCAGTAAAGCCTCGCAAATGCTAGGAGTGCCAAAACACCACTCCATCTGATCAAGCTATAAAGGCTTCTATTATTTGCACACAACAAGTAAGTGGCCGAGTATCTCTTTTTCTCCATTAGTTAAGCAAGTTGGCACCCTAATTTTAAAACCCTAGAAAATCCTTTCTTGTATGTTTCCAAGATCACTGATTTGATCAGAATTACAACACTTCATAGACTTTGCACCTCAAATCATCCTTGTCTCTACTTCATTCAATATTCCTCACTATTTCACTCACCTTGACCCACATATAAGTCCCTCAAGTTTCCACCTTAAAAATATGGGAGAAGAGAGTCACACTAGTTCAGAAGAAGGGGAAAGAGGCACATGTTTACCCCATGTAAAGTGGGAGGGGCCTTACCTTCATCATTAGCACTATAGGTTAAAGGAAAAGAGAAAATGGTGGAGGAAGCATAGGTCAAACAGCAACATGAAAAGCATGACACTGAAAAGAAGTTTATCCTTGTGAACTCAAGTGATGAGGATAAATACAAAATCACTCATGCTACCTTGAAAGCAAAGGATGCCAAAATTAGGGAGCTTGAGACCAGTTTAGAAAGGGCCAAATATATCATCTCCTTTTATGAGCAAGAGGATAAGTAGCTAATTTTCAAGTAGGAATTAATTTTAAAAAAGTACATCAAGGCAAAGAGGGAGGATGAGAAGGAAAAATTTAAGCTTGATGAGGCTTATGGAAATTATGGAGAGCCGGATGATGAACAGGGATAGAGAAAAAGAACAAGAACAATAGGATTAAAGAGAGCCTTAGAACTTGAAATGCAAAAGGAGGCAGAATTGTAGGAGTAACTCACTTTAAATGAGCAATTGGTCAAGGAAATAGCTGAGAATAGAGAGTCTTGGCTTGAGAAGGTGAAAACAAGCTTGGAGACCCTCTTGGACAAAGCAAACAAAGATGTTGAGATACAAAGGGAGATGGCCAAGTATTATGCATAGAGGAACCAAGTGGGAAGGAGCATGCTCAAAAGAGCTCATGAGAAAATTGACAAATTTAGCAAGAAAGAGGAGAAGAGGAGACTTGACATATTTGTTGAGGCATCCCTACATCCCTCTAACCTTTGATCAGTCATAAAAACACATTTTTGTGTATTTTGAACAATTTTTGAGCTTGAAGGAAGTCACTCATATTCTCAGACATTTTTTAGCACACATGGTGGTCAAACACACAACACCTTGGGCACTGCGCTCTTTTTTGGTGCATCCAATGAGGAAATGGTCAGAATTTTTGGATTCAAAATGGTGTGTACATGCATGCTGTGCATTTTCTAAGGTTTTGGAGCAGAACTGGTTAACCAAAAGGGCCAAAAACCCTCAAAAAATGACCTTCTACCCTCTTTTTGGCCTGGGCATTGCGCGCTGAGGAGTGTTGGGAGAATTGACCTTTGAAAGGGAAAATTAAGTACAAATGGAAACATTCAAGACCTTCTGGAAAGTAGACTTGAATATACTTCTAACAAGCTATTGTGGGCCCAATTTTGACACCGGGAAGGCACTCAAAATCCACCAGAAGATGAGTGGCACGCTTGGCATTAGCGTTGCATGCCTAGCACTAGCGCTACACGCTTAACAATTTGTCCATATTTTCACTTTCGTCCAAGTTTTCACTTTCACCTTAGAAAATCATGAATTATCTATGTAAATGATGATTTAAATGTAATTATCATGTTTCTAGTACTTACTAGGGTAAATACATTAGGTAAATCAAGTTCATGAGGTGTAATGAATCAGTTTGCTTGGATTAGGGATGAGTCACTTTGACCACCCTATTCTCTTGTTATCATTTCAACCTTTCTTGGATCCTTCCCTCTTCTCATGGATTCGAACCCCTAAGGTTAGGATGGGTGGTTTGAAGCCTATATTATGTATTTCCCTAATCATTTTTAGAGGTTGGATTGAGGGGAATGCTTAGGCTTTGATAGACATCATTTTGTATCAGGTAGAATAGAAGATTAATGAAAAATTTGAAGCTATTTCTTTGGGATCCATGTAGTATGATGCTAAATTCAATTTTTCTTATGTTTTCACATGTTAAAATGTATTGTTGACTTCATTTCATCATTTTATACTCTTTATGTGAATATATACAAGTCTGAAAGGTAGAATCCATAACTTTTCTGCTATGTTTTTGGTAAAAATTTCACAGTCTGTGTTTTCTTCAATTAAGGAAGAAGCCATGAGGTTTACATGCTCTTCCTAGCTTCCTCACCTGTATTTTCACCTCATCCATCAAACCCTAAGGTTCTGGTTGTTATACCTACCTTTCCCCATCTAACACCCTGCAATTTTGATGTAATTTCCTTGCCCTAACTGTTTGGCTCCTCCTCATTCAGCAAAACCCTTCAAAATCAAATCAAACCTTGTGCTACTATACCTAGCCTAATATCAGTTTCTAGATCCAGTCAATTTGGCTGAGATCCTTACTGAGAGAGCCCTATCCTGGCCTAACAGGGCTATCTACAAGGCTAAGCATGGTTTGTGGTTACCCTCGCATTGCCTTCCTTCAGCCTGAGGTTCAATCCAGGTGATAACATATTGGTGACCACAATGGGAAACAAGCAAAAGGTTTCGTATTCCTTGGGAAATATCATCAAAGTTCAGATCTAGATCTGACTGTTGACGGTGAACAATGATCAGACATAGGAAGGCTGAAATCATTCACCTAGCAACTCCGGTGTCGAAAAATCCCAAGGTTCAAAATTTTTATGGCAACTCCATTGTTCACGAACCTGTAGCCTAAAGAATTTCTTGGTGAATTTATTGTTATAAAAATGGATTCTTTTGCTAGAAGGTATGCTCCCATGAGATGAGATCACATTCAAGGTTTCCCAAACAAAATTCCTAAGGTAGATTGGAAAAGTAATTTGACTATGTTTAAAGATGATGATAGGAATGATGTTGCTTTACATCTGGTTAGATTTCACATGCATACTCGCAAGTTGAAGGTTGATTTTCCTGAAGACTGCTTGATGAAGATATTCATGGCCACTTTGGAAGGTGAACCCCGATCTTGGTGTGAAAGTTTGCCACCTACTTGTATTTACTGTTTAAAGGATTTTGATACCATGTTCTTTGAAATGTATAAAGAATCTTGTCCATCCTTAATATTAGTTCAGAATTGTTGTAAACATGTTTACAGTTTTATTGAAAATCTTGAGAAAGTTTATGAAGATGATGACTTCATGGATGATGAGATCATGGAAGCCCTATATGAAAATCCATTTTAGAAGCATAAAGAAAGCTTAGAGGATACTTATCAAGATGGTTAGGAAAATTTGCAGCAGGTTCAAGATCTTACTACAATTGAAAATGATGGAAGACAAGGTCTTATTTTAGATCTACTCATAGAAGATGACAACATGCAGGAAAATTAAGTTCCAATTTCAGATTGTGATAAAGTCAAGTTGGCTATTTTAGATCTAGATTCATATCACGATGATGAAGAGTACCTTGTTTTTGAATCCCACATAGGAGAGATCTGTTGTTGAGATAATCTTGAATGAAGAAGACAAATTTATTGACCCAAGTATTCTCATTTCATTCGAAAAAAGCCTTCACGAGGAGGTAATCCAATCCCTTTATGAAAAATAATATGAGATCTTTGTTCAACTAAGTTAAAAGTCTTCTTTGAATAATTCAGTGGTAAATGATAGAAGTGTTAGTTATGAGTTTCGAGAACTATCTGAAGTTTCCCCTCATGACTGATGAATGCAATAAGAAACATGACAATCTGGTTACCATGTCATATGAATATATACAACATCTTTGTCAAACTTTAGGAGGGAAAGAAGACAATTATTGTTTTAGTGAAGGAAAAAAAAATTATTGTCTCCTCTATCTAAAGATGAGATAGATTAACTCCGTAAAGGTCATGTTACAACCTAGGCTAATGTAGGTTTGCAGTGTTCACATAGTAAAGAAGGTGTTAGTGAAGCTTCTTCCACTATTGAAAATGAGAATAGTCTTGAAATTAGATTTATATATCAATGAACATATATTATTTTCTTTCATGAAGATGATAGGGCTATCATGTTTGATAATCTTGAAGACTGTTTTATGTTTAAGAATGACTTAGACTATGAAATTGAGGAGTATGAACTTGAGAGATATAGTATGCTAGAAATCGAGCGAAAATTTCTCATGCTCGAGGAATTTACAGCCAACAACCAGATAGCAAAATTTTATACTTCTCTATGCGTTCCTATCAATCCACAACCAACTGTTCTTTCAGATCAGAATGAAGGGAGTACTTGTATTTTTGCTGCTGGATCTTAAGACAAGGTAGTGCTTTAGGATTTTCAAGATTCCATTGGCATTCTTTTTCAAGCATTGGAGAAGATAAATGTTCTATGGTTTGTTAGCATAAGCCTTCATTTCAATTTTTATTGTGAGTTGCCTAATGTACATCGTTTTGCCTGCTCGAGGAAAGTGAGAGCATAATTTTGGTGAATAGCCATTTGCTAGATTGGTTACATTGGAAGGTTCACTTCACATGATTGTACATATTTCTTCAGTAGGCAGGTGGTTGTCATTAGTATTTGAAGCCCTCAAATCTCGATGGTCCGCTGCCATTAATAAGTTTTGTGAGTACTTTTGTCAGTTAAGTAAGCCTTGAGTCATTTTTTTGAGTCAATTTCAAGTCGGTTTTGATTCACTTTGTGACATTTGAAGTTGTTAGCATTTAGTCATGCATTTCAATTTAAGTTTTTGACCGTAGTGGCCCACATGGTTAGGCACTTGGTCTACAGTGTCTTTGACACTTCCAAGGAGCTTCCATCCCTAATAAGTCCGATGTTAGTGTCAGTATTTGCATCCTACCATTAGTGATCAAAAATCCTCTTTTCATATCATTTTAAGGGTCCCACTCAGAATTTTTTTATCATTCCACTAGGCCATGCAGAAAATTAGTCATTGATGGTAGTCCTAGTCCAAAAACATCACTCTTCCATAAATATGATTACTTGCTGGCATAGTTTCATATCTTGTTGATTGTACATCATCCATAAAGTTATTTTTATCATGCCATTTGTATGAGTCATGAGGTCATTATGTCATCTTGAAATTCAGTTCTTCAAGGTCTCATTAGGTCTTTTAGGGTTTTCCAAAGTTTCATTAGGTCATTAGGGTTGCCAAGGTTCCATTCCATTGCATCAGACTAGCAAGTAAAATGAGATCAAAAAACATCCCTTCATCATGTGAAGATGATTTGAAAAGAGAAATGTTTATTTAATTATGTAATTTTATGTCTTTCAAATGTAATAATTTCACCCTCCCAAGGTGTTACTTAGTGTTTTAAAGATGTCAGACCATGAAAAGATCAATTTGTCAAAGGAAATAGTCAAGTGAAGGGGTAAAGTTTCAAAGCGTTAAGTGCATGCCAAAGGGAGTTGTCTTTTCCCAAGGGTGTCCAAATCATCATTTTCCACAAGCACTAAACCTTAATTTCCTCACACATTGAGCTAGGGTTGGATATGGAATCAGAGACATATAAGTATATGAAACATAAGGGAGGCCATTTCAACAATTATGAGGCCATTCCAACTCATACACATCATGTTCCCATCATTTTTCAATAAGTCAGTCCAAGGGAGAAATCATTTGCCACACATAGGACCGATTTTTCTTAAAACTATGTTTTATACCAAAAGAGGATGAATTTGGCAAACATTAGAGAGGTTTTTGTCCATAATAGGCCAAGGATAGAAAACCTCCACTTTCTACATAGGTGTCATGGTTTTAGAGAAATATCAAAAATATAGTTGCTACAAGAAAGTTGCTGCACTTCTACAGTGACTTTTGGAAAATCATTTTTTCTTCTAGCTCGGTTGTCTAAATGACTTTATTGATGAGTCAACTAATAACTAGAGATAAATATGTTTCCAATGAGCTATCATTATCTCAATGTTTAGTTGAGGAAGACCTCCAAATGTTTCCTGCAAGAGAACACTTCATTGTTTCACCCTCATTCTTCAATTTTTGAACAGTCTTTGGAGAATTGACTTTTCAAGGGGATATAATTGATCATTTTTAGTCATTTATAGGTCCATTGGCTATCCAAGAGTGATACCTTTCCAACGAGTTATCATGGGCTCCGTAGTCTTTTTTAGGGGTTGGATTCAGGCGAATGCTTAAGCTTTGATAGACATCATTTTGTACTTGTTACAACTGGAGATTAATGAAAAATTGCAGCTATTTCTTTGGGATCCATGTGGTATGATGCTCAGTTCAGATTTTCTTATGTTTTCACATGTTAAAATGTATTTTTGACTCCATTTCATCATTTCATACTCTTTATGTGAATGTATACAAGTTTGAAAGGCAAGATCCATAACGTTTATGTTATGCTTTTGGTAGACATTTCACACTCTGTGTTTTCTTCAGATTAGGAAGAATCCATGAGGTTTACATGCTCTTCCTAGCTTCCTCACCTATATTTTTACCTCATCCATCAAACCGTAAGGTTCTAATTTTTGTGCCTACCTTGTCCCGTCAAACACTTTGCAATTTTGACCTAAACTGTTTGGCTCGTCCTCATCTAGCAAAACCCTTCAAAATCAAATCAAACCTTGTGCTACTATACCTAGCCTAATATCAGTTTCTAGATCTAGTCAATTTGGTTGAAATCCTTACGGAGAGAGCCCTCTCCTGGCCCAGTAGGGCTAGCTACCTGGCTAAGCATGGTTTGTGGTTACCTTGGCATTGCCCTTCTTCAGCCTGAGGTTCAATACAAGTGATAACATATTGGCGGCCATACTAGGGAATGAGCGAAAGATCTCATATTCCCTGGGAAATATCATCAAACTTCAGATCTAGATCTTATTGTTTATGGTGGACAAAAATCATAAATAGGAAGGATGAAATCATTCACCTGGTGACTCCATTGTCGAAATATCCCAAGGTTCATAATTATTATTGCAAATCCACTGTTCAAGAACCAGCAACCTGAAGAATTTCTTGAATTTATTGTTATCTAAATCGATTCGTTTGATACAAGGTATGCTCCCATGAGACGAGATCACATTCTAGGTTTCCCAAATAAAATTTCTAAGGTAGATTGGAAAAGGAATTTGAATATGTTTAAATATGATGATAAAAATGATGTTGCTTTGCATCTGGTTAGATTTCACATGCATACTAGCAAGTTGAAGGTTGATTTTCTTGAAAACTATTTGATGAAGATATTCATGGCCACTTTGGAAGGTAAAGCCCGATCTTGGTGTGAAAGTTTGATGCGTGCTTGTATTTACTGTTTAAAGGACTTTCATACCATGTTCTTTGAAAGGTATAAAGAATCTTGTCCATCCTTAATATTAGTTCAGAATTGTTGTAAACATGTTTATAGTTTTATTGAAAATCTTGAGAAAGTTTATGAAGATGATGACTTCATGGATGATGAGATCATGGAAGACCTATATGAAAATCCATTTCAGCAACATAAACAGAGCTTAAAGGATACTATCAATACACTCAGGAAAATTTGTAGCAGGTTCATGTTCTTAGTATAATTGAAAATTATGGAAGGAAAGGTCTTATTTCAGATCTGCTCATAGAAGAAGACAACATGCAGGAAAATCAAGTTCCAATTTCATACTGTGATAAATTCAAGTTGGCTATTTCAAATCTAGATTCAGATCACGATGATGAAGAGTACCTTGTTTTGAATCCCATGTAGGAGAGCTCTGTTGTTGAGATAATATTGAATGAAGAAAACAAAGTTATTTACCCAAGTGTTCTCATTTCATTAGAACAAAGCCTTCACAAGGAGGTAATTCGGTCCCTTTATGAAAAGAATGATGAGATCTTTGTTCAAGTAAGTGAAAAAACTTCTTTGGATAATTCAGTGGTAAATGATAGAAGTGTTAGTTTTGAGTTCCAAGAACTATATGTCGTTTTCCCTCATATGACTGATGAGTGCGATAAGGAACATGACAATCTGGTTGTCATGTCATATAACGATATTCAACATCCTTGTCAAACTTTAGGAGGGAAAGAAGACAATTATTGTTTTAGCGAAAGAAACAAAAAAGTACTATCTCCTTTGTGTGAAGATGAGCTAGATCAACTCCTGAAAGGTCATGTTACAACCAAAGCTAATGTAGGTTTGCAGTCTTCACATAGTCAAGAAGGTGTTACTGAAGCCTCTTCCACTTTTGAAAATGAGGACAGTCTTGAACTTAGATTTATAGATCAACGAACATATATTATTTTCTTTCATGAAGATGATAGGGCTATCTTGTTTGATAATCTTGAAGAATGTTTTCCGTTTAAGAATGACTTAGACTATGAAATTTAGGAGTATGAGCCTGAGAGAGATAATATGCCAGAAATCGAGTCAGAATTTCTCATGCTCGAGGAATTTACAGCCAACTATCAGATAGTAGAAGTTTATACTTCTCTATGCCTTCCTATCAATCAGAAACCAACTGTTCTTTTAGATCAGAATGAAGTGAGTACTTGTATTTTTGTTGTTGGATCTCAAGACAAGGTAGTGCTTCAGGATTTTCAAGATTCCTTCGGCATTCTTTTGCAAGCATTGGAGAAGATTAATGTTGTATGGTTTGTTAGCATAAGCCTTGGTTTCAATTTTTATTGTGAGTTTCCTACATGTACATCGTTCTGCCTGCTCGGGGAAAGTGAGAGCATAATTTCAGTGAGTAGCCGTCTGTTGGATTGGTTACATTGGAAGGTTCACTTCACAGATTGTACATATTTCTTCAGTAGGCAGGTGCTTGTCATTAGTATTTGAAGCCCTCAAATCTCGATGGTCTGCTGCCATTAACGAGTTTTGTAAGTACTTGTTTCAATTATGTAAGCCTTGAGTCATTTTTGGAGTCAATTTCAAGTCGGTTTTGATTCAGTTTGTGTCATTTGAAGTTGTTAGCATTTAGTCATCCATTTCATTTTAAGTTTTTGACCGTATTGGCCCACATAGATAGGCACTTGGTCTATAGTGCCCTTGACACCTCCAAGGAGCTGCCATCCCCAATAAGGCCAATGTTAGTGTCAGTATTTTCATCCTACCATTAGTGATCAAAAATCCTCTTTTCATATCATTTGAAGGGTCCCACTCAGAAATTTTTTATCATTCCACTAGGCCATGCAAAAAATTAGTCATTGATGGTAGTCCTAGTCCAAAAACATCACTATTCCATAAATATGATTACTTGTTGGCATAGTTTCATATCTTGTTGATTGTACGTCATCCATAAAGTTATTTTTATCATGCCATTTGTATGAGTCATGAGGTCATTATGTTATCTTGAAATTCAATTCTTTAAGGTCTCATTAGGTCTTTTAGGGTCTTCCAAGGTTTCATTAGGTCATTAGGGTTGCCAAGGTTCCATTCCATTGCATAAGACTAGTAAGTAAAATGAGATCAAATAACATCCCTTCATCATGTGAAGATGATTTGAAAAGAGAAATGCTTATTTAATTATGTAATTTTATGTCTTTCAAATGTAATAATTTCACCCTCCCAAACTGTTACTCAGTGTTTTAAAGATGCTAGACCATCAAAAGATCAATTTGTCAAAGGAAATAGTCAAGTGAAGGGGTAAAGTTTCAAAGGGTTAAGTGCATCCCAAAGGGAGTTGTCTTTTCCCAAGGGTGTCCAAATCATCATTTTCCACAAGCACTAAACCCTAATTTCCTCACCGATTAAGCTAGGGTTGGTTAAGGAATTAGAGAAATATGAGTATATGAGGCATAAGGGAGGTAATTTCATCAAGTATGAGGCCATTCCAACTCATACACATCATGTCTCCATAATTTTTCAAAAAGTCAGTCCAAGCGACAAATCATTTGCCACATATAGGGCCTATTTTTATTAAAACTATGTTTTAGACCAACAAAGGATGAATTTGGAAAACATTAGAGATACTTTTGTCCATAATAGGCCAAGGATGAAAAATCTCCTTCACTTTTTACACAGGTTTCATGGTTTTAGAGGAATGTAAAAAATACAGTTGCTACAAGAGAGTTGCTGCACTTCTACAGTGACTTTAGGAAAATCATTTTTTTTTCTAGATGGGTTATCCAAATGACTTCATTGATGAGTCAAATGATAACTAGAGAGAAAAGTGTTTCCAATGAGCTATCATTATGTCAATTTTGAGTTGAGGAAGACCTCCAAACGTTTCCTGCAAGAGAACCCCTCATTTTTGCAACCTGATTCTGTAATTTTTGAATAGTGTTGGGATAATTGACATTTCAAGGGAATATAATTGATCATTTTCAGTCCTTGATAAGTCCATTTTCTAGCCAATCAGATACCTTTTGAACACACTATCATGTGCTCAATTTGGACATCGGGAAGGCAGTCAAGGTAAACCTGAAAATTGGAGGGTGTGTTTAACAAGGATGCTGCATGCTGGGTAGAGTCACTACGTGCCTGAGTGTGGTGTTGTGCACCTGTGGAGTGAAGGGCACCTTTTCCTAGCTGAGCTAGATAAAATTTCAATGGTGTTTTCTACTTGTGCGTTGAAGGGCACATTTGTCAAGGACACTACATGCTAGCACTTGGTGCTGCGTGTTTGGCGAGTGAAGTCTGGAAAACCCTATGAGCAGCAAAAAACCACTTTTCTTCATCTACTCAAGCTACAAAGGCTTCTATTATCTGCACACAACAAGTAAGTGGCCCAATATCTCTTTTTATCCATCAATTAAGCAAGTTGGCAACCTAAATTTTAAAACCCTAACAAAGCCTTTCTTGTATGTTTCTAAAATCACCTATTTGATCAGAATTACAACACTTCATATACTTTTTCACCCTCAAATAATCCTTGCATGTACTTCATTCAATATCCCTTACTATTTCACTCACCTTGATCCACATATCAGTCCCTCAAGTATTCACCTTAGAAACATGGTAGAAGGGAGTCACACTAGTTCAGAGGAAGGGGAAAGAGGCAAGTGTTTACCCCAAGGCTTTGATAAACATCATTTTGTACATGTTACAATAGGAGATTAATGAAAAATTGTAGCTATTTCTTTGGGATCCATGTGGTATGATGCTCAGTTTAGTTTTTCTTATGTTTTCATGTGTTAAAATGTACTTTTTTGGGATCCATAACCTTTATGCTCTGTTTTGGGTAGACATTTCATAGTTTGCATTTTCTTCAGTTTAGGAAGAATCCATGAGGTGTACATGCTCTTCCTAGCTTCCTCACCTATATTTTCACCTCATCCATAAAACCCTAAGGTTCTGATCATTGTGCCTACCTTGCCCCATCAAACACCCTGTAGCTTTGACCTAATTTCCTTGCCCTAACTGTTTGGCTCCTCCTCATCGAGCAAAACCCTTCAAAATCAAATAAAACCTTGTGCTACTATACCTAGCCTACTATTGGTTTCAATATCCAGTAAATTTGGCTAAGATCGGAGAGAGCCCTCTCCTAGCCTAGTATGGCTAGCTACTTGGCTAACCATGGTTTGTGGTTACACTAGCATTGCCTTTCTTCAACCTCAGTTCAATCAAGGTGATAACATGTAGTATGTTGAATGATAATATAGTATTCAGAAGAATAGTCTCACTGGTAATAAAATAGTTGTGGTAGAAAACAAATTATATTTAAACACCAAATTCCTCCTTAGTTTGTTTTGTAATTACAAATGTGAAATGGTTAGTAGAACAAGCCCAAAAGACAAAATAAGATGTATTCTCTAATACTACTAATTTTTCTATAAATCATGAGAGCACTCATGACTATATTCTTAGGAGAATCCTGAAATCTACACCCAGCCCCCTGGAAAGTATGTAACTGCTCCAAGAATATCATATAGGAATGCAACCCCTGTATGACTGATCAATTTTTCTTGGGACCAACGCCTTGTCCTGCATTTGTAGATTGATTTTAGGCATAAGAGGACAGTGAAGGGGCCAGAATGGAGTGTTGGTCTCATCTTGAGCTAGCATGAGTTAAAAGTAGGGCTAAACTGTTCATATATGAGGTGCCAATCCATATGTAAAATGTGCTTAACATGCTCAATTTTCATTCAAAAAACCAGCTAAGATATGAGGCGTAGATTTCTTATATAAGTAAAGAGTTGGGGAGGTTCTTTAGCTCTTTCTTATGAAATACCGGTTCCAAATAGGGTCTCGCATAAGGAACAATGGACATTGGAGGGCCCTGCTCCTGCTTACCCTTTTATATCTAATTTGCATATATTCTCTTTATTCCACTGGAGGGCCAAGCCATCATCTTAACTAGAATCCTTTTACCAGTATGCTGTCTAGAAACCTTCTCCTTTTAAGGGAGGCGGGGGCAGGATTCGAACCTGTAGTCTTTAGGTCATGGGCTGGTGATCAGTCAATTACTTAAAATGTACGTGAGAGAATTGCATATACTCATATATAATAAATACGCCTTATGAGCCTTGAAACGGGATGAATGATTTCGACCCTATGAAGAATTCATTTCTCAATTACTATTCCTATCAAATCCAAAATTATTTAACATAACTATCCAATCAAAATTTAGATTTATTGTATTTATTTAACAATAAATGTATATGCTGATTATCCTCTGCAATCCAAATTAATCACTATTCTTATATTCTTATTAAGATCAGAATTCATGACTCAATTTCTATTGCTATCCCATCAAAATTTGTTTAATAATTCCTACTCAATCCAAATTTATTTAACACTAAAAATAAGTGCAAATTATCCTTTGTGGTGAACCACACGAAATAAATCCCTCTAATTAAATTCCACGGGTGAACCCTAATAGCTATAATTCAGCAAAGTAATTGTTATCCTGCAAAAGAATTACTAAGGCCACATCAGGTTGCTAGATTCGAAAGCTGATGCAAACCCTCGAACTGGTGTTTGAGACGTGCGACGTTCCGGTAATTCCAATTTATGGACGATCGAATTTCCGGTAGAATATCGACATATTTAATCTGCAATATGTTCACGGTCACCAAAGGAAATGACGGAAACTCACACCATATTTCATATTCTCCGGCTTCATTCAACTGCCACATGCGAATAAAATCAGCATCCTTTCGATCCACTAGCACGAAATGGCCATCATATTCAGCAAAATTTTCAGGATAAATCATGCGCCATCACTGGGGCAGTGGGATTTCTGTCCAGATTCGGGAATCTAGCGTGACAGCCGTCCAGTAAAATTTTCCTTGACAAAAAATACCCTTGTCAAAAGGACATATATGATCTGGGACCATGGTGGAATGTTGAGTCCACGCGTTGGATTCTGAATCATAAATACACATCACCATCATTCTTCTATTAACACCTTGACCTTGTTGCAATTGGTGATTTAAAAAAGAATAACCTAGAAGGACAGTGCAACGCCTTGTGGAAGAGTCGAAAACAATTCCACTGAATGTGTAACCAGGTAGAGGAGGACGAGGTAGGTCTCTCCAATTGGTGGTACCAGGAATTCCTATGGAAAGAGCCAACCGATCCCCTCGTTCATGACAACACACGATGCTCTTGCAACAATCCAAAATGATGCAATTGAGCAAAGGCACTTTGTAAATGTGTGAACCAGTATTGCATCCTTCTATAACCCAAAATTCCACATCATCTTTGGAATCCCAATGGATCTGAATCACTAGAAACAAGCGCTTCAAAGGCATCACTAGAAGACAGTAGATGTTTCCACTGTTTGCAGACAGCCCTCATTTTGCCCAGAACCCTAATGGGGAGCTTCGCTAAAATCATATGCAACAACTCCTGTGGGAGCCTTTGCCAGATTTCTGCTTCCATTGCTAAAATATTTCTTTCTCGCGCCAAAAAAAATCTCACTATTGGGGCTGCAGCCACTGTAGACCTTTCACAGCTCTCCGTCACACGAGTTATATAAAACAATATAAGTCCACAAAACCATCCCGGGATATAAAGGTCTGCCCCCTCTTTCACGCATAAATTATAAAAAGTTAATTTATCTTTAACTATGAACATTCACCCTCCACTTTATCATGGAATTTCACTCTCACTTTACCATTGAAATTTTTAATTTATAAATTGACCAATACCATAACTTATCAATGCTACATGTCCATAAAACCATAACTCATTTCACAATCAAAATATTTTACATAAATTTAATTTAAGTTAATCTTACAACATTTTTATAATTACATTGAAATACAAAAAAAACAAAACTATTTTTGACCTCTCAACATATCTCAACCTTTTATCTTTGTAAAATAATTTGTGGAATGTCCATAGAACTTAATTTTGTGCCATCTATCTATTAATTATTTATTATTAAATTAAATTTAAGAACCATTGTTCCAAAATAGACTTGCTTATATGCATAATTATTTTATTGTATACCAAGTGTTTTCGAGATAAATCACATCAAAGTTTTAGGGTGAAGGGTTTGGAACCACTTGTTTTGGTTCATCATCACATCAAGTAATAATAATAATAATAATTTTATTATTATTAGTTTTAATTATTTAATTATTATTATTATTATTTTTCCTTTTAAAGTTTGGTTGGACTACATTTTCTTCATATCCAATATATCACCCAAATCTAGTAGGGAATTGAATAAGTGATTTCACATCAAGGAGTGCATTAACATATCACCAGTCGAAGACTTCACCATCTATCAAAGACCTCCTAATCTATCAAAGACCTCCTGGACAAAAGCTAATTTATTAAATTTGAATTATAATAAATCATTTAAATGTATTTAGAGTGATTTCCTTTATACATACATATCAATTTTATAATTTTGTATTTTCCTCTGTATTTTATAGATTTTAATCTGTCTTCTTTTTAGGTTGCTATTTTCAATATTTTTTTCCCTCATATTTTAAAACTAGTGTAAATTCATTCAAATTCAAACACTAATAAGAGCTCTCAGAAATCAAATTTCTCCAAATGCAAACTTTTTTTGATTGCAATAAAATATATTTTGTTTTAAATGTTTACATATCAACTAAATATACAATGAATTACACATCGTATAGTATCTTTTTCTTTTTTTTTTTTCTTTTTTTTTGTTCATGGTGGGGTCGAATTTGAGAGCTACCACTATAACCCACCCCTCTCCACACGGTCAGGTCGATTTTGACAGCTACCACTATAACCCACCCTTTGACCGCTACCATTATAACTCACCCCTAGTGTAGTATAACTAATATTATTTTTACATGTTCTTTGTTGACTTCACTTTATATAAAGTTCGATGTAATATAATGGTGAAAATTGAAGTATTCTATTTACCCCACATTGATTTTTTTCTACTACTATTGCTTAATTTATTAATGTAAGTATTATTTTATTATTTTTAAATGTAATTGGGCAAAAAGTATGGACCAAATGTCTCTACATAAAATAAAGATGGTTAATTTTGACTATAATCTTATTGTGAAACATCATCTAAATGTTTACAAGATCACATAAATTAAAATAAAGATTTAGTAACATATTTAAATTTAATTAATAAACACATAAAAATATAATATTTACTATAGAACACAGTTCTTAACCATGAATATTCACCCTCATTATTAATCTAATGTAGGTAAGTTTGTCAACATTTAAATAATTTTATAAATTAAGATGCATTCTACCATTTAAATTAAATAATGGTTTGATAACCATATTTAAATTTAATTAATAAGAACATAAATATTTGATACTTACAATATAACATAATTCTTTACCATGAATGATCAACCCCTTTTTTGTAGAAATTAATAGAAATTTTCTAATATTGTTCTGTTGATTAGAAATCGCAATTTAGAAACACATGCAACAATTAAAACACCACAAGAACACAATGATATACATGGGAACCCAATTACGTTAATCAAATGAGAATGACAAATTATTACAATGTCTTGCTTCGATCCTAAAGCACAACCTACACTGTAAACCTCTCCTGCTCGTTGTTCAACACTTAGCCAATTCAAGGCCCCAACTTGCTCATATTTCCTTGCACAATCTTGGAGGAAGTTAACTCCTAAAACATAGGAGTTTTCTCCTATTTACTTGTGCAATTACCAAGGAATGATTCACCTACTTAATTGCCAATCCATTACACTCAACTAGTATACAATTGGTAATTACAATGTGCATTTTCATCCACTCCAGCTAGACACTTCGAATTCCATGCATGTTTGGGCTATTTTTAGCTCATTCACTAGTTTAACTGAGAGACCAACTAACTCAACTAGGTACTTGAGCTCAGTTGATTGAGTCAAACTAAAAATAATTAAACCAGATTGGTAGATTTAGCAATCACTACATGCAAAACTCTACTTTTAGCCTATAACTTGAATCTATTGAGAAAACTTAGAGTAAACAAAAGCCATGTCACATAAGTTAACTACAATCTAAGTCATCCTATTGATGAGGAAAATCACATCACTAAATTTGACTAAGGCACAAGTCAACTTTAACCTTTCTTACTATAATTTCTAACACTCCCTCTTAACAAAAGATGGATTTTGCACCACCCCTATCTTGCGCCTGTGGAATTCAAAATTTTCTCTCGAAAATTCCTTTTGTTAAGATATATGCATTTTTCTCCTTAGTTGGAATGTACTATAGCATGATAAATCTCCTTTGCAACAATCCTGCAAGTGATGGTACCTGATATCACTGTGCTTGGACCTATCATGAAATATTGGATTATTAGAGAGTTTGATACCACTTTGATTATCAGAATGATCCATCTCTTGACTAAAAATACCCACATGTATTTTCCTCATCCATATGCACTCACATGTTACTTGAATTGTATCCATGTATTCAACCTCTAATGAGCTAAGTGCCATAGACCTTTGATTCCTATTATACTAGGAAATAGTTGTAGACCCAACACTAAGGATAGCACCTAAATTACTTTCCTTTTCGATGAAATTCTTTCCCAATCTTTATTGGTGAATCTTGGAGCTTCACTCCCTCTCTCCTCTTGTACCATAACCAATACTTGGTTTTTCCTTTGAGGTACCTACACACTTTCTTTCCTTCCTTCCAATTTATCTTGGTAGGCTTCACCATGGATTGAATCAAATAATTAACTGTATATCATATGTTAAACCTTGTGTTCACCAAATACATCAAGGATCCCACAAGTTGTCTATAGATGGTAGAATCTTTTGTCTCTCCTGAAGAAACACTCTTCGTCCACCAGTTTATATTAGCTAGACGTATGTCCATAGGCTTGCATGTCTCTATGTGAAATATATGAAGTATTTCATAGGCATACTTCCCCTAACTCATAAAAAAGTCGCCATCACCATGCCATGCTTCCATCCCAAGGAGGTAATGCATCAAGCCCATGTATTTCATCTCAAATTCTCTCGCAAGGTCCTCCTTGCAAGAGTAGATCAACTACTCATTCCCTATATGTATCAAGTCATCAACATACAAAACAAAGATAAGAAACTTTCCATATACCACAATGTGATAGAGGTTGGCATCTACTTCACTTTTGTTGAAGCCCAATCCCCTCATATATGTGTCAATCCGAGTCTACCATGCTCAAGGCGCCTATTTGAGATCATACAAGGCTCTCTTGAGTCTACATACATGTGTCTCCCTCTCATATGTCTTAAATATCTTTGGATGCTATATTTAAATTTATTACTAAATAAAACCATTGAGAAAGGTAGTCTTCACATCCATTTGATGTATCTTCCACCCTATATGTGTACTTAATGCTAGATGGTTCTGATTGAGGAATATCTTTCCACTGGGGAAAATGTTTCCTCATAGGAATATCAATTACATGCTTCACTTTGTAAATCCATCTGGAACCAACCACTGACTTGTTCTCTCGTCTTGATACCACGTCCCATACACTATTATTAAGGATGGAGTCATACTCTTCAACCATGGCATCAACCCACACTAGTTGAGAAATTGTTTCATCACATGAACAAGGCTCTATCTCAATGAGTTATGTCATGAGAGCCATATAGCTGGTGTACCTATCTAGTGACCTTCTCTACTTGCGCTAAGATGAAGGAGCTCCCACATGCTCCCATGCATCCTGTACTAATATGTCAACTTCTCTGGTTCTCTTCCTTCCCTCTCTTGAAGATTCTGGTTGAGTAGGTGCCTTCATTCGACTTCTTGTCTACTCCTTGACATGTGGTTTCTCCACAACATCCTGAAGCTCTACATGAGGTTCCTCCTTAGTAACTAGAAGATCCTACTGCAGTGGGATTCTCAACTTTCGCTCTAGAGAGCATCTAACAACTTTCACCTCATCAAATTTGATATCTCTCCTGACTATTGTTACCCTCAGGGAGGCAAAATACATCGATTAATTATGTGGTGTCTTTATGCATCCTACAAGGACTCCCATCTCAACTGTAGGCTCACACTTCTTCCTGTTATCCTTGGAGACATTAAAATACACAATATCTCCAAAAATTATGAAATGAGATACATCTAGATTCCTCACAGAGAAAGCTTCTTCAGGTGTGATCATGCCAAGTATTCTATGAGGGCTTTTGTTTTGCAAATAAACTGTGGTGTTGCATGATTCTACCCATATACGTAATGGCAACCCCTGATCATGCAACATGGCTCCTCTTACTCCAACTATGCTTCTTTTCTTCATTTTAGTCACCTGATTTTGCTATGGGTTATGGGGTGCTATTTGTTCTCTTCTAATACCCTCTCTGGCACAAAATTCCTTGAAGGTGCTAGAAACATATTCTTCTCCATTATCACTTCTCAGGGGTTTTAATTTCTTACCAGTCTCCTTTTCAAGCAATGCTTTTAATTAAACACATTTTGAGAAAAAAATCATCCTTCCTCCACCTGAAGAAGATCCAACATTTTTTTGAAAAGTCAGAAAAAAAATTACACACCTATGTTTTTCTATAGAGGATGTAGAAAAGGTTCCACATACATCATAGTGGACTCACTCGAAGATTTCTCCAGTTTTGATATCTCATCCCGAGAAAGGAGATTTTACATATTTCTGCATTGTGCATCCGTTGCAGACTTCATGTTGGTTAAGGGTTCATTTCGAGAGACCAGTGGTAATCTACTACATGATATTCAAGGTCCCATGGTGTAAGTGTCCCATGCATTTATGCTATAGTTCTTCAACATCTTGACTCTACATTTCTCCCTCCTTGCTACTCAGTGTAGTGGAAGCTTGCACCTCAATTTTGTAGGCATTCTTTACTCAAACTCCAAAGTATTTCACCTTCCTAGTATCTAAGCTACATGTCAAAGTATTTCCCCTTACTGAAAACGAAATCATAGCCATGGACCTCCAATACAACTTCAAAGATCAAATTCTTCTTTAGCCTAAGTACATACATGACATCTTTCAGATGAAGGTGGAAGCTTGAATCCCTCTTAAAGGTTACAATATCAGTTAGTTTGGTACCGTGTCACCCATCATCCCCATGTTTTATGTGCAACTGGAGATATTTCTCATCTAGAATACTAAATAATTCTTTGCATCCTGTCATATGGAATGCGACACCTAAATCTAGATACCACACACTCCCCATTATAGTTTTGGCCATGCATGCAATAAGAGTGGAGTCTAACTCAAGCTGTGAGGAAAGCGCTTCACCTCCTACTCCTCCTAAAGGCTTCTTGTTAGACTTCTTGTGTAGACTCTTTATTGCATAGTGGCCAAATTTGTGGTAGTGAAAACAATTTAAATTTCTAAGGTCCTTCTTCTTTCCATTATTCTATCTAGTCTCTAGCATTTTTTGGGCCTTCTTACCCTTTCCTTTCTTTCCCTTCCCAACTTAGGGAAAATTCTATTCCTTGTTATATTTGGATGTTACTCCATCTCTAGTGTTCTGCTGAATTTCTTCCTACACCAGATCGGATCAGAGTCTCTCCCAATTTGGCAAGTTGTCCCTTCCATTTACAAAGTCCTAGTAGTTATGCCAGGATTTTGGAATGCCTAAGAGGGCTAGGCTCACTAGTTTTGAAGAAGGAATATTTTCTCCAACACCTACATGATTATCTCGATACTGAGTGAACCTAGAGAGGTAATGTGGAATGGTTTCTCCTTTCTGCATGTATATGTTTCCAAGCTTGTCCCTCAATGCCAATTTCCTGGCATCACTGATATTTTCAAACAAATTAGTGAGGGTATTCGACATAGAAAAGGGAGTCTCCTTTCCATGTAAATTTGAGACTATGTGGTCTCTCACACCCTCCAGGATGATCCTTCTGGATTTTACGGTATCCTTCTTCAACTGGGCTAATTGTTGTGCATTTGATACTGTTGAATTTGGAATGTCAGTTTTGATGTGCTCCAACACACCATTTTCGTCGAGCATTTCTTCCATTCTATCCTTTCAAGGTATAAAATTCAAAGTTAACTCAAAGGAACTGCCCAATCTCAATCCGTTGAAAGACATTTTCTTGCACGAAAGAAAACTACTTCATTGAATCTGCAAATTGAAGTCTCTGAAGGAGAGCTTGTATATACTCATTTTCAGTGTGATTTCTACTTTTATACCATGTAGAAATTAATACAAATTTGCTGCTACTGATTTTTTGAACTGAAAACAACAGATTACAAAATTCCTCTACTATTCTTCATAATGGAAATCACTATTTAGAAACACATGAAATGACATGCAACCATTAAAACACGACAATAACATATTTATTTATAGGGGAACCCAACTGGGAATGACCCCACTGCTACTTTTCATTAATCACATGAGAATGACAAACTATTATAATGTCTTTCCTCGATCCTAAAGCACAACACACACTATAAACCTATTCTTGTGCTGGCTGTCATACTCTGGCCAACACTTAGAGAATTCAAGGCCCCAGCTTGCTCATATTTCCTTGCAAAATCCTAGAGGAAATTAGATCCTAAAAGATATGAATTTTGTGCTATTTTCTTACACAATTCCCAAGGAATGATTCACCTACTTAACTGCCAAGCCTGTACACTCAACTAGTCTACGATAGATAGTTACAGTGTGCCTTTTCCTCCACTCTATAGGTATTTTGAATTCCATGTATGTGTGGGTTATTTTTAGTTGATTGACTAGTTTATCTAATAGGTCATTGAGTTAACAACAATTATAATACTCACTACATGCTTGAGATTAGTTAAGTGAGTCAAACTACAAATAATTGAACTAAATTGCTAAATGTTAGCAATCACTACATGCACAATTCTACTTCTAGCATATAGCTTGAATTTATTGAGTAAAGTAGTAGAGAAATTTCATGTCACACAAGTTAAGTACAATCCAAGTCATCTTGGTGACGTTGGAAATCGAATTACTAAATTTAACCAAGGCATTAGTCAAATTTAGCCTTTCTTTCTATAATTTCTAACAATTTTACCATGATATAATTCACTTCTACATAGAATTTGTTACAATACCATGGTCTATCAATACCACATGCCCCAAAAACCACAGATAACATTTTGAAATTAAAACTCAATACTTACAATAAGCTTACATCATAACAAGATTCTTAACCATGGATATTATTAAATTGTAAATATGCTTTGTTACGATACGATTTATGAGTAGGAGGCCATATGAATAAAATTTTCCCAAAAAACATAACTCATTCAAAATAAAAATATTTTATAAATGTTTTATTTTAATATTATTTTATAACATTTTTTAATTAAATCTAAAAGCAAAAAGGTATGGGAGATGTTGCACTGGTGTGAATGTTTGTAAACATTTACATGTAGGCTCAATTAAAAAATAAAAAATATTAAAAGTTATTTTCTAGAAACATTTTGGGTGGATCAAAATAATAATAAAAAAACATTTTGTCTTGGTCAAATTGCATAAACTAAAACTAAAAAAAAAAATTAATAATAAAATTAACCTAGATTCATCTTAACTCTCGATCTAACAAGTGTCGAGAGAGATTAAATCCCTTGAGATGTAAACATATTTTAGAAGGAAAAGATATTTGATCACTCTCAATGCTAGGAGATCCAGAGTTAAGATGAATCTAGGTTGGTTAACTTCAAATGAAGAAGTTGTAAAAATGAAACAACACATGGGATGCATTCCTGGAATGAAATGGGTTTCAAATTGTAGTTGTTCCTAATAATGAATTTCTCTAGGAGGAGAATACTTTTACTATTGATGTTCAGGAAGATCAAGGTAGAAGCCTCAGCCCTTCAAGACTTAAGGGTTTCAACATTCCCAAAGAAAACCATGAGAAAATAAAATAATTATGAAAGGGTAGAGAGAAGGATATGTCAACTCCATTGCCTATTCCTCGATAATTTACACGATGCATGGCCAAAAAATAACAACTATGAAATGGAATGAAGAAATTCCATTTCCTTCCAAACAGTTCCACTAACAAGATGTAGATAGACATGGAGAAGAGTCATAATAAATAGGAAGGGTTCGTAGTTGCCTTTGAAACTAGACCTAATAAATTGATTCTCTAAACATAAAAATTTTGAGCACCATGATAAAAAAATTATTTAGAACTTCTACAATTATAGGTGAAACGTTTTTCCACGATAGATAATATTTTGAACTACTAAAACAAGCAACATTTTCAAGCTCCCTTGATCACTAAAATTTCCTGAAACTTAAAGAAAAAGAATAAGAAAATTAAGAGACTTAGGAAGAGCGCAAAGAATTTACAATACTAGATATAATAAATGTCACATGGTTCAGGTTTGAGTTCGGGTTCGGTTTGAGTTCAAATTTTTTGATGAGGTTTGCTATTAGATTCATCTATATACATAAACATACATTAATTTAAAATGAATTATAGGATAAAATAGTAATAAATCAACATCAATAAACATAAAGTATGCTATCACAAACTTGGAAACTGCAAGGATAAAATACAAGCTTGAGTTGTGACATGAAGTTATGAGTTTTGATCTATGGACTTGGTCATTGGCTATGAGGTTCGATGAGGTTCATCGAACCTCAAAACATTTTTGAGGTTCGCCAAAATTCAAACCTCAAGGTTAAAGCTCGACGAACCTTGTGACATAGGATATAATATTAAGAGTGGAAATGTAGTTTTGAAGAAATAGAGTGTTCAACTATAAGAAGATAATACAATATTGACATGAGAGAATAAAAATCTACTAAAACTTCCTAGGAAGTGGTGTAAAGAAACATAAATCTTCCCACTACACAAGGTAAAGGGATAAATGTTCTAATGTGAACATAGTAATAATCTACTAACACAATACAATTTTATCAAGTTTGTTGAGTTTTGAGAGTCTTTTGGAAGGAGCATCAACCACGGGTTTTACTTGCATGAGAACGTGTAAGGTATCATCCATGGGGATATGTTAGGCCTCCATTTTAATGCTATTTTCACCATCCAAATACTCCTATTAACCGTCTCTACCCTTTTGCTTCACCATATTTTCCCATTTTTTATAAGGGAAGTGTCATTTCAAGCTCAAAAGTTAACAAGTTATTAATCCTAATTAATTTCCATCACTTTTGAAAGATTAAAAAAGTTTTTTGTTGAATTTTTACTCATGGTAGTTATGTTATCTCCGATTATGAAACTCTTGTGAAGTTTCAAAAATTGTCCTCATGGTCTAGCATACCAACTAGCTCATAGTGATGAATCCGCCATCTTGGTTTTATTTTTAGGAAATTCAAGATGGTTCAATGTTAGTTGGATAAACTCTAGGGTGCACATGGGTCATGCCACCTCATGGTCAAAACAATTGTCAAACTACTCCCAACAAATTATATAGTAGTCAAGTAATGGATGGGATATTAGGCAACAATGAAGGGAAATTCTCATGAATTATATCTCATGAGAATATCACAAGGATTAAAGATGTACATATTAGATATCTTATTTGGGATTCTACTGCGTTAAGTAAGTCATTAACGTATGACCATTTCCATGAGAGTTAGTCGTAACTGACTAATTTCTCATGAATTTTTGAATTGTTCACTTAGCACTCATTGCATCAGGTGATGCTCACAGGGGTGAAGAAGTGGGATTGAAACTAGTGAAATGAATCACATAGCATTAATCGTCACTTCTGGGGCTTGCACCCGGTAACCAGGACTTCCCGGGAGGTCACCCATCCCAGATCTCCTCTGGCTCAAGTGCGCTTAACTGTGGAGTTTTCCCCACAATCAAGCCCACTTAGCTTGCTACCCCATTTGCAAAACCTTAGAGAGTATTGTGCCTCATGAACCATTCAAGTACAGATCCCTTCACTCTTTATTATTTTTACTCGGGTTAACGAATATGATAAAATCCTTGCAACTTAATCAATTATGTGATATCCACAATGTAGGGGATTCCTTAAGGGTTTGTCTACATTCTTTCTTGTTTAAATATGTAAAATGTATTAAAAGTAAGAGGGTAATGAGTAATAGGTAATAGATAATGACTGTAATTCATTAGTGTGAAATCCATGAAGGGGAATTCAATTACATATATGTAATGTTGGACCTATGATTTCATTAATGTAAATGATGTGGTGTTGATGTTTTGAGTAAAGTTCATGTGTATACTTCATTTCTACTAGTATAAATTTCCAATAGCATGAGCCAATTGAGAAGGTCCCTCAATTTATCAAATGCTATGATTAATATAATGTGGTTAGCATAGATAAGTATATTTTTCTGTTTGGCTTGAAAGATATATTTTGGTTTTATTCCATAGATTATATCGTTGGTGCACTATTCCATATATTATATATCATTCCACGCACCATATATCGCTTCATAAGTATAGTCGATTTATTATTTACACATTATATTTGGTTAAGTATAATTCATTCTATGTATTTAAATTCAAATATACAGTTTGTATTTCATGGTTGGCATGATCACTAAAGTTTCCTCAACCAATGCTATAGCTTCCATTGTTTAGTACAACATTTGAGTATTTTGAAAATGTTTTTCTCGTAAGAAACTTGTTGTTTATGATTGTGTGATATTTTCCATACAGAGCAATTTCCATTGAATATTAAAAGAATGAGATGATATTTACTCTTGATTATATAAACATTTGAGTTTTCATACAAATGAAAGACTGTAATCTACGCTCAACAAGGTATTTATAGGATATCAATCTAGTGAATGAATATGAAATATCTCCATAGAAATTTCAATTTATGGTTTTGGTGTCTTACATTTGAATACTTGAATTTTTTACATTCCTTTCAATTGCAAGTGTGTATTCCTCTACCAAGGTGAGGCATTGAAGGTTGAAGAATGAGAGTGCTTCTTAAGGAATCACATAATAATTTGATTTTTTTGATGCCCAACTAAACAATATGATCAATTCTTGTAAAACTCTCTGATAAAGATAATCCCAATGATCCTACAAAATCTATTTAGCTTTTTATTTTATGTCTAGTTGGATTTTATAGCAAGTGTGTTTCGTTGGATAGATCATACTACAAATGACATATAATGTTTGTATCTAACAAGTTTACAAATCCTATATCAATAATAAAATATAACAAGATTTATACATAAAGTTGACTAGCATAATGGTTAAGGATGGAGTTGATCGCTCCCTCGTATGTAGGATGAATATACAAGACAAGGAGGAATTGGTAGTAGGTGATTATATTTTGAGATAGACAGTGAAACTAGTTTAGGATTCTTTGCTATATAACAGGTTCTAGCTGACAAAGGCTATGGATTTTCATGAATTGTGACCTACATGCAATAATGTCCATCATCACAAGGAAGACATGAGTGTAATGCATGGATATTTGGAAGGAATACCCAAGTTTCTCTCCGTGGTTGAATGATCAATATGTTTTGGTAACAAGGTTTAGATATAATCTAACTTGCATTCTGAAGTGCAAGGTTTTCACATGGGAGATTGTGACTCTCAGTTGCCACTCTACATCGATGTTTGTTATGGGTTTCCTTTACTGCTTCTTCTAAGGGCAATGAACTGGGGGTTGGTCTTTGGAGTAGGTGTTTAATCAAGTCATCCTCATCCTGTTGTCTTCCTTCCATGGTTGCTTCTAAAGTATAATGTTGGGTGGAATAAACTTCATCTTCTTCCTCCTCCTCCAACCATAAAGGTAAGTCATGTTCTAGAGAAGGTTGAGTAGGAGGGTATAGGACTAACTTCTTGGACATATGATCATTCTTGATGGTCATATTCCTAACTCTGTAGCTAATGTAAGCATCGACATTGGCCAACCATGGCCTCCAAAGGATGAGAGGGTAACTACTAAGCTTAGCCTTAGGCTGGAGAACTAGGAGATCTCCAGGGTACTCCCAAGAGTCAATGGGGAACATCACATCCACCACAATTCCCTCATGGGGTTATTGTGGAACAGTCTGCAAGTTGCAGAACTATTGTGGTCCTCCTCAATGAATATTGGAGGTTGAGGTTGAGAATAGTGTCCTTGGTCATCACATTAATGAAAGCCCTAATATCGATCAGAGTGTGTGGAACAATGGTGCCATTGATGTGCACATCTACTACAGGGCTTCCAGAGTCCAAATATTTTGGACAGATTACCTGCCCTAGCATTAAGTCGGACAGTTGCCCAATTAAATTAATGGTAGGGGCATCCATTTTTCACCTCCATGGATTCTTGAATCACTTCTCATTAATCAACTTATTGTAAATAGGAACATATTTTATTTCCTAGAGAAGTGGGATTTTTACACATAGATTTTTCAATTCTCCCAGAAGTTTAGTTTCTTCTGGGGTAGGCTGGAGTGGGTGGGTTAATATTTCAAGAAAGGGTGGATTTACTTTAAGATTTCTTTCCTCTCTTTCTTCCTCAACCTCCCTAGGTGGAGGTGGAGGTTGGTTGTCTGAGAGAACTCTCCTAGATATCAGGTTAATCTCCTAGATTTCCACAACATAATATGGGTATGATGTCTCTCCATTGTATACCTGCTGAACTTGCCTATTGTTTGCGTTTGGATTTGGATGGGCAGGCATTTGGGTTGCTTGGGTGTATCAGAGTGTAGGAGTTGTGGTTGGGCAGGTGGTGGAGGAAATAGAGCTGGAGCATTGTTGTATTAGGGCCTCCACCCTTGGAGCAGTGCATTCCACTCAGTTCGTGGTGGAGCATAAGGTTGAAATTACTAGCTAGCTGGATAGGAGTGATACTGAGATGAAAAGGACGGAGGGGGTTTAGACCAAGAAGGATGAGTAGGGGGTCCCTAAGAAGGTATGGCTGTAGTTTGGATGGGGTTGTAATATGCATGGGACGACCCTTGCATGCCCTACTGGTATGGTTTAGGTCCATGAGGTCTCTGTTAGTTAATGTAGCAAAGCTGCTCAGTGACCCCTTCAACTCCTTGATATACAAATTTGATTCTAGGAAAAGAAGGGCACTTATTTATGGAGTGATTATCTTCGTAGACCGAGAAAATTTCAATAGATTTCAATGGACATTCATTCCTAGGATGCCTCTTGGTGCATCTAGGTCAAAAAATGGCCAAGGTTCTTTCTGCTTCCTCCTACTTCCTCTTAATGTGCATGATGTCCATTTGCAAGGCAGGTGTTTACAACATCTCACTTTTGAAATCTTCCAATATGCTTCCAATTTCACCCTTGATGGATGAGTTAGAAGACAATGTACTGACCATAGGTTGACTACCCCTACCCTTTTTCCTAGCTGCCCTTCAATGCTTTCTAAAGATAGTCTTGATATCCTCATAGAGTAATTGGTAGATATCTCCACCTCCTAACAAATGTAAGGTATTCAGAATATCTTCTCTTACTCCCCTAAGCAGGACCAACTTTAATGACTCAGGGTCAAGTGTACACCTAACTCTTTTGTAACTAAGCCAAAATCTTTCTTCGTAATCCTCTAGGGATTCATCATTTCCCAAGGTCATCCTAGAAATGTATTCTTTAGTATCCTTTGACTGGCAGTAGTCTTGATATTTGTTGTTAAAGGCCTGCTACATATGGGCCCAAGTTTTGATTCTATCTCCAGGTAAACCCATGAACCAACGCAATACTACATCCTTGAGGATAGATGGAGATAGTTTTAACTTTTTCTCATGATCTATATAGTGATAGGTTTGACATATAACAACAAACTCAAATAGGAAAGTTTCGGGGTCCTCTGTGGTCAGGCCATGGAAATGAGGTACGAGCAAAGGGGCTGATATTTTTCATCTCAGTCTCCTCATTAGTTTCCCTAATGGGGAAGGCGCCCTCAACTCTCTCTCTATTCCCTCTTTCATTTCTATTTTCAACCATTGATTCAGTAGGAATAAGTTCTTCTTCTTCTTCTTCTCATGTAGGTTCTTCAAATATGTCAAGTTGCTCACCTAAGGGTTCCTCCAGTTCACAGCCACCGAAGAAGAGGGAAGGTTGGTTGTTGGATGTAGTGGGGGTATTTGGAAAAAATTTCCTAAGTTGTCCCTATTCCTACCAGGCATGAAGGTAAATATTTTTGGTTTTGTTTTATTATATATATATATATATATATATATATATATATATATATATATATATATATATATATATATTTGGAACAGAATTGAAATTGTTGATTGAATGAAAATTAATGACAGAATGAAAAAGCTATTTGCTGAATTGAAATCGTGCTTAAAAATGGAAAGGAAAGTAGACAATGCAAAATGAATGAAAGGAAACAACTAGATTACTTTTGCAGAAATAAACTAATGGCAGAATATTGAAGACAAGAAATGCAAGAAAAGAAAACAGTAATCACATTCTACTCAGACACCTCCCTAGAAACGACACCAAAATGTGATGAGCACCCATATTGCAGCAAGGATGTTGCAACTCCTAAGCTACCAACTTTACTTATCAACCTAGGGTTCATATAAACTTGGAGGTGACAGTGTTGTATGCACAAGTAAAAGTGATGGTCCTACCTGTTGTCACTGTTCAATTGGAGAGAGACCACTAGGGTTCCAAGCTAGACTTCTATGGAGTTAGAAAAAGCTTCATTCTTTGATGGAAGAAAGGTAAATCTACTTCTAAGAGAGTTACTCTACTGCAATAGTTGACATGTAATGCTAAATCAAATCATTCCCTATTTAACCATTTAAGAAGCTATGCTAGGCAGTAATGCTAATGCTACTATCTAAGTTGTAGAAGTAAGTAGCATCAAAAAACACTAATGTGCAAGTAAAGAGACTAAAGAAAACCTTTTTTTTTTTTTTAAGGTCTTTCTATGCAAAATCAAGTATGCAAACTAATTGTTCTTGTGGATGTGGCAGGTGGAATAAGGATGTTTGAGGATTACATGAAGGGTTATGAAATGGTTGGATGGTGTGGAGGACCCCTAGGATGCGTTTGGTGACTTACTAGAGGTTGTCCATCAATTCGGCCTCAAAACAGGCTGTTTCATGAAAACCTACAGGATGTACTAGAAACCTACAGGATGATCCTGTAGGAATTACAGGAAACCTACAAGATACAGCTGAGAGCTAAATGTGAGGTGTTGGAGGTGATGGGAGGCTTAGGAAAGGTGTGTGATGGGTGGAATGAGTGGGAGAAGCTCTAGTATCACTCAAGAGTCAATATCCAAGATAATAGATGGCTAGATTCGCTTAAGCGCTCAATGTGCTTGGGAGATATTCTTTGAAAAATGTTGGAAAACTAGTGAAGGTGATGGCGAAAACAAGGGATGGCTAAGGTGGATGAAGTGGAAGGTGGCTGCTGGCTATGAAGTCTTAGTATCCTCCTAAAGCACCTACTCTGCATAAAACATGTGTGTCTTCCCAAAAGGGTGTGAAACAAGATACATTTTCATGATTTAGAAAAGCAGAATTAATGCATCAACTGCCTATACTATGCATGAAGAAAGTTGTTGAAAGGAATGAAAACATGAGTGATATCTACTGCATAAATGGAGATGAAAAATATGAAAATGAAATATACCTTGCAAAACTAACCAAATACTAAATTAAAGACAACAAACTCCAAATCTCATAAAAGAACTAGAGATCTATGTTTTTGGGGCTGCTTAAGGGCCCCTTCCTTAAGTCATGGTCTGACAAGGAGGAAATGAGGCTGAGAAACCTGTGAAAAACCTTGTGGTGATAATTTTTCTCCTTGCTAACCTACTACTTGAAATAAGGCACAAATGGAAGAAAACTATTAAACAACCAATCTAATCTACACTACTTGTAATGGAGGTGCATCTAAAAAGAAAATTAACAATGAAGCTATGAATCTACACTAAACATACATGTACAATAAAGAGGTGGGCCATAACCCAAGAGCTTCAGCCTTCTAAGATAACTAAGTGCTGGCTCAAAACAAAACTCATTCTTATTACCAAAACAACAAATTACATGAAGAGAAATTTAATAAGTATTGCAGCTCGAAAATAGCTTAGAGTTTTACAATGAAAATCTAAATCCTACTGAGGTCCTACACCTCTATACTTATACATCTAAAGTCCCCAATGAATTCCTTAAAATTATGGAGGATTCGCTCCCAAACTCGAGATAAAATGGTGCTTTGTCTCTCACTTGCTTGACTGCCTTCTAGTCCTCATGATTTGACTGTTTGCACTACGAGATAATGTGATGAATGGAGGGATATTCAAATGGAGGAGTAGTAAACGAGGAGCATTTACCTCCTATAATCCCTCTCCCTTGTCCCATTCAAGTTTTGACCTTAGTTTTTGCCAAAATTCCTTGCTTTTCTCCTCTAATCCTGCATTCAATGCATATTAGTCCACAAAGTATAATATCCAACTCTAATTGTTGTAGCTCTGATACCAATTGTTGTAGATCTGATCCAAAAGATATATGATAACATAAATAAACCCAAGAAAGAACACGATCAAAATAGATAGAAATGATTCTTTATTATCAAAACCCTTATGGTAGGGCAACACCATACATTCACTCCTTAAGGAAGGAGAGCACTCCACAAGCCATATGCCTGTTCATACAAGAATACTTCTCTTCATCTTCATGTGGAGTATCTAGCCTTTATATAGGCCTCATACATACAGTACGATGCATCATTACCATGGTTTCCTCATACCTGTTAACACCCAGGTTGTTCCCTATGACTCCCAAGGGAATACGGCCGGGGTAACCACTAACCAATCTTTTAATCACTGTTTCTAGCCAAACTGTGATCAGAGAGGGCTCTCTCTTTATGATTTGTATCTGTAATGATAATGTTTTAGGCTAGGTATTGAGCACAGGTTTTGTTTATATTTTGGTTGAAGAATTCCTTTCAGGTCTCTGTGATGTAGTCCTCAAAGAGTTAAGTGTCATTGGGCAATGGAGTCTGTGGCTGTAGGTGTCCAGAAACTTTGAGATGAACCGGTGAAACTTACAGGGCCATTTAGATGTTTCATAGAACAAATTTTGATTAATAACAGGAAACAGGTAAGACAAACAAAAACAATGAAAGCATTCAAGAATTTTCACTCACTTTTTTAAATGTTTCCACCGACTGGTTATGAGAAAAGACAGATGTCACAGGGGCAAACTTGAATCCCTGGGAATGTCTATCACAGCGAAAGATACAGTTTCAAAGTGCAGCAACTAAGAATTACACTTCTGTTACTGTATCTGAGGAAAACATGGATAATAGCTCAGTTTGAGTTCAGGGTAATCATGGATTAAGTCCTGGAACCATTCTTCTACTTGGCTATTAAGTGTAAAACATCTGAACAATAAAAGAGAACAAAAGACTCGAAAACATGTAATACAGAGATTTGAGAAAACTTATTGTTTTATGAAAACAGTCTGGAATCCTGCAACATTCACCATTCACCACAATGCATCAAAGTACACCAAGCTTTGGAAATTCCATTCTCCCTTTGTATTATTTCTCTGAGAATCTTACAGCAAGCGAGAGCTCTTCAAGGAAAATTACAACAACCTCTGCTCTATCATGCGCAGGGGTTTATATAGAAATAAGTATACAAAATATCTCAGGCATTGAGTCATCTGAGAGAGAGAAAATATCTTTAGTAGTGTTCAGAAAGTAGGCAGGGAGTTATTACAACGTTAAATGCAGAGTAAATGCCCTTTATGTCTGTCAGATGATTGTTTTGACTTTAAGGAGTCACTGAGTCGGTTACATTACTATGTATCGATCCTGTAGGTACGCATTTACTTCTGCCTGCGCAATGAATTTCTCAGCTTTGCCAGCTGCGTTTGTCTTTCCTGCTTTGTTGGCTGCTCCATCTGCTGAGTTGGCTCAGCTTTGACTTTATGATGCCTGCTGATTTTGCTGACTGTTCTTTCCATCAAAATTTATAGAAAAAAACAGAAATTGATGCATGGCTTAATGTTTACAAAATTCTCTGGATGGCATCTGTCCACCATTCCTGTGTAGGTAGCTGATGCCTGAGGATGGCCTGCATTGTCTCTTCAGCTTCTGTATACTTGAAAAAGTTGGGGGCTACATCAAATAGATGATTCATTTCATTCATTATAAAAAGTAGATTTTCTATCTTACCATAAAAAATCTGTCCTGTGATAGGCCCTGTATCTTCTGAGGTGCTGGCCTTCTCATTTACCTGTGATGAGGCAAAAACATTCACTCTCTTGGCATATTCTTCATGGGTGAATAATCTCCCTCCATTGTTCAGCAAGCTAGGGAGTCCTTTACTTTCCAATACCCGAAACCTCTCAAAGAACCTGTTTACCTCAGTTTGCATATCCTGGGTTCTTCTGTCTAACGTTTGCACCAGACTTCTAAGAGTAAGAACCCTCTTGATCATTTGGATAGTATCAGTTCTGTTTGCGATTCCCTTGATGGTCAACTGAGAACTTGTCTTATGATTGAGCACATTGATCATTTTTGTTGCAATTTCAGGCATGTTCCCCAATAAGGCCCTTGATGTTCTGATTTCCCTCTGCGCTTTTGGAATGAGCTCCAGTTGCTCATGGATTGTCTCAATGTATGGCCACTGGTTATTGATGGACTTACCAATATTGGACCATATCATTGCTCTGATTTCGGCTATGATTTTATCTAGCTTTAGCTCTTTCTCAAGCTCCTTGATTTTGTCTTTAAGAGCTTTGATTTCTTTGGCCTTCTCTCCTACTTCTCTTTTTGTTTTGTCATGCCTTTCATTCACCTTGGCTAGCTGCTCCTTAGTTTCATTTAGCTGCATCATTTGTGCTTCTAGAGCTTGTATTTCGCTCTTTAGCTTTTGCATGTCTAAGCTCTGATCTGTGCTGGTGGGTGCTGCTGAAGTAGATGTGGCTGGTTGTTCAGCCTGCTGAGGTGGAGCTACAGTAGTAGGAGCAGTCTCCTCAAGATTAATGACCTGTGGAGGGGGCTGAGATGTTTGCCCCTCTTGCGCTTGTGTTGATGATCCTTTCAGAGGTGCTTGTGTGGCCTCATATTGCCCCAATTTTTCTTGTGCCTTCAGAAGTTCTTTGTAAACAGAAATTAACAGAGCAGTGGAATCCTGCTCATACCTTTGTTTTGCCACTTCATCGGTCTGTGGATGGATAGTGGCTGGAAGTTTAACCTTCTTCCTTAGTGCAGCCATATCAGCATCTCTGATTTTTAAGATCTCTTGTATCCCTTTAATATCATTGGGATTGTGCCCAATCTCTATGATGATTTCTTCCAGGGTTTTAATCCTGTTGTCTTTGGCCTGAGAAGAGGCTCTCTCTAGCTCCAGCTGGGAAGTTGTAGCATTCAGACTGCTTGTTAACTTGTAGTTGTCCAAGGTCTTATCGGCCAATGAAGCATACACCATTTCCCCTGTTTGTTTATGCAACTCAATTTTGTCCATGGGGTGTATGTCTTTGGCAAGGACCTCTAAATTGGTCCTGAGATAATCAGCAGAAGACTGTGGCTTGAGTGCCGTAGGCATAAAATGACTCAATGTCAGTTTGCCCTCACCTACATCAAAAGCAGACATGAGTCTCTGCTGATTGGAAGGAGCCATGTTAAGTAGGTGATTATATAATTGAACTTTGATTGGGTCACTCCTCCTCTTAATGTCTATGAACTGCTGCTTTATGCTCACTCTTTCCTCTTTCTGCTGGCTGGAGGAGCTGACTTCCCCTCCCATTGTCGTGTCTAGTTCCTGCTGGGAGGAACTTGCTGAAATTTCTTGACTCGGTGGGCCCATGCCCAGTGCTTCTCTGATGGCTACATCTTCTTCTGGAAAATCGTTGAGTCTTTGCCTTTTCTCTCCTTGATTTATAGAGGATGTCAAGGGAGTTTCTCTTTCCCTTTTCCTAAAGACAAATGTGTCCTCCTTTTGAGGGGTTTGGAGGACCGAGGCATCAAATGTAGAGTCTTGTCTTGTAGGCATGACTTGTTCAGTGGTCTGAGGAGTATCCACTGTTTCCTTTTGCTGGGCAGGCTGCTCCTGCCCTTGTTTTTCTTGCTGCTGTTCCTCTTGCTGTCCTATGTCTTCTTGTTGCCCTTGCTGTAACCCTTCTGCTTGTTCTTGTGCTTGCTGACTTTGTTTTTGCTGCTGTTCCTGCTGTTGCTCTTGCTCTGCCTCCATTTCCTTTTCCTTTCCTTTTTCTGATACTTTTCCAGCAACTTTTGTAGTTTGCTGTGGAGTAGTTGAAGAGGAGGCTGCTGCTCCAATTTGTGTGCTTGGCAGTGAGGGGACCTGTGCATAAAACTCAAGGTCAGCCATCTTCTTTTGATTGTTCAGAGCTCTTTGATTAAGCTCTTCTTGAGTGACAGCTTCCTCTAAAGTCCCTCTCCTCCATTTACTTTGATTGGCATGTTTTTCTATGTGAGGAAGGCTGCAATGATCATAAGCAGACAATTTGTATTTAAGTCTCCTCATGGTAATGAAGTTGTTAGGGTCATAAGGTTTCCATAGGAAGCTGTATTTGAGACCAAGGCCCCCAGGTATTCTATCTGCCTCCTTCCACCCTTCCTCCCTTTCGTTATAGAGGAAATGGCCAAGTTGACTTCTGACTTTGAGCTGTGCCTTCTTACCTTTGCCTGAAAAGTGGAACATGTCCACAAAGCCAAACTGCCTGAAATATTCTAAGGCAAATAGTCTCATGGGCACAAACCTGGGTAGTCTAAATGGGGGCAACTCACACCCATATATTCTAATAACGGTGTGGTGCTGGTAGAAGTACCAATCTCCAATGCTGTATGCTTTTGATAAATGCAGGAGTCTTTGCATATCATCTGTCAATCTGGGAGGAGGTGAGCCCAAAAGTAGAGTCATGGCTGGATGAATGAAATTATCAATGAACTCACAATAGGTGTATGGAGAATAGAAATTGAGGTGGAAAGCAGATGTCCAGTACACCACCGATCTCAAATTTCCCTGTGCATCTTCTCTTTTCATTGGGAAGGAGAACTTGTCATGCTGGAAGTATAAAAGCAAATGATATATGTAAGAAGTATATTTAAATACCCTCTCTCTTGATAGGTTCATCAATTGCTCATGCATCTTGTTTGAGATGTATGTGGCATAGTCATAACAGACTGGTTTTCTTCCTGGAGAAAACATGAGCATTAGGTGCATAACTGTTTCATCCACATACTCCACCGAATCATATCCCAGGATGGGACTGATCATGTCAACAAGGTCTAGGCCCAACTGGTTAAGATAAACCCAGTAGATAGGAGGGACTTGCACAGTGTTAGCTTTGATGAATAACTGGTTAAATTTTGTAATCTGGGCCTCTGTCATTCTGGCTCCCTCCATAATCAAATCAGCTAGTGATAGAGGGACCAACTTCTGATCTGTTTTGAACTGCAGCATCTCCCTGATGGCTTCAGGGGTAATAAAAAACAAAATTGTGCCTGAAGAATCAAGCACTGCCCTCTGGGATGCATCATAATACTCAGCACACAAGTGGATGAGTTCTGGGAATTGGTTGACCTGTGGTAGCTTGAAGATTGGGAGAGAGGAATCCCAAATTCCCAAGATGTCTGTCCCATTCTGATGTTGGACTTTGATTTCATTTAGTATTTGAAGATGAAACCTGCTCCTGCTCAGCATTTCTTCTGATATCTTATAGTCTAAGTCAGCTAGTGCTTTCCATTCCAATGCTTTGTGAGGGGCATTCAGAGGAGCTACATTTAGGGCTATAGGAGCTACAGGGGGGTCCATTGTTCTCCTTTAGGAATTCTGTTTCTTCAAGAACTGTGTTACTATGTAGAGTAACAGCAACAAGGTTTCTTTACAAAGAAGGGTGAAAATGCCTTAGAAAAGGTGAATGCAGGGTCTGCAGCAGTCGATATGCTGCTTTATGGTAATTAAGAGCGAAGCTTAGCTTTTCTGGCACCTTTCAATGGTAAAATTTGGTTTCAAATGCGCCTGCCACGATTGCGCAGACAGGGCCTGGTTTCTTAGCAGAATGCCACTGGGAAAAGGCTCGGCTGGTGTTTTCCGAAGTGATAATTGGAACTTCAATGCTTTACTGAGGAATTCAGTAGTAAATTTCTGATTTTCGGCTCCCTTTAAGCTTCTTAAAGCGTTAAATAAATAATTGCGGGCGCACAGAGGATGAATGATGAGGAATACCTGGTAAAACAGCTAGCAGAGGTCGTGACCGCAGGTTGAACTGGTGCGCTGGAGGTCTTCTGGTCAGTTTAGCAGGTTGGTAAACAATTTGGACGTTGATTGCATGCAGAGCAGAATAACGACGAATACACAAAATGACCAAAAAACGCGAACTTTTGGCTAAAATAGACCTTTTTATGTTTTTGGCGCGAATTCGTGCTGACGTCAGCATGACGTCATTGGTGGGGTCAAGGTCGGATGACGTCATGCTGACGTCATCGGGTGACGTGGCGCTGTCTGGTTGGTACACGGTGGCGGTGACAGGGAGGTCGACGGGGCAGCGTACCTGGGTGACGGGGCGCTGACGCGTTGCTGATGCGGTGATGACGTGGGTAGGCGGGATGAGGGAATCCGGAAACCGCTAATGGTTTCATATCGTACCGCCTCTTGTACGGGGGCGGTATCCATCGGCTGTACCTCCGACGCGTGGTGGTGAGGACACGTAGCAGTGGGATGACGTCCTTCAAATACGGACGTCGGGAGATAAGTCTCGTACAGCGGATGAGCTCCGACATCAGGATAACCGTTGGATCTGCAGCGGATAATCGGACGGTGATCGGACGAATGAGATGACAGGGGGATAGTACGTTTAACTGTCAGGCGTCGGACAGACTCTGACTCGACCAGGGCCGTCAGATCTGGAGGGTCTGATCTAACGGTCATCGGATGAGCTGACATGTGCGCTGTATACGGAAGCTGGCGGGGGTATATAATCGGGTTTTATATGATTTTCCAATGTAATTTTAAAAAACATTATATGCGCTAACCTTGGCTATAGGGCGGAAAAGTGGGTTTTCATGCTTATTTGCCCTTTGAAGTGGGTAGGGTGGGGATTTAGGATCTTTATGGGGTTTTTATGTGCAAAGGGGTAAAAATAGGGGAATTTAGCTCATGAAGGAGAGGGGGTAGCTGGCCTAGGCTCATCAACATGACCTGGTGTCATTTGATCCCTGACTCGAGACTTTATTGGCTATAATGCCAAAGGGGTGGGTATTTATAAGATTTTGGGATTTATACACCTTGGTGTTAGTAATATTAGGGGATGAGGCGATATGAGGATTTATACAATAGAATTAGTGTTAATATGAATGAAGGGAGCAAATGAAGGGGATCTCACTGAGTTTATATGAAATTGATTTAGTTTTGAGAGTAGATCAAAATGAAAAGATTTTAGACAAGAAATGTGGCTTCTGAATGAACCAGAACCACCTAAAAACCATGATCTTTCTCCATAAATCTCAGCTAAAAGAAAGGGAATGTTAGTAATGAAATGAAGGGGGAGAGGGAGGTTAGTCATGCTCCCAGCTGTTAATCTCTTGCCTTGCTGCCCACCATCACCACCTTGCAATGATAGGGATACCTTTCTGCAACCCCAACTACCTACCCAGCTGCTTACCTAGCATTTTTTGTTTCTCCTTGGAGGGTGCACTTGGACTTGCAAACCCTTACTTGCCTTTTCTTTTCTTTGGCTTTTTGTTTATTCTTTTCTATCTACTTCTAACCTTATCTCTTCCAAGGTCCCAGATTGAGCTGTTGGAAACCTTTTCTTCTCTACCTAAACTACTTGTCTGCCAAGATTAGGCTGTTTGGACAGACTTCTTTCTCTATTCTATAACACAAAATTGAAACATGGCATGATCCAGGTTAAACTGTTGGATCATCCATCAAAATTTGTAATAGGGTCATCAACGTTTGAAACACTTTACACACCTTCTTGCTCTTTAGGAAATATGGGATCTTTGTGAACTCAAAGCAGAGCATATTTGGACTTTCTCTTGCCAATCATGAAATATGAAACCTATTGGTATAGGTATCCAACAGTGGCTCCACATGGGGATGGTTTTTCTTTTGAAAGACCAAGAACAGCAGGTCAGATTGCCTTGCTCCTTAGCTGCCCATACCAATCTTTGAAACTAGCTGCCTCAATGTGTCAAAATGGTGTTCTTCTTTCTTGGAAGACCTCTGATTCTATCAGCCTCTTGCTGCTTGGTGAATTACTTGGGAAAACTGCTCTTTACAATCTAAAACAGAAGATAATATGTACATCTGTATATATACAATGAATCTTTAGGTTCCACTCATGGGGAATAGTCAAAGTAGTGCTTCAGCATCCTGCCATTGACAGGACCTTCATCCAAGTCAGTTTCGGTCAAACTTTTGAGGAAGTAGGTGTTATTACCTTGCACTGCTTGGACAGCAAATGGTCCTATCCATAAAGAGTCAAACTTTCCATGCTTCCCTTTCTCTTCTCTTCTTGCATCCCACTTTAGAACTTTGTCCCCTACATTGAAATCTTCTGCTTTGGTTCTTCTATCAAAGGCCTTTTTCAGTTTCTCTTGTAGTATCTGCACTCTGCTGAAAACTTGTTCTCTGGTCTGCTGTAAACAAATTATCTGGTTAATCCTTCTTTGCATGTCATTTGGCTCTGCTTGGCTTTCTTGTAGAAGTTTCATAACCGGCACTCCTAGTGATGAAGGAAATTTGGCTTCTAATCCATAGACTAACTCATATGGGCTGGTCCCAATTGATCTTTTTGTTGTTAGTCTATCTGCCCATAAAGCGTTTACTAGTTTCTTGTGCCAGTTCTTTTTGTTCTCTTCCAGCACTTTCTTTATGATATTTATCAAACTTTTGTTTGATGATTCAGCAAGGCCATTTCCTTGAGGATAATAAGCTGTAGAATGGCCCAAAGTAATGTGAAATTTATGGCAGAAGTTCACCATCTTCTTGGATCTGAAGGCAGCAGCATTGTCTGTTATTATCTTGTCTGGACAGCCAAATCTAGCCAGTATATTGTTTTCCAAAAATTGAATGATTACTGAATCATTTGCTTGTCTGCATGGGGCAGCTTCAATCCACTTGGTGAAGTAGTCTGTTGCTGTTAGAATCCATCTGTGTTGCCCTGAAGATGAGGGATGAATTTCCCCAATGAAATCCAAGCCCCATTGTTGAAAAGGTCTCTCTGTTGCAATGGGCTTCAAAGGAAGTGGCAGCAGCTGTCTTTTGCCTTCAAACAGTTGGCATTTGTGGCATGAGGCTGTGAATTTCTTCACATCAGAGAACATAGTAGGCCAGTAATAACCAGCTCTCAATATCTTGTCCACAGTGGACTTCCAGTACAAATGTCCACCACAGTCTCCAGCATGGAATTCTTGCATGATATGGTTAGTTTCATTCTCTATTAGACAGTGCAGCAATATACCTTCATGGTTTTTCCAAAGTAGATTTCCATCCATCACACAAAATCTAGCTGTTTTCATTTTTAGGAACCTACACTTAGTTCTGGACAGTCCTGAGGGAGCACACAGGTTTTGTAACACATAACAGATATCAGAGTACCAAGGAGATTGTTCAAAGGCTACATTGATCTTTGGAGTCGCCAGCTCTATTTCACTGTCCAGTTGGTTGATATCTAAGGCTTGGAAATTTGCTTCTGTCATTAATTTGGCCAAACCTTGCCCTTTTATCAGCTTTGTAGGTTTTATTTCTATGTCAAATTCTAGAATATTGGCAATCCACTTTCCTCTTCTGCCCTCTAAGTTTTCTTGGGTGAGAATGTCTTTGACAATAGGACTTGGTACATAAGCCACAACATGGGAGTAGAGAATGTAAATCCTAAAGTCTTTAATAGCTTTGATCAAGGCATAGGCTTGTTTTTCCATTATTTGGTACTTTAGAGGAGCATCTCTAAGAGCTCTGCTGAAGAAGGCAATAGGCTTCTCATTCCCTTGGTCATCTTTCTGTAATAATACAGCCGCAATAGTATGTTGGGAGGCAAAAGAGAAAATGATAAAGTCTCTGTCAAACTGAGGATTGGTTAACACTGGGGTTTGAGTCAATGCTAACTTTATACTTTCAAAGGCTTGTTTTGCTTCAACAGTCCATTTGACCTTTGAATCTTTCTTTAGCATATTGTTTAGTAATCTGATTAATTCTGCCAAATTCGGGATAAACCTTCTTAAAAAGTTGATTTTCCCTAAGAATCCTTGCAGCTCCTTGACATTCCTTGGGTGAGGCATTTGTAGGATAGCTTGTATCCTATCTGGATCAATTCTTATGCCATTTTTTGAAATAATATGCCCTAGAAGTTTCCCTTCTTCCAAGCCAAATAATGACTTCTTGGGGTTTAAGGAAATACCATATTTCCTGCATGTTATGAAAATCTGTCTTAAATGTTTCAAGTGTTCTTGGTCAGATTTTGAAAAGGGTGTAAGATCATCTAAGTAAATGACCAAGAAGTCATGAATCTCTTTTGCAAAAGCAATGTCCATTGCTCTTTGAAACGTTGCCCCTGCATTTTTCAATCCAAATGGCATTTTCACATACTTGAAAGTTCCCCATGGGGTTGTAAATGCAGTTTTGTCTTGATCATCAGGGTGTACTAGGATTTGATTGAAGCCTGAGAATCCATCAAGCAATGATATCCTTGAAGCCCCTACTACTCTTTGAAGAATGTGATCCATTTTGGGTAAGGGGTAGTTGTCTTTGAGTGACACTTGATTTAAATTTCTTAAGTCTACACAAAGTCTAATCTCACCAGTTTTCTTTCTTGTAGGGACCAAATTTGAAATCCATTCAGAGAACCTAATTGGTGCTATGATACCAGCTTTGAACATTTTATGCAACTCTTTTTCAATGGAAGGAAGGAGCACAGGATTGATTCTTCTCAGTTTCTGTTTGAATGGTTTTTGATTAGGCTTGAGGGGAATGGTATGCTGGATGACAGAGGTATCATAAGACTTCAAGTCCTCATAACCCCAAGCAAAAACATCTTGAAATTCTTTAAAGAGATCAATGTATTTGGGCTTTTGATCAGGGGGCAAAGAGGCAGATAGCTTTATTATTTTAGGCTTGTCAACAGTACCAATGTTGCATTCTTCAACTCTTGCATCCAAAGGCTGCATCTTTGGCTTTCTAGGGATGTCATTTGAGTCAAAAATATCCTCTAGTGGGGTAAGGCCCACAGGAAGGAAATTGTCTTTGAGTTGTATGATTTCAGCCTCAATGCTACTCATCTCTTCACAGTCAATTTGGTTAATTTGCTGAATGTTTTCTTTGTTGAAAATGGTTGGACTGAGTAATTGTTTGGCTGTTCTAGGTGACGTTGGGTGGGCAGACTGTTGAAACTGTAATTGTGATGGACTTGCTCCATCAAATATTTGTGATTGACTTGCTGTCTCAAGCATTTGTGATTGACTTGCTGTCTCAAGGTCAATATTTAATCCTGTGAACTCTTGTTGCAAGGTTAAAAAGTTGTTTATTTGCATGTCATTCTCAAATACTTGCCACTCTTTGACATTGTTTGGAATAGAAGGCCTATATTTGACCTCTGCCGTGAAACAATTGTTGGGTTCCAATGGGAATTTGAAGGTGCTGGCAAATGTTGCCAAGCTGTGTGCATGGAGATTGTGGCCCCTTGGAATTTTTGTGATAACAAACTCGGAGAAAGTCTCTAATATTTCAATTACAGCAGACCTATAGGACCTCAATCTTTTGTCATTGGTAACAAAATTTCCTTTCACTTGTTGAATTACTAGATCAGAGTCTCCCATGATGGAGAGTTTAGGAGCCTGTAGTGATTTTGCTAGCTTTAGGCCCAACAGCAGAGCTTCATATTCTGCCATGTTGTTAGTGCATCTAAACTTCAATCTGTAAGCCCTACCTTCTGCATAATCTTTCTCTTTATTATGTATCCATACTCCAGCCCCTGCCCCTAACCTGTTGACTGAGCCATCAAACTCTAGAACCCACAGAATATCTTGCTGAACAGGAGATTTAAAATTCTGTTCATGGGATGGCAATGTGAGCATGAGTTGGGGTTTCTTTTCCCATTTGTTTCCTAGGATAATTTCATCATTTGTTTGACAATCTTTGACAACTAGAGGAGGGTTAATGTGTATTGTTGGGCTGATTGAAGTTTGGCAGGTGCTACTTGTTTGATCAATGTTTTGTTCTTGTATGAGTGTTTCGGTCTTAATGTCATTGTTTGAGAGGCTTGCGCTGTCATTGAAGAGGATGAAGGAGTCTATGTCCGAATGGACAGCATATATTGGAAAATTTTGAGGCTTTTCTTCACTGCTGACCATATACTTCATGAGTGTTTCCCTATAAAGTCTTTTTGGTTGCCCAAAGACAGAGATGGTTGCATATGACATATCTAATTGCAGGGAGCCTTGGAGCTTGGCTCCCCATGATCTTGATAAGAGCATCCCGTATTTGGGTGGGATATCAGCAACTACAACATCCATTAGTATGGTTTTGTTGGGAAATTGAACCAGGGACACACATAAATCTTTTATTAGGCCCAAACATTTGACTTGACTAGAATCAAAAGAAAACAGGTCTTTGTATGGTCTTGTTATATCCAAGTTTAATCTTTCCATGACAGCTTTTGGCATAAGGTTGTGAGAGGCACCTGAGTCAAACATTGCATTGTGCAGTATTTTATCATGTACATGCAGGCTGACATAAAAAGGTAAAACCCCTGTGACTACTGTTTTTCCATCTACCTCTGGGCCAAACAGTAATTCTGGAGTGTCATCCAGCACATTTACATCATCTTTACTATTGGTGAGCTGTAGGGATTTCTTTATCTGTTGCTTGTATACGTCATGCTTGGCTAGCTCTGAGAGGGGAATTGCTACCTTTAACTTGCCAATCTCTGCTCCTAGGTCAAAGGGTTTGTCAACTTGGGTTTTGGAGTCACGGGTAGCAGTTCTTTCTTTGTTCATTAAATCTTCTTGTTGGATTTCATCTTGATTCTGAAACCTGCCCCTTATACTCATGTCTTGAGGGGTGATGTTTGGGTTAGGGTGAGAGGACGGGGTTGCCATGGGCTGTTGTAGTGGGGACAGTAGTTCAGTAACCTCCTCAACCACTACTTCTTTTGTAGGCACGTTTGCGTTGTCATTAGGTTCAGTGACCATGGTTTCTTTGGACTGCTGTTTCCCCTTTGTCTTTTCAGGCTGATTTGCATTCACAGTCCTACTCCTTAGTTTGTATTGCTTGTGGACTTCATAGACAGCAGTGTCATATCCTTGTTTAAAGTCAAAGGATTCTCCTGATTTTGTTTGGAATGTTTTGCTTTCATCCTCCTCATGGTCTTCTTGTGTTAAGAAAACATGGCTTTTACCATCCAGACCCATTAAGTTGATTTCAGGATCTTCATTGAGCTGATTGGCTACGGAAGTTTCTGCATAGTTTTCTTGAAAAGGGGGTCTAATGTCTTGGTCAGCACTTGTTTTTCCTATGTTTGGGTTCTGAGTTCTCCTAAAATTCGGGTTTCTAGGAGGGTTACTTTGTGATGCTTCCCATGATGATTTTCTTTCAACTGATTCCACTCTCTCACCCAGTCTCTTCATGCTGTTTAGTATTGCATCCAACTTTTGATCAAAGCCTGAGGGCTCTTCTCTGAAGCCAGCCTTCTTTTCCAGTTTTGCCCTGTTTCTCTTGGCAATTAGGTTGGCCTCTACAGTGACTGCAACTCTTTGAGCTTCTGCAAGGGTTGGAGGATCTCTTTCTTTCAACTGATAGGCCATATCAGAATCAAAACCGTCGGGGAAGTTATACAGGGCCAAATCAGGAGGGGGCCTTAAGTTCTGTGGGATAGCATTATATACATTGTTAAACCTAGCACAATATTCCAAAACTGTTTCTTGGGGACCTCTTTTAATAGTGTTATATTCACCGAGTATGTGGAGTGGATCTTTCTTTTTCTCCCATCTGTTGATAAACTCTTGGTACAGGACCTCAGGAGTTGCAATGGAATTTGCATTCAGGGATCTAAACCAAGTTCTGACATCCCCAGTTAAACTTTGAACAAAAATTCTCATTCTAACAGTGTCATCATCTATTTCATAGGTCTCAAAGTGGTCTTGCATCTTCTTGGCATGCTGTATAGCTGTTAGAGAGCCATTTGAGTCGAAATATGAGATTTTACTTTGATAATCTTGAGGTAAAGCTGCAGCATTAGCTGGTATCTGCAGAGGTGCATACCTGTTGGCCATGTTTATGGGATTTATAGGGTTGACAGGAATAAATGGGACAACAGGGGTTACTGGTGTAACAGGGTTAATGGGATGGGTAACTAAGGGGAGAGTGGTTGAAAGAGTATGTGCAGTGGGTGAAGATGTGAGAGGAGGACTTTGAGGTGTTGATGATGAACTAGGGGAACTAGGGGTGGACCGGAAAAGAACTTTGCAGGGAGTGGGAATGAGGATAGGTTGATCTGGACTTATATCTGAATCAGCAGGCTTCTCCTGCTTTTGCTGTCTCCTAATGTTTTTTGGAATGGTATTTGGATTATCAACAATGATGGGTGGTTTAGGGTCAGGATTAGCCCTAGTATGTCGAGGATTTTTCTTAGGAGCCAGTTTCTAACTGTTTTTTCAGGACTTTTTATAGGAAGTTTTTCATATATGCAAGGACTGGATGAAGATTTTAAAATGGCTATATATGTTCCAAAGCTAGGATGAAGATTCCCTAACTAGCTCTTCCTTAAAGCTGTCCCTGTATTACAGAAACAGTTCTAAGGCCTCTTGGCTGGTTTCAGGCTTGCTGGTAGCTTTGGAAGATAGATAGTAATTGAAAAATTTTAAGAGTCCCCAGCGGAGTCGCCAATTATGTTAACACCCAGGTTGTTCCCTATGACTCCCAAGGGAATACGGCCGGGGTAACCACTAACCAATCTTTTAATCACTGTTTCTAGCCAAACTGTGATCAGAGAGGGCTCTCTCTTTATGATTTGTATCTGTAATGATAATGTTTTAGGCTAGGTATTGAGCACAGGTTTTGTTTATATTTTGGTTGAAGAATTCCTTTCAGGTCTCTGTGATGTAGTCCTCAAAGAGTTAAGTGTCATTGGGCAATGGAGTCTGTGGCTGTAGGTGTCCAGAAACTTTGAGATGAACCGGTGAAACTTACAGGGCCATTTAGATGTTTCATAGAACAAATTTTGATTAATAACAGGAAACAGGTAAGACAAACAAAAACAATGAAAGCATTCAAGAATTTTCACTCACTTTTTTAAATGTTTCCACCGACTGGTTATGAGAAAAGACAGATGTCACAGGGGCAAACTTGAATCCCTGGGAATGTCTATCACAGCGAAAGATACAGTTTCAAAGTGCAGCAACTAAGAATTACACTTCTGTTACTGTATCTGAGGAAAACATGGATAATAGCTCAGTTTGAGTTCAGGGTAATCATGGATTAAGTCCTGGAACCATTCTTCTACTTGGCTATTAAGTGTAAAACATCTGAACAATAAAAGAGAACAAAAGACTCGAAAACATGTAATACAGAGATTTGAGAAAACTTATTGTTTTATGAAAACAGTCTGGAATCCTGCAACATTCACCATTCACCACAACGCATCAAAGTACACCAAGCTTTGGAAATTCCATTCTCCCTTTGTATTATTTCTCTGAGAATCTTACAGCAAGCGAGAGCTCTTCAAGGAAAATTACAACAACCTCTGCTCTATCATGCGCAGGGGTTTATATAGAAATAAGTATACAAAATATCTCAGGCATTGAGTCATCTGAGAGAGAGAAAATATCTTTAGTAGTGTTCAGAAAGTAGGCAGGGAGTTATTACAACGTTAAATGCAGAGTAAATGCCCTTTATGTCTGTCAGATGATTGTTTTGACTTTAAGGAGTCACTGAGTCGGTTACATTACTATGTATCGATCCTGTAGGTACGCATTTACTTCTGCCTGCGCAATGAATTTCTCGGCTTTGCCAGCTGCGTTTGTCTTTCCTGCTTTGTTGGCTGCTCCATCTGCTGAGTTGGCTCAGCTTTGACTTTATGATGCCTGCTGATTTTGCTGACTGTTCTTTCCATCAAAATTTATAGAAAAAAACAGAAATTGATGCATGGCTTAATGTTTACAAAATTCTCTGGATGGCATCTGTCCACCATTCCTGTGTAGGTAGCTGATGCCTGAGGATGGCCTGCATTGTCTCTTCAGCTTCTGTATACTTGAAAAAGTTGGGGGCTACATCAAATAGATGATTCATTTCATTCATTATAAAAAGTAGATTTTCTATCTTACCATAGAAAATCTGTCCTGTGATAGGCCCTGTATCTTCTGAGGTGCTGGCCTTCTCATTTACCTGTGATGAGGCAAAAACATTCACTCTCTTGGCATATTCTTCATGGGTGAATAATCTCCCTCCATTGTTCAGCAAGCTAGGGAGTCCTTTACTTTCCAATACCCGAAACCTCTCAAAGAACCTGTTTACCTCAGTTTGCATATCCTGGGTTCTTCTGTCTAACGTTTGCACCAGACTTCTAAGAGTAAGAACCCTCTTGATCATTTGGATAGTATCAGTTCTGTTTGCGATTCCCATGATGGTCAACTGAGAACTTGTCTTATGATTGAGCACATTGATCATTTTTGTTGCAATTTCAGGCATGTTCCCCAATAAGGCCCTTGATGTTCTGATTTCCCTCTGCGCTTTTGGAATGAGCTCCAGTTGCTCATGGATTGTCTCAATGTATGGCCACTGGTTATTGATGGACTTACCAATATTGGACCATATCATTGCTCTGATTTCGGCTATGATTTTATCTAGCTTTAGCTCTTTCTCAAGCTCCTTGATTTTGTCTTTAAGAGCTTTGATTTCTTTGGCCTTCTCTCCTACTTCTCTTTTTGTTTTGTCATGCCTTTCATTCACCTTGGCCAGCTGCTCCTTAGTTTCATTTAGCTGCATCATTTGTGCTTCTAGAGCTTGTATTTCGCTCTTTAGCTTTTGCATGTCTAAGCTCTGATCTGTGCTGGTGGGTGCTGCTGAAGTAGATGTGGCTGGTTGTTCAGCCTGCTGAGGTGGAGGTACAGTAGTAGGAGCAGTCTCCTCAAGATTAATGACCTGTGGAGGGGGCTGAGATGTTTGCCCCTCTTGCGCTTGTGTTGATGATCCTTTCAGAGGTGCTTGTGTGGCCTCATATTGCCCCAATTTTTCTTGTGCCTTCAGAAGTTCTTTGTAAACAGAAATTAACAGAGCAGTGGAATCCTGCTCATACCTTTGTTTTGCCACTTCATCGGTCTGTGGATGGATAGTGGCTGGAAGTTTAACCTTCTTCCTTAGTGCAGCCATATCAGCATCTCTGATTTTTAAGATCTCTTGTATCCCTTTAATATCATTGGGATTGTGCCCAATCTCTATGATGATTTCTTCCAGGGTTTTAATCCTGTTGTCTTTGGCCTGAGAAGAGGCTCTCTCTAGCTCCAGCTGGGAAGCTGTAGCATTCAGACTGCTTGTTAACTTGTAGTTGTCCAAGGTCTTATCGGCCAATGAAGCATACACCATTTCCCCTGTTTGTTTATGCAACTCAATTTTGTCCATGGGGTGTATGTCTTTGGCAAGGACCTCTAAATTGGTCCTGAGATAATCAGCAGAAGACTGTGGCTTGAGTGCCGTAGGCATAAAATGACTCAATGTCAGTTTGCCCTCACCTACATCAAAAGCAGACATGAGTCTCTGCTGATTGGAAGGAGCCATGTTAAGTAGGTGATTATATAATTGAACTTTGATTGGGTCACTCCTCCTCTTAATGTCTATGAACTGCTGCTTTATGCTCACTCTTTCCTCTTTCTGCTGGCTGGAGGAGCTGACTTCCCCTCCCATTGTCGTGTCTAGTTCCTGCTGGGAGGAACTTGCTGAAATTTCTTGACTCGGTGGGCCCATGCCCAGTGCTTCTCTGATGGCTACATCTTCTTCTGGAAAATCGTTGAGTCTTTGCCTTTTCTCTCCTTGATTTATAGAGGATGTCAAGGGAGTTTCTCTTTCCCTTTTCCTAAAGACAAATGTGTCCTCCTTTTGAGGGGTTTGGAGGACCGAGGCATCAAATGTAGAGTCTTGTCTTGTAGGCATGACTTGTTCAGTGGTCTGAGGAGTATCCACTGTTTCCTTTTGCTGGGCAGGCTGCTCCTGCCCTTGTTTTTCTTGCTGCTGTTCCTCTTGCTGTCCTATGTCTTCTTGTTGCCCTTGCTGTAACCCTTCTGCTTGTTCTTGTGCTTGCTGACTTTGTTTTTGCTGCTGTTCCTGCTGTTGCTCTTGCTCTGCCTCCATTTCCTTTTCCTTTCCTTTTTCTGATACTTTTCCAGCAACTTTTGTAGTTTGCTGTGGAGTAGTTGAAGAGGAGGCTGCTGCTCCAATTTGTGTGCTTGGCAGTGAGGGGACCTGTGCATAAAACTCAAGGTCAGCCATCTTCTTTTGATTGTTCAGAGCTCTTTGATTAAGCTCTTCTTGAGTGACAGCTTCCTCTAAAGTCCCTCTCCTCCATTTACTTTGATTGGCATGTTTTTCTATGTGAGGAAGGCTGCAATGATCATAAGCAGACAATTTGTATTTAAGTCTCCTCATGGTAATGAAGTTGTTAGGGTCATAAGGTTTCCATAGGAAGCTGTATTTGAGACCAAGGCCCCCAAGTATTCTATCTGCCTCCTTCCACCCTTCCTCCCTTTCGTTATAGAGGAAATGGCCAAGTTGACTTCTGACTTTGAGCTGTGCCTTCTTACCTTTGCCTGAAAAGTGGAACATGTCCACAAAGCCAAACTGCCTGAAATATTCTAAGGCAAATAGTCTCATGGGCACAAACCTGGGTAGTCTAAATGGGGGCAACTCACACCCATATATTCTAATAACGGTGTGGTGGTGGTAGAAGTACCAATCTCCAATGCTGTATGCTTTTGATAAATGCAGGAGTCTTTGCATATCATCTGTCAATCTGGGAGGAGGTGAGCCCAAAAGTAGAGTCATGGCTGGATGAATGAAATTATCAATGAACTCACAATAGGTGTATGGAGAATAGAAATTGAGGTGGAAAGCAGATGTCCAGTACACCACCGATCTCAAATTTCCCTGTGCATCTTCTCTTTTCATTGGGAAGGAGAACTTGTCATGCTGGAAGTATAAAAGCAAATGATATATGTAAGAAGTATATTTAAATACCCTCTCTCTTGATAGGTTCATCAATTTCTCATGCATCTTGTTTGAGATGTATGTGGCATAGTCATAACAGACTGGTTTTCTTCCTGGAGAAAACATGAGCATTAGGTGCATAACTGTTTCATCCACATACTCCACCGAATCATATCCCAGGATGGGACTGATCATGTCAATAAGGTCTAGGCCCAACTGGTTAAGATAAACCCAGTAGATAGGAGGGACTTGCACAGTGTTAGCTTTGATGAATAACTGGTTAAATTTTGTAATCTGGGCCTCTGTCATTCTGGCTCCCTCCATAATCAAATCAGCTAGTGATAGAGGGACCAACTTCTGATCTGTTTTGAACTGCAGCATCTCCCTGATGGCTTCAGGGGTAATAAAAAACAAAATTGTGCCTGAAGAATCAAGCACTGCCCTCTGGGATGCATCATAATACTCAGCACACAAGTGGATGAGTTCTGGGAATTGGTTGACCTGTGGTAGCTTGAAGATTGGGAGAGAGGAATCCCAAATTCCCAAGATGTCTGTCCCATTCTGATGTTGGACTTTGATTTCATTTAGTATTTGAAGATGAAACCTACTCCTGCTCAGCATTTCTTCTGATATCTTATAGTCTAAGTCAGCTAGTGCTTTCCATTCCAATGCTTTGTGAGGGGCATTCAGAGGAGCTACATTTAGGGCTATAGGAGCTACAGGGGGGTCCATTGTTCTCCTTTAGGAATTCTATTTCTTCAAGAACTGTGTTACTATGTAGAGTAATAGCAACAAGGTTTCTTTACAAAGAAGGGTGAAAATGCCTTAGAAAAGGTGAATGCAGGGTCTGCAGCAGTCGATACGCTGCTTTATGGTAATTAAGAGCGAAGCTTAGCTTTTCTGGCACCTTTCAATGGTAAAATTTGGTTTCAAATGCGCCTGCCACGATTGCGCAGACAGGGCCTGGTTTCTTAGCAGAATGCCACTGGGAAAAGGCTCGGCTGGTGTTTTCCGAAGTGATAATTGGAACTTCAATGCTTTACTGAGGAATTCAGTAGTAAATTTCTGATTTTCGGCTCCCTTTAAGCTTCTTAAAGCGTTAAATAAATAATTGCGGGCGCACAGAGGATGAATGATGAGGAATACCTGGTAAAACAGCTAGCAGAGGTCGTGACCGCAGGTTGAACTGGTGCGCTGGAGGTCTTCTGGTCAGTTTAGCAGGTTGGTAAACAATTTGGACGTTGATTGCATGCAGAGCAGAATAACGATGAATACACAAAATGACCAAAAAACGCGAACTTTTGGCTAAAATAGACCTTTTTATGTTTTTGGCGCGAATTCGTGCTGACGTCAGCATGACGTCATTGGTGGGGTCAAGGTCGGATGACGTCATGCTGACGTCATCGGGTGACGTGGCGCTGTCTGGTTGGTACACGGTGGCGGTGACAGGGAGGTCGACGGGGCAGCGTACCTGGGTGACGGGGCGCTGACGCGTTGCTGATGCGGTGATGACGTGGGTAGGCGGGATGAGGGAATCCGGAAACCGCTAATGGTTTCATATCGTACCGCCTCTTGTACGGGGGCGGTATCCATCGGCTGTACCTTCGACGCGTGGTGGTGAGGACACGTAGCAGTGGGATGACGTCCTTCAAATACGGACGTCGGGAGATAAGTCTCGTACAGCGGATGAGCTCCGACATCAGGATAACCGTTGGATCTGCAGCGGATAATCGGACGGTGATCGGACGAATGAGATGACAGGGGGATAGTACGTTTAACTGTCAGGCGTCGGACAGACTCTGACTCGACCAGGGCCGTCAGATCTGGAGGGTCTGATCTAACGGTCATCGGATGAGCTGACATGTGCGCTGTATACGGAAGCTGGCGGGGGTATATAATCGGGTTTTATATGATTTTCCAATGTAATTTTAAAAAACATTATATGCGCTAACCTTGGCTATAGGGCGGAAAAGTGGGTTTTCATGCTTATTTGCCCTTTGAAGTGGGGAGGGTGGGGATTTAGGATCTTTATGGGGCTTTTATGTGCAAAGGGGTAAAAATAGGGGAATTTAGCTCATGAAGGAGAGGGGGTAGCTGGCCTAGGCTCATCAACATGACCTGGTGTCATTTGATCCCTGACTCGAGACTTTATTGGCTATAATGCCAAAGGGGTGGGTATTTATAAGATTTTGGGATTTATACACCTTGGTGTTAGTAATATTAGGGGATGAGGCGATATGAGGATTTATACAATAGAATTAGTGTTAATATGAATGAAGGGAGCAAATGAAGGGGATCTCACTGATTTTATATGAAATTGATTTAGTTTTGAGAGTAGATCAAAATGAAAAGATTTTAGACAAGAAATGTGGCTTCTGAATGAACCAGAACCACCTAAAAACCATGATCTTTCTCCATAAATCTCAGCTAAAAGAAAGGGAATGTTAGTAATGAAATGAAGGGGGAGAGGGAGGTTAGTCATGCTCCCAGCTGTTAATCTCTTGCCTTGCTGCCCACCATCACCACCTTGCAATGATAGGGATACCTTTCTGCAACCCCAACTACCTACCCAGCTGCTTACCTAGCATTTTTTGTTTCTCCTTGGAGGGTGCACTTGGACTTGCAAACCCTTACTTGCCTTTTCTTTTCTTTGGCTTTTTGTTTATTCTTTTCTATCTACTTCTAACCTTATCTCTTCCAAGGTCCCAGATTGAGCTGTTGGAAACCTTTTCTTCTCTACCTAAACTACTTGTCTGCCAAGATTAGGCTGTTTGGACAGACTTCTTTCTCTATTCTATAACACAAAATTGAAACATGGCATGATCCAGGTTAAACTGTTGGATCATCCATCAAAATTTGTAATAGGGTCATCAACGTTTGAAACACTTTACACACCTTCTTGCTCTTTAGGAAATATGGGATCTTTGTGAACTCAAAGCAGAGCATATTTGGACTTTCTCTTGCCAATCATGAAATATGAAACCTATTGGTATAGGTATCCAACAATACCATCAACTAATACCATGGGCCCATTACATTATTATTAACTACTTGTGGTCCCTTACATGACATGGGTTAACCACCTTATTTATTACTATGGCCCATCCCATTATTACATTATTACCTTGGGTACCTCCCTTGGTACCCCATATTATCCCCCCTAGGTATATAACACTAACTCACCTCATAAACAAAATATAATAAAAAACATTTAATAAGTTGTGAGAAAAGTTGGTTTGACTAAGCTAGGAGGTGAATTAAGGCCCATATAATTACCCAAATATGAGGTTCATCAAATCCCTCAATTAGATGTCAAACACAGTGATGCCAATTAGATATCAAGACTTAAAAGCAACTTATACCAATCACAAGATCAAATATTTAGAGCTTAAGTGTAGGAGTGATTTTAGTGAAAAATTCAAAAAAAAATTGTAAATGTAGAATGAGACAAGCAGGTGTTAGATCTCAGAAATCAAATCAGCAGTAATACTTCAGAAAATTTCAGCACTTTACCAGACTTATGACAATAGTAAGAAAGTAAATTTAGATCATAACATTTACCCAGCATATAAAGCATAAAAAATTCCAATGGCTAGCAAATGTAAATTTATGTACTTAGCCCACTTTATGATGATATATTTAGTAATATATCACATATGAAACAACTTATTAGAGCAGTAAATAAATCAGCATATCAGTAAGCTAATGATCTAAAACCGATGCCCAAGATGCCCAATAGGAAAAAAATTACCAAAATTGAAAAAATCAAATTTTAAGCCATCTTTAAATGTATGATTCAGAATAATTGCAGACTTGATTCAATAATTTACGTAGTAAATTATAGCAAGAAAATTTTTAGATATAGGCTAGATCTAATTCCCATCACTTTAATCCCTTCCCACTCTATTTTAGTTGTCTCCCAACAACAGGGTATGGGGGCTAGTCCTTATCGAAATGAGGTGAAGGAAAATAAGTTGGGAACCAACTTGCATGGGAGACACAGATGAATGACCTAGCTACTCGGTAGAATTTTAGCAAGATTAATGATTAGATGAGATTTAAAGCATGTGACCAGTTCCTTATGGATTCACAATTCTTTCTTAATGTAAATTAATGCGTAGTAACCGTATGGACACCCACTACTTGAATGATCGACTAACCTATATGATGTGCAAATCCTAGAATCTATGTGTGATTTAATGATCTCGGTTATGTTTAATTATATGCCTAGTCTAAGTAGAACCTCTCCCGTAAATGTATGGAGAAATTGTCTTCAGGGTAGGTTGTGAAATGGAATCCAACAAGAGGCAGGCAATGAATTGATTAACGATACCTCCCCTTGTGTTCCACCTAGCCATTGCTTCTGGTTCTATAGATACTATGGCTCTGAAGACTACAAGGTCACTTTGTTAACCACTAAGAAGAGTTAAAGCCCTCAAGATAATTGGAAAAGGTTCTCCCTAGAGTCTATCAAGAAGGCTTATGCCAGGAGGCAAATTCTTAGTCCAAGCTAGATCCTAGAAAGCTTATGCAAGGTAGATTGACTGAACACTTCTTGAGTTAATATTGTTTATGTTATTTAAGTAATTAGTGTGAATTATCTTATAACCAAAGTACTTAACAATGATTAAATAACAATCTTAAGACAAGATATGTGCTTAAAGATACAAGTGCCAATATTCAACAATATTCCACAAGATATTTAGAAAATTCAAAATAAGCAATGTTGATATGCTCACTCAGAATGATAACCAATGAAAATTTTACAACCTCTGCCCATTCGTGAATGGAAGTGGGATACCATAACATTAGATTTCATAACTGGTCTACCTTGATCAAAAAGACAAAATGATTCCATCATGGTGGTGGTCAATAAATTAAGTAAGGAAACTCATTTTATCCCTATTAAGTCCACCTACCAAACCAATTAGATAGTAGATGTATTTATGAGAGAGATTTTTATGTTGCATGGAATGCCCCGGGTTATAATCTATAACCAAGATGTTAAGTTTACCTTTGCTTTTTGGAAAGAATTATTCACAAGATTGGGCACCCAGATCCACTTTAGCACTTCCTATCACCCTAGATAGATGGGCAAACTGAATGAGTCAATCAAGTGGTGGAATACATGCTTCATATGTATGTCATGCAGCAACCTAGGAAACAAGAGGAATATCTCCACCTAGTAGAGTTTTCCTATAATAATGGGTATCACGAGTCACTAAAAATGAATTTGTTCGAGGCACTTTATGTTCAGAAATGTATGGTTCTAGAAAATTCGAATAGTCCTAATAATAAAATGATATTGGGGCCACACATGCTAGAGGAAATGGAAAAAATAGTGAGTAAGGTTCAACAAAGTTTGAAGGCATCACAGGACAGACATAAGGCATATGCTAATAGGAAGAGAACCTACTCGGAATTCCAAGAGGGGTATCACGTGTATGTCTGGATTAAACCAAAAAGAAGTACCCTCAAGTGGGGAAAGTGTGCCAAGTTCGCTCCTCGATTCTGTGGTCCCTTCCAAATCCTAGAGAGGGTAGGACTAGTGGCATACCAACTTACTCTATAGAGTAATATTCAGGTTCATAATTTGTTTCTTGTTTCCCATTTGAAAAAATATTTTTATGATCCCCAATACATCATAGATTGGCAAGATATTCAATTAAAGAGTAATTAAAAGTATATATAAAGATGTAAATCTCTTTCGATCATTAACATAGATATATGTATGCCAAGTTTATGATTATTTCAATTTTGGCAGGTCGAACCAAAAGGATAATTCTTGGTAGAGCCCCTGCATATACTTGATTAGAGAGAAGTAACATTGCGGACGCGAACTATCATCCAAGTTAAAGTCTAGTGGAAGCACTTTAGTCCAAAGGAAGTGACCTGGTAAGATAGGGATTTTATCGGCGTGTTCCAAGAATAGATGGAGGAATAAACACTAGGGACAATTTTTCACTCAAGGGGGCTGAGATGTGACACCCTCAGGTTCTGAGGTAATTATTAGTCATTTTACTATTATGGACAAACTAAATTGTCAATAATTAGTTACTGTGATGATTGGGATAGTAAATAGTAACTTTGATAAAGTAATAAATACATTAAACATTGTCTTTAAGAGAGGTTTATGAATTCATAGCTGAGCCTCAATAATTATCTTTTCCTCAATGTGATTAATCGCTGGTATAGTTTCATATCTTGTTGACTATACATCATCCATAAAGTTATTTTTATCATGCCATTTGTATGAGTCATGAGGTCACTATGTCATTTTAAAATTCAGTCCTTCAAGGTCTCATTAGGTCTTTTAGGGTTTTTCAAGGTTTCATTAGGTCATTAGGGTTGCCAAGGTTCCATTCCATTGCATAATACCAACAAGTAAAGGTTGATCAAATAACATCCCTTCACCATGTGAAGATGATTTGTAAAGAGAAATTCTTATTTCATTATGTAATTTTATGTCTTTCAAATGTAAAAATTTCACCATCCCAAGTTGTTAACTCAGTGTTCCAAATATTCCAAACCATCAAAAGGTCAATTTGTCAAAGGAAATAGTCAAGTGAAAGGGTAAAGTTTCAAAGGGTTAAGTGCATGCCAAAGGGAGTTGTCTTTTCCCAAGGGTGTCCAAATCATCATTTTCCACAAGCACTAAACCCTAATTTCCTCACCCATTGAGCTAGGGTTTTCTATGGAATCAGAGACATCTGAGTATATAAGGCATAAGGGAGGTCATTTTAGCAAGAATGAGGCCATTCCAACTCATACACATCATGTCTCCATCATATTTCAATAAGTCAGTCCAAGGGACAAATCATTTGCCACACATATGGTCGATGTTCTTAAAACTATGTTTTAAACCAAACAGGGATGAATTTGGAAAAAGTGAGAGAGTTTTTTGTCCATAATAGGCAAAGGATGAAACACCTCCTTCAAGTTTTTCACAACTGTTATGGTTTTTGAGAAATGTCAAAAATACAGTTGCTACAAGAGAGTTGCTGCACTCCTCCACTGACTTTGGAAAAGTAGCTTTTCATTCTAGCTAGATTGTCCAAATGACTTGCTTTATGAGTCAAATGATAACTAGAGTGAAATATCTTTCCAATGAGCTATCATGATTTCAATTTGGACTTGAGGAAGACCTCCAAAAGTTTCCTGCCTGAGAACACTTCATTTTTGCACCCTCATTCTGCACTTTTTGACCAGTCTTGGGAGAATTGACTTTTAAGGGGCTATAATTGATCATTTACAGTGCTTGATACGTCAATTATGTAGCCAAGAGAGAGGCTTGTCCAAAAAGCTATCATGTGCTCAATTCGGACACAGGGAAGACCGTTAAAATCAACCTGAAAGTTGGAGGGCATGTTTAACATGGACGTTGCATGCTGGGTAGTGTCATTGCACACCTGAGTGTGGTGATGCGTGCCTATTCAGTGAAGGGTATGTTTGCCTGAACCAACCAGAGAAAATTTCAATGGTGCTGCACACCTATCCATTGAAGGGCATGTTTGTCAAGGACGTTGTGCGCTAGCACTTGGTGCTACGCGTTTGAACAGTAAAGCCTCACAAATGCTAGGAGTGCCAAAACACCACTTTCCTTCATCTCATCAAGCTATAAAGGCTTCTATTATTTGCATACAACAAGTAAGTGGCCCAGTATCTCTTTTTCTCCATTAGTTAAGCAAGTTGGCACCCTAATTTTAAAACCCTAGAAAATCCTTTCTTGTATGTTTCCAAAATCACCTATTTGATCAGAATTACAACACTTCATAGACTTTGCACCTCAAATCATCCTTGTCTGTACCTCATTCAATATCACTCACTATTTCACTCAACTTGACCCACATATAAGTCCCTCAAGTTTCCACCTTAAAACTATGGGAGAAGAGAGTCACACTAGTTCAAAAGAAGGGGAAAGAGGCACATGTTTACCCCACGGAAAGTGGGAGGGGCCTTTCCTTCGTCATTAGCACTATAGGTTAAAGGGAAAGAGAAAATGGTGGAGGAAGCATAGGTCAAACAACAACATGAAAAGCATGACACTGAAAAGAAGTTTATCCTTGTGAACTCAAGTGATGAGGATAAATACAAAATCACTCATGCTATCTTGAAAGAAAAGGATGCCAAAATTAGGGAGCTTGAGACCAGTTTAGAAAGGGCCAAATATATCATTTCCTTTTATGAGCAAGAGGATAAGAAGCTAGTTGTCAAGTAGGAATTGATTTAAAACAAGTACATCAAGGCAAAGAGGGAGGACGAGAAGGACAAATTTCAGCTTGATGAGGCTTATGGAAATTATGGAGAGCCGGATGATGAACAGGGATAGAGAAAAAGAACAAGAGCAATAGGATTAAAGAGATCCTTAGAACTTGAAATGCAAAAGGAGGCAGAATTGTAGGAATAACTCACTTTAAATGAGCAATTGGTCAAGGAAATAGCTGAGAATAGAGAGTCTTAGCTTGAGAAGGTGAAAACAAGCTTGGAGACCCTCTTGGACAAAGCAAACAAAGATGTTGAGATACAAAGGGAGATGGCCAAGTATTATGCATAGAGGAACCAAGTGGGAAGGAGCATGCTCAAAAGAGCTCATGAGAAATTTGACAAATTTAGCAAGAAAGAGGAGAAGAGGAGACTTGACATATTTGTTGAGGCATCCCTACATCCCTCTAACCTTTGATCAATCATAAAAACACATTTTTCGGTATTTTGAACAATTTTTGAGCTTGAAGGAAGTCACTGATATTCTCAGACATTTTTTAGCATACATGGTGGTCAAACACACAACACCTTGGGCACTGCGATCTTTTTTGGTGCATCCAATGAGGAAATGGTCGGAATTTGTGGATTCACAATGGTGTGTACATGCACCCTGTGTATTTTCTAAGGTTTTGGAGCAGAACTGGTTAACCAAAAGGCCCAAAAACCCTCCAAAAATGACCTTTCTGCCCTCTTTTTGGCCTGGCATTGGGCGCCGAACAGTGTTGGGAGAATTGACCTTTGAAAGGGAAAATTAATTCCAAATGGAAAAATTCAAGACCTTCTAGAAAGTAGACTTGAATATACTTCTAACAAGCTATTGTGGGCCCAATTTTTACACCGGGAAGGCACTCAAAATCCACCAGAAGATGAGGGGCACGCTTGGCATTAGCGTTCCGTGCCTAGCACCAGCGCTATGTGCTTAACAATTTGTCCATATTTTCACTTTCGTCCAAGTTTTCACTTTCACCTTAGAAAATCATGAATTATCTATGTAAATGATGATTTAAATGTAATTATCATGTTTCTAGTACTTACTAGGGTAAATACATTAGGTAAATCAAGTTCATGAGGTGTAATTAATCAGTTTGCTTGGATAAGGGATGAGTCACTTTGACCACCCTATTCTCTTGTTATCATTTCAACCTTTCTTGGATCCTTCCCTCTTCTCATGGATTCGACCCACTAAAGTTAGGATGGGTGGTTTGAAGCCCATATTATGTATTTCCCTAATCATTTTTAGACGTTGGATTCTAGGGAATGCTTAGGCTTTGATAGACATCATTTTGTATCAGGTACAACAGAAGATTAATGAAAAATTCCAGCTATTTCTTTGGGATCCATGTAGTATGATGCTAAATTCAATTTTTCTTATGTTTTCACATGTTAAAATGTATTGTTGACTTCATTTCATCATTTTATACTCTTTATGTGAATGTATACAAGTCTGAAAGGTAGAATCCATAACTTTTATGCTATGTTTTTGGTAAAAATTTCATAGTCTGTGTTTTCTTTAATTAAGGAAGAAGCCATGAGGTTTACATGCTCTTCCTAGCTTCCTCACCTGTATTTTCACCTCATCCATCAAACCCTAAGGTTCTGATTGTTATGCCTACCTTTCCCCATCGAACACCCTGCAATTTTGACGTAATTTCCTTGCCCTAACTGTTTGGTTCGTCCTCATTCAGTAAAACCCTTCAAAATCAAATCAAACCTTGTGCTATTATACCTAGCCTAATATCAATTTCTAGATCCAGTCAATTTGGCTGAGATCCTTACAGAGAGAGCCCTATCCTGGCCTAACAGGGTTATCTACATGGCTAAGCATGGTTTGTGGTTACCTTGGCATTGCCTTCCTTCAGCCTGAGGTTCAATCCAGGTGATAACATATTGGTGACCACACTGGGGAACAAGCAAAAGGTTTCGTATTCCTTGGGAAATATCATCAAAGTTTAGATCTAGATCTGACTGTTGATGGTGGACAATGATCAGACATATGAAGGCTGAAATCATTCACCTAGCAACTCCGGTGTCGAAAAATGGATTCTTTTGCTAGAAGGTATGCTCCCATGAGATGAGATCACATTGAAGGTTTCCCAAACAAAATTCCTAAGGTAGATTGGAAAAGTAATTTGACTATGTTTGAAGATGATGATAGGAATGATGCTGCTTTACATCTGGTTAGATTTCACATGCATACTCGCAAATTGAAGGTTGATTTTCTTGAAGACTTCTTGATGAAGATATTGATGGCCACTTTGGAAGGTGAACCTCGATCTTGGTGTGAAAGTTTGTCACCTACTTGTATTTACTGTTTAGGATTTTCATACCATGTTCTTTGAAATGTATAAAGAATCTTGTCCATCCTTAATATTAGTTCAGAATTGTTGTAAACATGTTTACAGTTTTGTTGAAAATCTTGAGAAAGTTTATGAAGATGATGACTTCATGGATGATGAGATCATGGAAGCCCTATATGAAAATCCATTTTAGAAGCATAAAGAAAGCTTAGAGGATACTTATCAAGATGGTCAGGAAAATTTGCAGCGGGTTCAAGATCTTACTAGAATTGAAAATGATGGAAGACAAGGTCTTATTTCAGATCTACTCATAGAAGATGACAACATGCAGGAAAATTAAGTTCCAATTTCAGATTGTGATAAAGTCAAGTTGGCTATTTTAGATCTAGATTCATATGATGATGATAAAGAGTACCTTTTTTTTGAATCCCACATAGGAGAGATCTGTTGTTGAGATAATCTTGAATGAAGAAGACAAAGTTATTGACCCAAGTATTCTCATTTCATTAGAAAAAAGCCTTCACGAGGAGGTAATCCAATCTCTTTATGAAAAATAAGATGAGATCTTTGTTCAAGTAAGTTAAAAGTCTTCTTTGGATAATTCAGTGGTAAATGATAGAAGTGTTAGTTATGAGTTTCGAGAACTATCTGAAGTTTCCCCTCATGACTGATGAGTGCGATAAGAAACATGACAATCTGGTTACCATGTCATATGAATATATACAACATATTTGTCAAACTTTAGGAGGGAAAGAAGACAATTATTGTTTTAGTGAAGGAAAACAAAATTTATTGTCTCCTCTATCTAAAGATGAGATAGATTAACTCCTGAAAGGTCATGTTACAACCCAGGCAAATGTAGGTTTGCAGTGTTCACATAGTCAAGAAGGTGTTAGTGAAGCTTCTTCCACTATTGAAAATGAGAATAGTATTGAAATTAGATTTATATATCAGTGAACATATATTATTTTCTTTCATGAAGATGACAGGGCTATCATGTTTGATAATCTTGAAGACTGTTTTCTGTTTAAGAATGACTTAGACTATGAAATTGAGGAGTATGAACTTGAGAGATATAGTATGCCAGGAGTCGAGCCAGAATTTCTCATGCTTGAGGAATTTACAGCCAACAACCAGATAGAAAAATTTTATACTTCTCTATGCGTTCCTATCAATCCACAACCAACTGTTCTTTCAGATCAGAATGAAGGGAGTACTTGTATTTTTGTTGCTGGATCTTAAGACAAGGTATGTTGGCATTATGGCTAAAGTGTTGTCCTTGATGGCAACCCATTCAGGTGATAGATCACAGTACTTCAAGTCAGCAGCAGAGATTGATGATCAACTATCAAATATTGAAGAAAATAAGGGGTACGTAGGTACACCTTGCATAAGGTGCGTACATGCAGGTCAGTTTTTCATAAAGTGCGTACATACCCGCAATTATCCCATTCAGGAGGTGCGTACCCCCAGTGCACACATTTCAAAGCAAAGAAATTCACATGTGGGGTTTTCTTATGTTTTACTCTTGGTATTTAGCCGACGGTATTGTGTTATTATGGTGTCAGCTCGTGGTATTGATCCATGTTTTAAGGAAGAGCTTTCCTATATAAAGCAAAGGAGATCATTTGGCTTGGGCATGTTTTTGGTTGAATATCTTATGAGGGCTAGATCTGGTTTAGATCTAAAGAAGGCGAATCTACTGATGGACCGAGATCTCTTCGGCGCATGTTCAGATCTGTAGATCTGACTGTCTGGGTTATTTCTGAAGTCTTGAAATCATCTATGCCCAAAGGTACGTAGGTACAGTGAGAGAAAAGTGCGTACATACGCAGGAATGAAGCGTTTCAGGTGCGCCGGTATGGAGGCACAGAAGGGTTTCAGGTGCGCCGGTACGCAGGCACAGAAGGGTTTCAGGTGCGCCGGTACGCAGGCACAGAAGGGTTTCAGGTGCGCCGGTACGTAGGCACAAAAGGGTTGCAGGTGCGCCGGTACGCAGGAACAGAAGGGTTGCAGGTGCGGAGGTCCGCAGGCAGTTCAATGGACTCAGAGCGAGGTACGCAGGCTAGCAGTTGAGCAGGGTGCGTACATAAGCAGGCTAGCAGTTGAGCAGGGTGCGTACTATAAGCAGGCAAGCAGTTGAGCAGGGTGAGTACTGTAAGCAGGCCAGCAGTTGAGCAGGCTGCTTACGTAAGCAGGCGAGAAGTTGAGTAGGGCGCTTACTTCTCTTAAAATATTTGTTTATCATTGTTGTGTTCTGGGTTTGGTCCTATTATTGTTGATCTGATTACTACAGTTGACTGGGTGATTCTCTTATACTTGATGATTATTTGATGCTTATGGATCCAGTTTGAAAATTTATGAAAAGTGGTCCTTCTAAGAAAAGAAGTAGGGGGTTGTAGCTCCCTTCCAGGAGAGACTGGAAAACGAGAGAGAGAGTTGTAGCTCTTTGCAGGTTGCAGCCTGCGTACTGGTAAAGGACTGCACCAGTACAAAACCATTGTAAAAGGAGTTTCTAAATTGAAAGAAGATAGAGACATATTGCAGCAGGTGGTTTTCACCCACATTGGGTTTCCACCTTACATCTTGTGTTCTTTGGTGTGACTATCTGTTTTCTTTTGTTCATGCTCATTATTTTATGGTACTGACATGCAAAAACAATTCAAAGAACAAATAAAGAAGATTTATTAAAAGAATTAGATAATACTGATTCACCCCCCCTCTCAGTATTATTTCCAACAATTGGTATCAGAGCAGGTCCTTCAGAGAAGCTTGATCGCTTGAAGGTAGATCGTTCATCATGAGCAACTACGAGAGAGAAGCATCAATCAGGCCACCAGTTTTTTATGGGACAAACTTCAATTATTGGAAGGTAAGAGTTACTGCCTATCTTCAATCTCTTGGTATAGAAGTTTGGGACATCGTAGAGACAGGCTACTATTTTCCTTCAGCTACTCCTACAGATGCAGCCGAGAAAAAGAAGTATGAAACAAATGCGAAAGCAGTCAGTACTCTATTAGGATGTATATCTCAATCAGAATTCATGAAGGTAATGCACTATAAATCCGCAAAAGAGATATGGGACAAAATTGTCACGAGCTATGAAGGAGATGAACAGGTAAAGCGTGCTAAACTTCAAACTCTCAGAATTCAGTATGAGACTCTCAAAATATATAATGATGAAAGTGTGGCTAACTATTTTCTTCGGGTAGATGAGGTTGTTAACTGTATGAAAAATTTGGGTGAAGAAATAAAAGAGGCTATTGTGGTTGAAAAAGTTCTAAGATCATTGTCCCCCAAGTTTGAATCTAAAGTATCTGCAATAGAAGAAAAGGAAAATCTACGAATTCTTACTATGTCTCAGCTACATGGAATTCTAACTGCTTATGAAATGAGAAAGGGAGGTCCATCAGACAGAAGAGAAGCTACTTTCAAGGCATCACGCAAAGGAGATTATTATGAAGCGAGCCACGTCCCAGAAGAAGAGGAAGAAGAATCAAATTTTGTCAGAAATCTTCAAAGGGGTTCTGGAAGGTTCAGAGGTAAGTTACCTTTTAAATGCTTTGCTTGTGGAAGAGTAGGTCATTATGCTGCAAAATGTCCTTATAAGGATAAAGGAAAGGAACCTGCTAGATGGAACAAGAAACAGAATGCAAATAAGAAAAGCTACTACACTCATGAAGATAGTGATGGTCTATCAAACAGTGATGAAGATGAACAAGGAAATGAATATAAGTTGTTAATGGCATTTGAAGATGATGATTATATGGATGCTATAGATGTGGATAACCTTTATGATGAAATTACTAGACTCAAGAGATGTATAGAAGAAAAGAACATGATCATTGATACTCTACAATTTCAAATTGATGAAAAGGAAAAACATCTTGAAAAATTAGAAGGTGAAATTGTTGGTCTTAGAAAAGAGATTGAGAAAACAAAAGCTATTAATCTCAAGTTTGTCAAAGGATATGAAACTTTGGATGAGATTATCAATGTGCAGCGGTCTCCACTAAACAAGACAGGTCTGGGCTATAATGGAGAAACTTCTCAAGCATCCACCTCAAAAAGTTATCTTGATGCAGCAAGAAGAAATGAGCAAAAGTACAATGAAGATCATCAGGTAAAGCAGGGACGAATTACAAACAGAAACTATCAGGGGCAATCCATCTTAAGGGTGAACAAAATCTACAACCAGCCACAGGAAAAATCTTCTCAATTTGGTTCAAGAATAGATGACAATAGAAATTACAATCAATTGGCTGGTAGATTCGATAACCGCAGAAGTTTCTTCAATGGACAATGCTTTTCTTGCCATAACTTTGGTCACAAAGCAGCTCAATGTGTTGCATATAAAACGATCATGACTAGGGAAGCTCAAAAACAAAGAAGTATGACGGGGATTACAAAAAGGACCTATAACAACTTTTCGGTTCTTGAAAATGAAGTTGAATGTTCTATTTGCAATAACTTTGGTCATGAAGACTCTGAATGCAGGAGCAGGTTTCAGCAGAAAAAGGAACAAGCCTCAAGCACCAAAACATGGAGAATAAAGGAACCTCAAACAGAAAGATGTGGGATAGCATTTTATGCAGAGGGACAGGAAAATCTATGGTACATTGACAGTGGATGTTCGAAGCATATGACAGGTGATAAAGAAAAACTTGAGTCCTATTCTACTCTAGAAAAGGGAAAGAAAGTCTCTTTTGGAAATGATACTCCTGCAACTATAAAAGGAAAAGGCATTGCTCAGTTAAAAGAAAAGGTCAAGGCTGGAAATGTTTTGTATGTTGATGGATTGAAGCATAATCTTCTAAGTGTCAGCCAAATGTGTGATCAAAGAACCGAGGTTATATTCAGATCAAATGGATGTCTTGTTCGTGATCTTGATACAGGTAAAATAGTGATCAAAGTCAAAAGAACTCCAAATAATCTGTACATATTTGAAGAAGGACAACAACAATTCTATCTGAGCAAGGATGATGAGCATTGGTTATGGCATCGGAGGTTGGGACATCTAAGCTTTTCACAAATAAGGAAAGCATGCAAATATCAGGCAGTTCGCGATCTTCCAGATATCAAAATTCCTCACAACACCATATGCAAATCATGTCAGTTTGGAAAACAAACCAGAACTAACTTTCCAGAGAAAGAAGGATTAGCTAGCATGCCTCTTGAGCTAGTACATACAGATACATGCGGTCCTTTCAGGAAAAGAACACCTCGAGGAGAAGAATACTTGATATTATTCATTGACGATTTCTCCAGGTTTGTCTGGTTAGGAATTATGAAGCACAAAGATGAAGCATTCGAAAAATTCAAATCCTTGAAAGCCTTGGTTGAAAATGAATCAGGTCACAAAATTAAGGGCCTCAGATCCGACAGAGGTGGGGAATTTACTTCAAATGAATTTTTCGATTTCTGTGAAGCACATGGGATAAGAAGAGAATTCTCTACAGCAAGAACTCCTCAGCAAAATGGAGTTGTGGAAAGAATGAACAGAACAGTCCAACAAATGGCTCGTGCTATGCTTGATGAGTCAGGAACTCCCGCAACTTTCTGGGGTGAAGCTGCACATGTTGCAGTTGTTATTCTCAACAAAACAAATGTCCGGGTGAACAACACTCAAACTCCTCATGAGCTCTGGAGTGGTAGGACTCCTTCAGTAAAGCACTTCAAAATCTTTGGGAGCAAATGCTGTTGGAAATAATACTGAGAGGGGGGGTGAATCAGTATTATCTAGCAAATTAATAAATCTTCCTTATTTGATCTTTGAATTATTTTTGCATGTTAGTACCATAAAATAATGAGCATGAAAAAAATAGATAGTCACACCAAAGAACACAAGATGTAAGGTGGAAACCCAATGTGGGTGAAAACCACCTGCTGCAATATGTCTCTATCTTCTTTCAATTTAGAAACTTCTTTTACAATGATTTTGTACTGGTGCAGTCCTTTACCAGTACGCAGGCTGCAACCTGCAGAGAGCTACAACTCTCTCTCGTTTTCCAGTCTACTCCTGGAAGGGAGCTACAACCCCCTACTTCTTTTCATAAAGCATCAGATGATCAACAAGTACATAACAGTCACAGATTACTACAGATATCAGATCAGCAATAATAGAATTAACCCAGAACACCTTATCAACAGAGAAATATAATCAACAGAACAGAGACGCAGTTTTCCCTTCTGTGGCCTACGACTAGACGCAGTTAACCTTCTGCTGCCCTGCGTGCCCACGCACTGTTCCTTCAACTGTACTGCGTCTTTTTCTACAGGGACGCACCCAAAAATACTATCGCACCGCGTCCTGTTAACTCAAAGACGCACCCAGAGATACTATCGCGCCGCGCCTTTTACCTCAGGGACGCACCTAAACCTCGTCTGTCCTGCGTCCCCACGCAGATCTCCCGTTACTGAGCTGCGTCCTGGACGCACCTGAGCCACGTCTGCCCTGCGTCCCCACGCAGGTCTCTCTCTGCTGCGCTGCGTCCCGGCGCACTTGCCCTTCACTGAACCTGCGTCCTTTCAGATATAAATGATATGAAGACTTCAGGACTAACCCAAACAGTCAGATCTACAGATCTGATCATGCGCCATAGAGATCACAGTCCATTAGAAGATTCACCCTCTTAGATCTGGACTAGATCTCACCAAATAAGATATTCAACCAAAGACAATGAATCATCCAAATGAATTCCTTTGCTTTATATAGGCAAGCTCCTCCTCAAAACATGGAACAATACCACGAGCCGACACCATAGAAACACAAAACCGTCGGCTAGATACCACACAAGAAGCCCCCACGTGCTTTTTCTCTGCCTTGAAATGTGTGCACTGGGTGGACACACCCCCTGAACGGTTGGCCTGCGTCCTTGGACGCGGGTTCTGCATGGTATACCTGCGGGGACGCACTTTCTGAACCGATTGCCTGCGTCCTTCTTAATTTTCATCAAACTGAGAGCTTTACCACTGGAGTTGCCATCAAGTACAACATCTGTAACATACAGTCATATCAGAAAACATAATGCCAACAATCTCCCCCTTTGGACTTGATGGAAACCTCACAAACTTCAGCTTCATTCTCCCCCTTTGACATCAAGGGCAAAGGGTATGCTCCCCCTAAGCTCATGCTCCCCCTGAATATGAACCAGATCTGCAGCAACGCACCACCATGAAAGAGATAGAGACATATTGCAACTATTTCCAAGATCTCCTTCTCCATAATGCCAACAATGCATTATGTGCTCCCCTGAGCCTGTACCACCAATAAGAAGAGGTTCAACAAGATGATGCATCGACAACCCCCAGCTTTTTCCTGAGGTATTCAAACGTGTCCCTGGGCAATGGTTTGGTAAGAATATCAGCAACTTGTTCCTTGGAAGGAACATACTCCAACTTGACTTTTTGTTCAAGCACTTGTTCCCGGAGAAAATGGTACTTGATTGGTATGTGCTTGGTTTTTTAATGCATAACCGGATTCTTTGATATGCTGATTGCACTTGTGTTATCACATAAGATGGGAATAGGTGGTGTACAAGTGATTTGAAAATCCTGCAAAGTCTGCATCATCCAAAGGAGTTGAGTGCAACAAGATGCAGCAGCAACATATTCCGCTTCAGCTGTAGACAAGGCAATCGAACTCTGTTTCTTGCTGAACCAAGATACCAGTCTGGAACCCATAAAGAATGCACCACCACTTGTGCTTTTCCTGTCATCCACGCTTCCGGCCCAATCTGCATCTGTATAAGCATGAAGAGTAAGATCTGTATCTCTAGGATACCATAAGCCATAATTTTGAGTCCCTTGAAGATATTTGAAAATTCTCTTTACTGCCTGAAGATGAGTCTCCTTCGGATTTGCCTGAAATCTTCCAACTATTCCAACTGCATGCATGATGTCCGGTCGGGTACCTGTCAAATATAGTAAACTTCCAATCATAGATCTGTAGGTTGGTTGATGTACTGCTGTAGATTCATCATTTGCACTGAGACTACATCCTGTGACCATGGGTGTACATACTGGTTTTTCATCTTCCATGCCATATTTCTTCAAAATCTGCTTGAGATACTTGGTTTGAGATAAAAAGATTCCTCCTTCCTTTTGTTGGATTTGTAAACCAAGGAAATATGTCAGTACTCCTAGCAAGGACATTTCAAATTCTTTCTGCATGACCGAGGCAAAGCTTTGACTCATAGCTTCTTCATTGCTGCCAAAAATAATGTCATCTACATACACAACAAGTATTAGCAATTTGTCATTTTCAACTTTTATATACAGATTGCTATCTGCTGAACCTTTTGAGAAACCTTGTTGATGAAGATATTTGTCCAACCGGTAGTACCAAGCCCTTGGAGCTTGTTTGAGACCATAGAGAGCCTTTTTCAATCGGCATACAAGATTTGGATCATTTCCAAGAATGAACCCATCTGGCTGTTCAATGTACACTTCTTCTTCCAAGTCTCCATTCAGAAAGGCTGATTTCACGTCCATTTGAAATACTTTGAAGTTTTGAAAACTTGAGAGAGCAAGGAACATTCGAATGGCCTCAAGTCTTGCAACAGGAGCAAAAGTTTCTTCAAAGTCTATTCCTTCTTGCTGCGCATACCCTTTACAAACAAGTCTGGCTTTGTTTCTAATTACTTATCCATTTTCATTCAATTTATTTTTGAAGACCCATTTTGTTCCGATAACATTCTTATCCTTTGGTCTAGGAACCAGCTCCCAAGTGTTGTTCTTTTCGATTTGCTCAAGTTCTTCATTCATTGCTTTCACCCAACATTCATCTTTGCATGCTTCTTTCACATTTTGTGGTTCAGTAGAGGAGAGTAATGCCAAATAGCTTGAGGCTTCTGCAACTGTTCTTCTTGTTTGTACACCTGCTTCTTTCTGCCCCACAATCTGAGATTCTGGATGATTCTTCTGAACATATCTGGATGGAGTTTTCTCTTCTATTCTTGTCTGCTCCTCTGGTTCTTCTTGAGGTTCTCCTTGGGGTTCTTCTTCTTCATCATTCTGTCTTTGAGGGTAGCCTTCATCTTCTTCTATATCTTCATGATGTACTTGTCTAGGAATATATCCCTTCTCATCAACCACTACATCAATGCTGTCAACAATTCTGCCAAGTCTTTTATTGTAGCATTTGTATGCTTTGCTATGTGGAGAATAGCCAAGAAGAATGCCTTCATCTACTCTAGGTTCAAGTTTGCCAAGCTGCTCATCAGTATTCTTGATATAGCATTTGCTCCCAAAGATTTTGAAGTGCTTTACCGAAGGAGTTTTACCACTCCAGAGCTCATGAGGAGTTTGAGTGCTGTTCACCCGGACATTTGTCTTGTTGAGAATAATAACCGCAGCATGTGCAGCTTCACCCCAGAAAGTTGCGGGAGTTCTTGATTCATCAAGCATAGCACGAGCCAATTGTTGGATTGTTCTGTTCATTCTTTCAACAACTCCATTTTGCTGAGGAGTTCTAGCTGTAGAGAATTCTCTCCTTATCCCATGTTCATCACAGAAATCGAAAAATTCATTTGAAGTAAATTCCCCACCTCTGTCGGATCTGAGGCACTTAATTTTGTGACCTGATTCATTTTCAACCAAGGCTTTGAAGGACTTGAATTTTTCGAATGCTTCATCTTTGTGCTTCATAAGTCCTAACCAGACAAACCTGGAGAAATCGTCAATAAATAATATCAAGTATTCCTCTCCTCTAGGTGTTCTTTTCCTGAATGGACCACATGTATCTGTATGTACTAGCTCAAGAGGCATGCTAGCTGATCCTTCTTTCTCTGGAAAGTTAGTCCTGGTTTGTTTTCCAAACTGACATGATCTGCATATGGTGTTGTCAGGAATTTTGATATCTGGAAGATCGCGAACTGCCTGATATTTGCATGCTTTCCTTATTTGTGAGAAGCTTAGATGTCCCAACCTTCGATGCCATAACCAGTGCTCTTCATCCTTGCTTAGATAGCATTGTTGTTGTCCTTCTTCAAATATGTACAGATTATTTGGAGTTCTTTTGCCTTTGAGTACTGTTTTACCTGTATCAAGATTACGAACGAGACATCCATCTGATCTGAAAATAACCTCGGTTCTTTGATCACACATCTGGCTGACACTTAGTAGATTATGCTTCAATCCATCAACATACAAAACATTTCCAGCCTTGACCTTTTCTTTTAAAGGAGCAATACCTTTTCCTTTTATAGTTGCAGGAGTATCATTTCCAAAAGAAACTTTCTTTCCTTTTTCTAAAGTAGAATAAGATTCAAGTTTTTCTTTATCACCTGTCATATGTTTCGAACATCCACTGTCAATGTACCATAGATTTTCCTGTCCTTCTGCATAAAATGCTATCCCACATCTTTCTGTTTGAGGTTCCTTTATTCTCCATGTTTTGGTGCTTGTGGCTTGTTCCTTTTTCCCTTCTTGTTCCTTTTTCTCCTGAAACCTGCTCCTGCATTCAAAGTCTTCATGACCAAAATTATTGCAAATAGAACATTCAACTTCATTTTCAAGAGCCGAAAAGTTGTTATAGGTCCTTTTTGTAATCATACTTCTTTGTTTTTGAGCTTCCCTAGTCATGATTGTTTTATATGCAACACATTGAGCTGCTTTGTGACCAAAGTTATGGCAAGAAAAGCATTGTCCATTGAAGAAGCTTCTGCGGTTATTGAATCTACCAGCCAACTGATTGTAATTTCTATTTTCATCTATTCTTGAACCAAACTGAGAAGATTTTACCTGTGGCTGGTTGTAGCTTTTGTTCACCCTTAAGATGGATTGCCCTTGATAGTTTCTGTTTGTAATTCGTCCCTGCTTTACCTGATTATCTTCATTGTTCTTTTGCTCATTTCTTCTTGCTGCATCAAGATAACTTTTTGAGGTGGATGCTTGAGAGGTTTCTCCATTATAGCCCAAACCTGTCTTGTTTAGAGGAGACCGCTGCACATTGATAATCTCATCCAAAGTTTCAGATCCTTTGACAAACTTAAGATTAATAGCTTTTGTTTTCTCAATTTCTTTTCTGAGACCAACAATTTCACCTTCTAGTTTTTCAAGATGTTTTTCCTTTTCATCAATTTGAAATTGTAGAGTATCAATGATCACATTCTTTTCTTCTATACATCTCTTGAGTCTAGTAATTTCATCATAGAGATTATCCACATCTACAGCATCCTCATAATCATCATCTTCAAATGCCATTAACAGCGTATATTTATTACCTTGTTCATCTTCATCACTGTTTGATAAGCCATCACTATCTTCATGGGTGTAGTAGCTTTTCTTATTTGCACTTTGTTTCTTGTTCCATCTAGCAGGTTCCTTTCCTTTATCCTTATAAGGACATTTTGCAGCATAATGACCTACTCTTCCACAAGCAAAGCATTTGAAAGGTAGCTTACCTCTGAACCTTCCAGAACCCCTTTGAAGATTTCTGACAAAATTTGATTCTTCTTCCTCTTCTTCTGGAACATGTCTTGCTTCATAGTAATCTTCTTTGCCTGATGCCTTAAAAGCAGCTTCCCTTCTGTCTGATGGACCTCCCTTTCTCATTTCATAAGCAGTTAGAATTCCATGTAGCTGAGACATAGTGAGAACACGAAGATTTTCCTTTTCTTCTATTGCAGATACTTTAGATTCAAACTTGGGGGATAATGATCTTAGAATCTTTTGAACTACTATAGTCTCTTTTATTTCTTCACCCAAATTTTTCATACAATTAACAATCTCATCTACCCGAAGAAAATAATTAGCCACACTTTCATCATTATACATCTTGAGAGTCTCATATTGAATCCTGAGAGTTTGAAGTTTAGCTTGTTTTACCTGTTCATCTCCTTCATAGCTCGTGACCATTTTGTCCCATATCTCTTTTGCTGATTTGAAGTGCATTACCTTCATGAATTCTGTTTGGGATATACTTCCTAATAGAGTACTGACTGCTTTTGCATTTGTTTCATACTTGTTTTTCTCAGCAGGATCTGTAGGAGTAGCTGAAGGAAAAGCATAGCCTGTTTCTACAATGTCCCAAACTTCTGTACCAAGGGATTGAAGATATGCAGTAACTCTTACCTTCCAATAATTGAAGTTTGTCCCATCAAAAATCGGTGGCCTGATTGATGCTTCTCTCTCGTAGTTGCTCATGATGAACGATCTACCTTCAAGCGATCAAGCTTCTCTGAAGGACCGGCTCTGATACCAATTGTTGGAAATAATACTGAGAGGGGGGGTGAATCAGTATTATCTAGCAAATTAATAAATCTTCCTTATTTGATCTTTGAATTATTTTTGCATGTTAGTACCATAAAATAATGAGCATGAAAAAAACAGATAGTCACACCAAAGAACACAAGATGTAAGGTGGAAACCCAATGTGGGTGAAAACCACCTGCTGCAATATGTCTCTATCTTCTTTCAATTTAGAAACTTATTTTACAATGATTTTGTACTGGTGCAGTCCTTTACCAGTACGCAGGCTGCAACCTGCAGAGAGCTACAACTCTCTCTCGTTTTCCAGTCTACTCCTGGAAGGGAGCTACAACCCCCTACTTCTTTTCATAAAGCATCAGATGATCAGCAAGTACATAACAGTCACAGATTACTACAGATATCAGATCAACAATAACAGAATTAACCCAGAACACCTTATCAACAGAGAAATATAATCAACAGAACAGAGACGCAGTTTTCCCTTCTGTGGCCTGCGACCAGACGCAGTTAACCTTCTGCTGCCCTACGTGCCCACGCACTGTTCCTTCAACTGTACTGCGTCTTTTTCTACAGGGACGCACCCAAAAATACTATCGCGCCGCGTCCTGTTAACTCAAAGACGCACCCAGAGATACTATCGCGCCGCGCCTTTTACCTCAGGGACGCACCTGAACCTCGTCTGTCTTGCGTCCCCACGCAGATCTCCCGTTACTGAGCTGCGTCCCGGACGCACCTGAGCCACGTCTGCCCTGCGTCCCCACGCAGGTCTCTCTCTGCTGCGCTGCGTCCCGGCGCACTTGCCCTTCACTGAACCTGCGTCCTTTCAGATATAAATGATATGAAGACTTCAGGACTAACCCAAACAGTCAGATCTACAGATCTGATCATGCGCCATAGAGATCACAGTCCATTAGAAGATTCGCCCTCTTAGATCTGGACTAGATCTCACCAAATAAGATATTCAACCAAAGACAATGAATCATCCAAATGAATTCCTTTGCTTTATATAGGCAAGCTCCTCCTCAAAACATGGAACAATACCACGAGCCGACACCATAGAAACACAAAACCGTCGGCTAGATACCACACAAGAAGCCCCCACGTGCTTTTTCTCTGCCTTGAAATGTGTGCACTGGGTGGATGCACCCCCTGAATGGTTGGCCTGCGTCCTTGGACGCGGGTTCTGCATGGTATACCTGCGGGGACGCACTTTCTGAACCGATTGCCTGCGTCCTTCTTAATTTTCATCAAACTGAGAGCTTTACCACTGGAGTTGCCATCAAGTACAACATCTGTAACATACAGTCATATCAGAAAACATAATGCCAACAAATGCTATATCAAGAATACTGATGAGCAGCTTGGCAAACTTGAACCTAGAGCAGATGAAGGCATTCTTCTTGGTTACTCTCCACATAGCAAAGCATACAACTGCTACAATAAAAGACTTGGCAGAATTGTTGACAGCATTGATGTAGTGGTTGATGAGAAGGGATACATTCCTAGGCAAGTACATCATGAAGACATCGAAGAAGATGAAGGCTACCCCCAACGACAGAATGATGAAGAAGAAGAACCTCAAGAAGAACCTCAAGAAGAACCAGAGGAGCAAACAAGAATAGAAGAAAAGACTCCATCCAGATATGTTCAGAAGAACCATCCAGAATCTCAGATTATGGGGCAGAAAGAAGCAGGTGTACAAACAAGAAGAGCAGTTGCAGAAGCTTCAAGCTATTTGGCATTACTCTCCTCTAATGAACCACAAAATGTGAAAGAGGCATGCAAAGATGAATGTTGGGTGAAAGCAATGGATGAAGAACTTGAGCAGATCGAAAACAACAACACTTGGGAGCTAGTTCCTAGACCAAAAGATAAGAATGCTATCGGGACAAAATGGGTCTTCAAAAACAAATTGAATGAAAATGGAGAAGTAATTAGAAACAAAGCCAGACTTGTTTGTAAAGGGTATGCGCAGCAAGAAGGAATAGACTTTGAAGAAACCTTTTCTCCTGTTGCAAGACTTGAGGCCATCCGAATGTTCCTTGCTCTCTCAAGTTTTCAAAACTTCAAAGTATTTCAAATGGACGTGAAATCAGCCTTTCTGAATGGAGACTTGGAAGAAGAAGTGTACATTGAACAGCCAGATGGGTTCATTCTTGGAAATGATCCAAATCTTGTATGCATATTGAAAAAGGCTCTCTATGGTCTCAAACAAGCTCCAAGGGCTTGGTACTACCGTTTGGACAAATATCTTCATCAACAAGGCTTTTCAAAAGGATCGGCAGATAGCAATCTTTATATAAAAGTTGAAAATGACAAATTGCTAATACTTGTTGTGTATGTAGATGACATTATTTTTGGGAGAAATGAAGAAGCTATGAGTCAAAACTTTGCCTTGGTCATGCAGAAAGAATTTGAAATGTCCTTGCTAGGAGAACTGACATATTTCCTTGGTTTGCAAATCCAACAAAATGAAGGAGGAATCTTTTTATCTCAAACCAAGTATCTCAAACAGATTTTGAAGAAATATGGTATGGAAGATGCAAAACCAGTATGTACACCCATGGTCACAGGATGTAGCCTCAGTGCAAATGATGAATCTGCAGCAGTACATCAACCAACCTACAGATCTATGATTGGAAGTTTACTTTATTTGACAGGTACTCGCCCAGACATCATGCATGCAGTTGGAATAGTTGGAAGATTTCAGGCAAATCCGAAGGAGACTCATCTTCAGGCAGTGAAGAGAATTTTCAAATATCTTCAAGGGACTCAAAATTATGGCTTATGGTATCCTAGAGATACAGATCTTACACTTCATGCTTATATAGATGCAGATTGGGCCGGAAGCGTGGATGACAGGAAAAGCACAAGTGGTGGTGCATTCTTTATGGGTTCCAGACTAGTATCTTGGTTCAGCAAGAAACAGAGTTCGATTTCCTTGTCTACAGCTGAAGCGGAATATGTTGCTGCTGCATCTTGTTGCACCCAACTCCTTTGGATGATGCAGACTTTGTAGGATTTTCAAATCACTTGTACACCACCAATCCCCATCTTATGTGATAACACAAGTGCAATCATCATCTCAAAGAATCTTGTTATGCATTCAAAAACCAAGCACATACCAATCAAGTATCATTTTCTCCAGGAACAAGTGCTTGAACAGAAGGTCAAGTTGGAGTATGTTCCTTCTAAGGAACAAGTTGCTGATATTCTCACCAAACCATTGCCCAGGGACACTTTTGAATACCTCAGGCAAAAGCTGGGGGTTGTTGATGCATCATCTTATTGCTGAACCTCTTCTGATTGATGGTACAGGTTCAGGGGAGCATATAATGCATTGTTGGCATTATGGAGGATGTGCAGAAGGAGATCTTGGAAGTAGCTGCAATATGTCTCTATCTCTTTCATGGTAGATTATGGTTCTTCGTTGCAGATCTGGTTCATATTCAGGGGGAGCATGTTCTTAGGGGGAGCATAACCCTTTGCCCTTGATGTCAAAGGGGGAGAATGAAGTTGAAGATTTGAGGTTGCCATCAAGTCCAAAGGGGGAGATTGTTGGCATTATGGCTAAAGTGTTGTCCTTGATGGCAACCCATTCAGGTGATAGATCACAGTACTTCAAGTCAGCAGCAGAGATTGATGATCAGCTATCAAATATTGAAGAAAATAAGGGGTAGCAGGTACACCTTGCATAAGGTGCGTACACGCAGGTCAGTGTTACATAAAGTGCGTACATACCCGCAGTTATCCCATTCAGGAGGTGCGTACCACCAGTGCACACATTTCAAGGCAAAGAAATTCACATGTGGGGTTTTCTTATGTTTTACTCTTGGTATTTAGCCGACGGTATTATGTTATTATGGTGTCGGCTCGTGGTATTGATCCATGTTTTAAGGAAGAGCTTTCCTATATAAAGCAAAGGAGATCATTTGGCTTGGGCATGTTTTTATTTGAATATCTTATGAGGGCTAGATCTGGTCTAGATCTATAGAAGGCGAATCTAATGATGGACCGAGATCTCTTTGGCGCATGTTCAGATCTGTAGATCTGACTGTCTGGGTTATTTCTGAAGTCTTGAAATCATCTATGCCCGAAGGTACGCAGGTAGAGTGAGAGAAAAGTGCGTACATACGCAGGAACGAAGCATTTCAGGTGCGCCGGTACGCAGGCACAGAAGGGTTTCAGGTGCGCTGGTACGCAAGCACAGAAGGGTTTCAAGTGCACCGGTACGCAGGCACAGAAGGGTTGCAGGTGCACCGGTACGCAGGCACAGAAGGGTTGCAGGTGCGGAGGTCCGCAGACAGTTCAATGGACTCAGAGCGAGGTACGCAGGCTAGCAGTTGAGCAGGGTGCGTACATAAGCAGACTAGCAGTTGAGCAGGGTGCGTACTATAAGCAGGCAAGCAGTTGAGTAGGGTGAGTACTGTAAGCAGGCCAGTAGTTGAGCAGGGTGCTTACGTAAGCAGGCGAGCAGTTGAGCAGGGTGCTTACTTCTCTTAAAATCTTTGTTTATCATTGTTGTGTTCTGGGTTTGGTCCTATTATTGTTGATCTGATTACTACAGTTGACTGGGTGATTCTCTTATACTTGATGATTATTTGATGCTTATGGATCCAGTTTGAAAATTTATGAAAAGTGGTCCTTGTAAGAAAAGAAGTAGGGGGTTGTAGCTCCCTTCCACGAGAGAGAGAGTTGTACCTCTCTGCAGGTTGCAGCCTGCGTACTGGTAAAGGACTGCACCAGTTCAAAACCATTGTAAAAGGAGTTTCTAAATTGAAAGAAGATAGAGACATATTGCAGCAGGTGGTTTTCACCCACATTGGGTTTCCACCTTACATCTTGTGTTCTTTGGTGTGACTATCTGTTTTCTTTTGTTCATGCTCATTATTTTATGGTACTGACATGCAAAAACAATTCAAAGAACAAATAAAGAAGATTTATTAAAAGAATTAGATAATACTGATTCACCCCCCCTTTTAGGGCTATCATGTTTGATAATCTTGAAGACTGTTTTCTGTTTAAGAATGACTTAGACTATGAAATTGAGTATGAACTTGAGAGATATAGTATGCCAGAAGTCGAGCCAGAATTTCTCATGCTTGAGGAATTTACAGCCAACAACCAGATAGCAAAATTTTATACTTCTCTATGCGTTCCTATCAATCCACAACCAACTCTTCTTTCATATCAGAATGAAGGGAGTACTTGTATTTTTGTTGCTGGATCTTAAGACAAGGTAGTGCTTTAGGATTTTCAAGATTCCTTTGGCATTCCTTTTCAAGCATTGGAGAAGATGAATGTTCTATGGTTTGTTAGCATAAGCCTTCATTTCAATTTTTATTGTGAGTTGCCTAATGTACATCATTCTGCCTGCTCGAGGAAAGTGAGAGCATAATTTTGGTGAATAGCCATTTGCTAGATTGGTTACATTGGAAGGTTCACTTCACATGATTGTACATATTTCTTCAGTAGGCAGGTGGTTGTCATTAGTATTTGAAGCCCTCAAATCTCGATGGTCTACTGCCATTAATAAGTTTTGTGAGTACTTTTGTCAGTTAAGTAAGCCTTGAGTCATTTTTTTGAGTCAATTTCAAGTTGGTTTTGATTCACTTTGTGTCATTTGAAGTTGTTAGCAATTATTCATGCATTTCAATTTAAGTTTTTGACCGTATTGGCCCACATGGTTAGGCACTTGGTCTACAGTGTCTTTGACACCTCTAAGGATCCAAGGAGCTTCCATCCCCAATAAGGCCGATGTTAGTGTTAGTATTTGCATCCTACCATTAGTGATCAAAAATCCTCTTTTCATATCATTTTAAGGGTCCCACTGAGAAATTTTTTATCATTCCACTAGGCCATGCAGAAAATTAGTAATTGATGGTAGTCCTAGTCCAAAAACATCACTCTTCCATAAATATGATTACTTGTTGGCATAGTTTCATATCTTGTTGATTCTACATCATCCACAAAGTTATTTTTATCATGCCATTTGTATGAGTCATGAGGTCATTATGTCATCTTGAAATTCAGTTCTTCAAGGTCTCATTAGGTCTTTTAGGGTTTTCCAAAGTTTCATTAGGTCATTAGGGTTGCCAAGGTTCCATTCCATTGTATCAGACTAGCAAGTAAAAGGAGATCAAAAAACATCCCTTCATCATGTGAAGATGATTTGAAAAGAGAAATGCTTATTTAATTATGTAATTTTATGTCTTTCAAATGTAATAATTTCACCCTCCCAAGCTGTTACTTAGTGTTCTAAAGATGTCAGAACATGAAAAGATCAATTTGTCAAAGCAAATAATCAAGTGAAGTGGTAAAGTTTCAAAGGGTTAAGTGCATGGCGAAGGGAGTTGTCTTTTCCCAAGGATGTCCAAATCATCATTTTCCACAAGCACTAAACCCTAATTTCCTCACACATTGAGCTAGGGTTGGATATGGAATCAGAGACATCTGAGTATATGAGACATAAGGGAGGTCATTTCAACAATTATGATGCCATTCCAACTCATACACATCATGTTCCCATCATTTTTCAATAAGTCAGTCCAAGGGAGAAATCATTTGCCACACATAGGACCGTTTTTTCTTCTAGCTCGGCTGTCTAAATGACTTTATCGATGAGTCAACTAATAACTAGAGAGAAATATGTTTCCAATGAGCTATCATTATCTCAATTTTTAGTTGAGGAAGACCTCCAAATGTTTCCTGCAAGAGAACACTTAATTTTTGCACCCTGATTCTACAATTTTTGAATAGTCTTTGGAGAATTGACTTTTCAAGGGGATATAATTGATCATTTTTAGTCGTTTATAGGTCCATTGGCTATCCAAGAGTGATACCTTTCCAACGAGCTATCATGGGCTCAATTTGGACACTTGGAAGGCATTCAAAATCAACCTGAATGTTGGAGGGCACGTTTAACAAGGACAATGCGTGTTGGGCATAGTCGTTGTGCGCCTGAGTGTGGTGCTATGTGCCTATGGATTCAAGGGGGCATTTGCCTGGCTGGGCTAGAGAAAATTTCAACGGCACTGCATGCTTGTGCTTTGAAGGGCACATTTGTCAAGGATGCTGCATGATGACACTTGGTGCTGCGCATTTGGCCAGTAAAGTCTGGAAAACCCTTTGAGCGCCCCTTGTGAACTCAAGTGATGACAAGAAAGACAAAATCACTCAGGCTACCTTGAAATCAAAGGATGCCAAAGTTAGGGAGCTTGAGACCAGTTTACGAAGGGCCAAATATATCATCTCCTTTTATGAGCAAGAGAACAAGCAGCTGGAGGTCAAGTAGGAATTGATGCAAACCAAGTACAACAAGGCAAAGAGGGAGGCTGAGAAGGCAAAATTTAAGCTTGATGGGGGTTATGGACATTATGGAGAGCTGGATGATGAACATGGACAGAAAAAAAGACTAAGAATAAGAGGATTAAAGAGAGCCTTAGAGCTTGAAAGGCAAAAGGAGGTAGAATTGGAGAAACGACTCACTTTAAATGAGCAATTAGCCAAGGACATAACTGAGAATAAAGAGTCTTGGCTTGAGAAGTTGAACACACACTTGGAGACCATCTTTAACAAAGAAAACAAAGATGTTGAGATACAAAGGAAGATGGCCAAGTATTTTGCATGAAGGAACCAAGTGGCAAGGAGTAAGCTCAAAAGAGCTCATGCGAAAATTGACAAATTGACCAAGCAAGAGGAGAAGAGGAGACTTGACATATTTGTTGAGGCATCCCTACATGCCTCTAACCTTTGATGAGTCATAAAAACACATTTTGGGGCATCTTGAACCATTTTTGAGCTTGAAGGAAGTTACTGAGATTTTTAGACATTTTTTAAGCACATTCATGGAGGTCAAACACGTAGAACCCTGGGCTTTGTGCTCTTTTTTAGGGCGTCCAATGAGGAAATGGTCAACATTTTTGGATTCACAATGATGAGTACATGCACCCTGTGCACTTGCTAAGGTTTTGGACATAAATAGTTGACCAAAAGGGCCAAAATCCCTAAAAAATGACCCTTTTGCCCTCTTTTCGGCCTGGGCAGTGCACACTGAGTAGTGTTGGGAGAATTGACCTTTGACAAGGCAAATGAACTCCAAATGAAAAAATTCAAGATTTTTTGGAAATAGACTTTAATATATTTCCAAAAAGCTATTGTGGGCCCAATTTTGACACTGAGAAGGCACTCAAAAGTCCACTTGAAGATGAAGAGCACGCCTGGCATTAGCATTGTGCGCCCAACACTAGCGTTGCGAGTTTGCAATTTGTCCATATTTTCACTGTTTTGTTCCAGCTTTCACTTTAACATTGGCAAATCATGAATTTATCTATGTAAATGATGAGTTAATTGTAATTATCATGTTTCTAGTACTTACTAGGGTAAATACATTAGGTAAATCAAGTTCATGAGGTGTAATGAATTAGTTTTCTTGGATTAGGGATGAGTCACTTTGACCACCCTATTCTCTTGTTATCAATTCAACCTTTCTTGGATCTTTCCCTCTTCTCATGGATTCGACCCCTTGAGGTTAGGATGGGTGGTTTGAAGCCTATATTATGTAGTTCCGTAGTCTTTTTTAGGGGTTGGATTCAGGCGAATGCTTAGGCTTTGATAGACATCATTTTGTACTTGTTACAACTGGAGATTAATGAAAAATTGCAGCTATTTCTTTGGGATCCATGTGGTATGATGCTCAGTTCAGTTTTTCTTATGTTTTCACATGTTAAAATGTATTTTTGACTCCATTTCATCATTTCATACTCTTTATGTGAATGTATACAAGTCTGAAAGGAAAGATCCATAACGTTTATGCTATGTTTTTGGTAGAGATTTCACACTCTGTGTTTTCTTCAGATTAGGAAGAATCCATGAGGTTTACATGCTCTTCCTAGCTTCCTCACCTATATTTTTACCTCATCCATCAAACCCTAAGGCTCTGATTTTTGTGCATACCTTGTCCCATCAAACACTTTGCAATTTTGACCTAAACTGTTTGGCTCGTCCTCATCCAGCAAAACCCTTCAAAATCAAATCAAACCTTGTGCTGCTACACCTAGCCTAATATCAGTTTCTAGATCTAGTCAATTTGGTTGAAATCCTTACGGAGAGAGCCCTCTCCTGGCCCAGTAGGGCTAGCTACTTGGCTAAGCATGGTTTGTGGTTACCTTGGCATTGCCCTTCTTTAGCCTGAGGTTCAATACAAGTGATAACATATTGGCGGCCATACTATGGAATGAGCGAAAGATCTCATATTCCCTGGGAAATATCATCAAAGTTCAGATCTAGATCTTATTGTTTATGGCGGAAAAAAATCATAAATAGGAAGGATGAAATCATTCACCTAGTGACTCCAGTGTCGAAAAATCCCAAGGTTCAGAATTTTTATGGCAAACCCATTGTTCAAGAACCAGCAACCTGAATAATTTCTTGAATTTATTGTTATCTAAATTGATTCGTTTGCTAGAAGGTATGCTCCCATGAGATGAGATCACATTCTAGGTTTCCCAAATAAAATTTCTAAGGTAGATTGGAAAAGGAATTTGAATATGTTTAAAGATGATGATAAAAATGATGCTGATTTGCATCTGGTTAGATTTCACATGCATACTAGCAAGTTGAAGGTTGATTTTCCTGAAAACTACTTGATGAAGATATTCATGGCCACTTTGGAAGGTAAAACCCAATCTTGGTGTGAAAGTTTGTTGCGTGCTTGTATTTACTGTTTAAAGGATTTTCATACCATGTTCTTTGAAAGGTATAAAGAATCTTGTCCATCCTTAATATTAGTTCATAATTGTTATAAACATGTTTATAGTTTTATTGAAAATCTTGAGAAAGTTTACGAAGATGATGACTTCATGGACGATGAGATCATGGAAGCCCTATATGAAAATCCATTTCAGCAACATAAATAGAGCTTAGAGGATACTATCAATACACTCACGAAAATGTGTAGCAGGTTCATGTTCTTAGTATAATTGAAAATGATGGAAGGCAAGGTCTTATTTCAGATCTGGTCATAGAAGAAGACAACATGCAGGAAAATCAAGTTCCAATTTCATACTGTGATAAAGTCAAGTTGGCTATTTCAAATCTAGGTTCAGATCATGATGATGAAGAGTACCTTGTTTTGAATCCCATGTAGGAGAGCTCTGTTGTTGAGATAATATTGAATGAAGAAAACAAAGTTATTGACCCAAGTGTTCTCATTTCATTAGAACAAAGCCTTCACAAGGAGGTAATCCGGTCCCTTTATGAAAAGAAAGATGAGATCTTTGTTCAAGTAAGTGAAAGAACTTCTTTGGATAATTCAGTGGTAAATGATAGAAGCGTTAGTTTTGAGTTCCAAGAACTATCTGTCGTTTTCCCTCATATGACTGATGAGTGCGATAAGAAACATCACAATCTGGTTGTCATGTCATATAACGATATTCAACATCCTTGTCAAACTTTAGGAGGGAAAGAAGACAATTATTGTTTTAGCGAAAGAAACAAAAAAGTACTATATCCTTTGTCTAAAGATGAGCTAGATCAACTCCTGAAAGGTCATGTTACAACCCAAGCTAATGTAGGTTTGTAGTGTTCACATATTCAAGAAGGTGTTAGTGAAGCCTCTTCCACTTTTGAAAATGAGGACAGTCTTGAACTTAGATTTATAGATCAATGAACATATATTATTTTCTTTCATGAAGATGATAGGGCTATCTTGTTTGATAATCTTGAAGAATGTTTTCTGTTTAAGAATGACTTAGACTATGAAATTTAGGAGTATGAGCCTGAGAGAGATAATATGCCAGAAATCGAGTCAGAATTTATCATGCTCGAGGAATTTACAGCCAACTATTAGATAGTAGAAGTTTATACTTCTCTATGCCTTCCTATCAATCAGAAACCAACTGTTCTTTTAGATCAAAATGAAGTGAGTACTTGTATTTTTGCTGTTGGATCTCAAGACAAGGTAGTGCTTCAGGATTTTCAAGATTCCCTAGGCATTCTTTTGCAAGCATTGGAGAAGATTAATGTTGTATGGTTTGTTAGCATAAGCCTTGGTTTCAATTTTTATTGTGAGTTTCCTACATGTACATCGTTCTGCCTGCTCGGGGAAAGTGAGAGCATAATTTCAGTGAGTAGCCATCTGTTGGATTGGTTACATTGGAAGGTTCACTTCACAGATTGTACATATTTCTTCAGTAGGCAGGTGGTTGTCATTAGTATTTGAAGCCCTCAAATCTCGATGGTCTGCTACCATTAACGAGTTTTGTAAGTACTTGTTTCAGTTATGTAAGACTTGAGTAATTTTTTGAGTCAATTTCAAGTCGGTTTTGATTCAGTTTGTGTCATTTGAAGTTGTTAGCATTTAGTCATGCATTTCAATTTAAGTTTTTGACCGTATTGGCCCACATAGTTAGGCACTTGGTCTACAGTGTCCTTGACACCTCCAAGGAGCTGCCATCCCCAATAAGGCCAATGTTAGTGTCAGTATTTTCATCCTACCATTAGTGATCAAAAATCCTCTTTTCATATCATTTTAAGGGTCCCACTCAATTTTTTTTTATCATTCCACTAGGCCATGCAAAAAATTAGTCATTGATGGTAGTCCTAGTCCAGAAACATCACTCTTCCATAAATATGATTACTTTCTGGCATAGTTTCATATCTTGTTGATTGTACATCATCCATAAAGTTATTTTTATCATGCCATTTGTATGAGTCGTGAGGTCATTATGTTATCTTGAAATTCAGTTCTTTAAGGTCTCATTAGGTCTTTTAGGGTTTTCCAGGGTTTCATTAGTTCATTAGGGTTGCCAAGGTTCCATTCCATTGCATAAGACTAGTAAGTAAAATGAGATCAAATAACATCCCTTCATCATGTGAAGATGATTTGAAAAGAGAAATTCTTATTTAATTATGTGATTTTATGTCTTTCAAATGTAATAATTTCACCCTCCCAAGCTGTTACTCAGTGTTTTAAAGATGCTAGACCATCAAAAGATCAATTTTTCAAAGGAAATAGTCAAGTGAAGGGGTAAAGTTTCAAACGGTTAAGTGCATCCCAAAGGGAGTTGTCTTTTCCCAAGGGTGTCCAAATCATCATTTTCCACAAGCACTAAACCCTAATTTCCTCACCGATTAAGCTAGGGTTGGCTAAGGAATTAGAGAAATATGAGTATATGAGGCATAAGGGAGGTAATTTCACCAAGTATGAGGCCATTCCAACTCATACACATCATGTCTCCATCATTTTTCAATAAGTCAGTCCAAGCGACAAATCATTTGCCACATATAGGGCCTATTTTTATTAAAACTATGTTTTAGACCAACAAAGGATGAATTTGGAAAACATTAGAGATTCTTTTGTCCATAATAGGCCAAGGATGAAAAACCTCCTTCACTTTTTACACAGGTTTCATGGTTTTAGAGGAATGTAAAAAATACAGTTGCTACAAGAGAGTTGTTGCACTTCTATAGTGACTTTAGGAAAATCAATTTTTTTTCTAGATGGGTTATCCAAATGACTTCATTGATGAGTTAAATGATAGATAGAGAGAAAAGTGTTTCCAATGAGCTATCATTATGTCAATTTTGATTTGAGGAAGACCTCCAAACGTTTCCTGCAAGAGAACCCCTCATTTTTGCAACCTGATTCTGTAATTTTTTAATAGTGTTGGGATAATTGACATTTCAAGGGAATATAATTGATAATTTTCAGTCCTTGATAAGTCCATTTTCTAGCCAAGATAGATACCTTTCGAACACGCTATCATGTGCTCAATTTGGACATCGGGAAGGCAATCAAGGTAAACCTGAAAATTGGAGGGTGTGCTTAACCAGGATGCTGCATGCTGGGTAGAGTCACTACGTGCCTGAGTGTGGTGTTGTGCACGTGTGGAGTGAAGGGTACGTTTTCCTAACTGAGCTAGATAAAATTTCAATGGTGTTTTCTACTTGTGCGTTGAAGGGCACATTTGTCAAGGACACTACGTGCTAGCACTTGGTGCTGTGTGTTTGGCCAGTGAAGTCTGGAAAACCCTATGAGCACCAAAAAACCACTTTTCTTCATCTACTCAAGCTACAAAGGCTTCTATTATCTGCACACAACAAATAAGTGGCCCAATATCTCTTTTTATCCATCAATTAAGCAAGTTGGCACCCTAAATTTTAAAACCCTAACAAAGCCGTTCTTGTATGTTTCTAAAATCACATATTTGATCAGAATTACAACACTTCATAGACTTTTTCTCCCTCAAATAATCCTTGCATGTACTTCATTCAATATCCCTTACTATTTCACTCACCTTTACCCACATATCAGTCCCTCAAGTATTCACCTTAGAAACATGGTAGAAGGGAGTCACACTAGTTCAGAAGAAGGGGAAAGAGGCAAGTGTTTACCCTAAGGAAAGTGGGAGGGGCCTTGCCTTCATCATCGGAGTTACAGGTTAAATGAAAAGAGAAAATGGTGGAGGAAGCAGAGTTCAAATAGTAGCATGAAAAACATGACACTCAAAAGGATTTTCTCCTTGTGAACTCAAGTGATGAGGAGAAAGACAAAATCACTCAAGCTGCCTTGAAAGCAAAGGATGCAAATGTCAGGGAGCTTGAGACCAGTTTAAAAAGGGCCAAATATATCATCTCCTTTTATGAGCAAGAGAACAAGCAGCTATAGGTCAAGCAAGAATTGATGCAAACCAAGTACAACAAGGAAAAGAGGGAGGTTGAGAAGGCCAAATTTCAGCTTGATGAGGCTTATGGACATTATGGAGAGCTAGATGATGAATAGGGACAAAGAAAAAGACCAAAAATAAGAGGATTAAAGAGAGCCTTAGAGCTTGAAAGATAAAAGGAGGCAGAATTAGAGAAGCAACTCACTTTAAATGAGCAATTGGCAAAGGACATAGCTGAGAGCAAAGAGTCTTGGATTGAGAAGTTGAACACACACCGGGAGACCCTATTTGAGAAAGCAAACAAAGATGTTGAGATATAAAGGATGATGGCCAAGTATTATGCACAGAGGAACCAAGTGGCAAGGAGTAAGCTCAAAAGAGCTCATGAGAAAATTGACAAATTGACGAGGCAAGAGGAGAAGAGGAGACTTGACATATTTGCTGAGGCATCCCTACATGACTCTAACCTTTGATTAGTCATAAAAAGATAGTTTAGAGCATTTTGAACCATTTTTGAGTTTGATGAAAGTTGCTGAGATTTTCAGACAATTTTTAGCACAGTCATGGAGGTGAAATCCGCAACACCTTGGGCACTACGATCTTTTTTGGGGCATCCAATGACGAAATGGTCAGCATTTTTGGATTCAAAATGATGAGTACATGCACCCTGTGCATTTGCTAAGGTTTTCGACCAGAACTAGTTGACCAAAAGGGCTAAAAACCCTCAAAAAAAGACCTTTCTGCCCTCTTTTTGGCTTGGGCACTATGCACTAAGTAGTGTTGGGCGAATTGACTTTAAACATGGAAAATGAACTCCAAATACAGAATTTCAAGTTGTTCTGGAAAGTAGACTTGAAGATATTTCCAACGTGCTATTTTGGGCCCAAGTTGGACACGGGGAAGGAACTCAAAAGTCCACCTCAAGATGAAGGGTGCACCTAGCATTGGCGCTGCATGCCTGGCATTGCGCGTTTGAAAATTTGTCTAGATTTTCACTATTTCATCATAGTTTTCACTTTCACCTTGGTAAATCATGAATTTATATATATAAATGACGAGTTAAATGTAATTATTGTGTTTCTAGTACTTACTAGGGCAAATACATTAGGTAAATCAAGTTCATGAGGTGTAATGAATCAATTTGCTTGGATTAGGGATGAGTCACTTTGACCACCGTATTCTCTTGTTATCGGTTCAGCCTTTCTTGGATATTTTCCTTTCTCATGGATTTGACCCCTTGAGGTTAGGATGGGTGGTTTGAAGCCTATATTATGTATTTCCCTAGTCATTTTTAAGGGTTGGATTCCTAGGAATACTTAGGCTTTGATAAACATCATTTTGTACCAGTTACAAAAGGAGATTAATGAAAAATCGTAGCTATTTCTTTGGGATCCATGTGGTATGATGCTCAGTTTAGTTTTTCTTATGTTTTCATGTGTTAAAATGTACTTTTTTGGGATCCATAACCTTTATGCTCTGTTTTGGGTAGACATTTCATAGTTTGCATTTTCTTCAGTTTAGGAAGAATCAATGAGGTGTACATGCTCTTCCTAGCTTCCTGTTGTGGTCAACAACAACCCCCCTCTTTGTTTAGTATTAGCAATAATATCAAGCAAAGGGGGACCCTTAACAAAAAATCCCAAAAATATTTTTATCCAAATTTTTGTATTTAACTCCCTAAAAGCTATATCGCATCGCAAAGAGGGAGTGAAGAGTTTTCCTACGCGCATAAATAAGCTGCAAAGAAGCGATGCGAAATTCATCGCATCACATATTTTGAAAGCACCCTTAAAGGAAAATAAAAAGGAATCGCCGACGATCGATATGTGACGTCGCATATCGCAAACGTCGCAAAAGCAGCACACAACGAACAAATGAAAATTGCAATATTGCGATTTGCGATCTGCGATCCTACAAACTGCGATTTTGCGATCTACGATCCTACAAACTGCGATTTTGCGATTTGCGACCTGCGACGAATGAGACTATTAATTGCTTCGATACGAATCGCAGAAACCACTCATCGCAAAGTTTCTTCGGCATGATCTGTAAACCCAAAATCGAGCGCTCACCCTAAGGGGAATTAATTATTGCACGCCTGAGTATCCAAAGATGATCATGTTGCATTTTTCGAAGAGTCAAGTCATTATGAGTGTCATGATTATGCATTCATTAGAGTTTAAAGTTTTCATGTCAATCTTTTCGTCATGCCTCTTTTCCTTTGCGTAAATTGTAAGGCAGTAACTGATATAAATCTATATGCAGGAAACATCCAAGGAAAAGGGGAGAACGCCAATACTTGAAGAACAGAGAGGAGATGCCTTCGCAAATGAATGCCACATGCAGCAGAGCCGCGGAGTCCAGAGTATCACTCCATAGACACTGATGAAAATAGACTATCCAAGACTCAGAGTCAAAGGCGCACAAAAGAAGCATGTTTGCAAAAGATCCTGAAGCTCAGATTGGGTAAAGAAAAAAGAAAAACGCTGAAAAGGGATGATGCTTCAGAAAAGCCTGGAACAAAGAATGGAAGCAATTTTCAATACGTAAGATTGTTCAGGCAACGAAATCCCTAACTCATTGAGTCATTCACACGGCCGGAAACCGAAATAGAAACCACACAATCAATTTGAAAGAAATATGGGTTATACTAAGTATACACACAGCAAAAAACACCCAGCCAGAGGAAGATTTTCAAAAATATCTTCTAGGTTGTCAGAAAGAGGTGCCAGCTTTTGTTATTCCTACTTTCATCGCCCGAGCAAAAGGAAAAGACAACCAATCGATTCTTTCCAGGCGAACCTCACATTTCTAATAGCACCAAGGAGCAGATATAGAAACGGTTAGAAATTAGATTCAATTTTTAGAAATGATTTGCTTTAGTGAAAGGGCGGTCATTTGAAGTCGTTCCCTAAATTTGTGTAATTAAGATTAGTTAGTTAGTAGTATTTAACCCTTCTCATGGCATTTGGAGAAGGGTCTGGAAATTTTTCAAAATACTTGTCCTCAGAACATGCACTTTTGCACCCTCGGAGGGGGTTTTTGATGAATGGATGGATCGAGATTTATTTATGTTTGCATTTTAATGTCTGCTACTGATGTTGCACTTCTGTACTCTTAGTAGATGTTAGAAGTAAGTAGAGATAAATCTTTATTGCTTGAAGTTTGTGAGTGAAATCAGTCATAAATGGTACTTTTATCTCTTGATTAATTTCTGCTCATATTCTTAGAGTGATATACAGCTGATTTGTTTATATGTTAATGTATGAATGTCTGGATTACCATTTGGCAGTTTTGTACGGTGGAATCATTTGTTTGTGCTTGACATATGAACAACTTATTATGCGATATGCTGTTCACAACTGTTTTGCCTAACTTCTTATGCAGAATGGTTCATCTTGATTGATTTATATTCTTATGATAGCTGAATGATCTTTATTACCAGTTGTTGTATGAAATCTTTTTAGATCGCATAATGAAAGAATTTTACCCCAGGTTAGTATAGATTAGATGTGTTGTTTTTGTTAGATTACAATAGCATAGAGTCAGTTTAGAGTCTAGAATTAAATTAGTTTAAAATTACCTTTTGATTAGTATCTTCAAAATCTACACACACACACACACATCTTTTAGATTGGGAAGTTGGTCCCATCATCCCCAGTCGGGCCCGCTACACCAAACGGGCAAGGAGCCGCCAACCAGGTTTCCGACCGGGTGGGTATCCCCCTTGTTGTTGACCCGATTTCGGGGCCCTCAACATATTTGGCGCTAGAAGGATGGCACGAACTATGAATGGCAACTAAGTCAAAATCTAAATGCCATTCTGAGAGTAAATCACCCTCATCAACTCCCCCGACTTCTCCACTACGGTTAAACCCGGAGTTACGAGTCGCTCGAGTATCCACCACTGCTACCTACTCCAATATATCAGACCAACTCATTATTGAACCCCCTGAAATTCAAACTTTGATTCGTAAACTCCAGGGATTCTCTATTTTTTCTCATAGGTCTGATAAATCTAACAGCAGCGTGACTTCGCAGTACAATCCTGCTCACCGTATGACCAGATTGAAGAGTGAAAAATTTGGTATTCAACCAAGTGAACTCCCTCTCCCTAGTAGGAAAAGAGCAAGGAAAGCACCACCAGAGTCTGACCGTGAGAATCTTTCATCCACTTCGTCCATTTCAACACCCTCACCGCGAAGTCAACCACCCACATCCTCATCCCAAATCACTCATCCATCTTCCACACTTCCTCTTCAATCATCAACGATCATAATACCTTCATCTTCTCAGTATTAGGGACCGTCTTCTGCACTCTCATTAATTAGCGGCTCAATGATGGCCCTGTCTCCATGGAACAATCCTGGGGCGATTTTAATGCCTCCACCCCTGAGCCCAATACCGGCCCATCCTAAGAAGTGGCTACCTAAATTCAATCCAGAAACAGGCATGCTAGCTGAAGAGCATATCAATAATTTCATGATTTCTGTTAATCTCAACGGAGTTACCAACGAAGATGCTATCGTCCGACTTTTTCCTTACACAATGCAAGGAACAGTCGGGTCATGGTACTTTTCGTTACCTTCCGGGTCCATCACAAGTTGGGACATTTTTCAAAGTCAACTCCTCACCAAGTTTGGCGATGACATATCAAAAACGACATTGATCAATGACCTATCTAATCTTAAAGCTGAGGCTAGAGAACCCATTAAAGATTTCAATTTACGGTTCAACAAGATCCTCAACAAGATTCCCGCTGCTTCTCAACCCAGCGAGGAAGTAAGATGTGAATGGTACATCACGGCCTTACCATCTAACTTGGCTATCCTCGTAGATAGGGCAAACAAGACGACTTTAGTTGAAAACCTAACTGAGGCGTTAACAGTAGAAAAACGCGTAGTCGCCCTATAAAATAGATCTGCAATAGAAGAACGCAAATCTAAGAAGATCTCTTTCAAAGAAGACACCAAGAAGAAGCAAGCGAAAGATCCTTTCGATATGGAAGGATTACAAAATGTGGTAAAGGCCATGTCCAACGAGATGATTGACATAAGGAAACAAGTAGCAGAAACTTCTTCAAAAAAGCCCTACAGATCTTTTAAAAGAAACCTTCCCATGGAGGTGAAACCACCCAATGCTGTCTCAAACGTCGAATCTGAAGAAGAAGAAGAAGAAGAGAATACCACTGAAGGGAAGAACGATGATGAAGAAGTTGTGGAACTACAAGGAATGTGGGATTTCATCCTCCCACAAGAAGAGGATCAAGAATCATTTCCGGTTAGCACACGAAGAAAAAATCAACTTGATCCTCCCCAAACTACCCCTAAACAGAAGGGCGCAAGCCCTGCAACAAAATATAAGGTCGCAACAAAGAAAACAACCGCTAGAGCGACCCAATTTAGCCCAGTCCAATCAGATCAAGCACCTCCATCAAGAACACTGATAGTGTCGGATGAAATGGAGTATAACATTATCGATGACATGAAAAAGACTAGGGCTAATATCACTCTTTACGAATTGAGAAAATTGAAACATCAACAGAAAATAATGAGGAAGGAATTACATGTCGTGCCTACTACATCTTTACCTACAGTTGTAGCTTCCCACAACATGGGAAGACCTCCGACCAACATGATCAATAAGATTGATCCAAATGACATTGGCTTGATTGGAGGAAGGTCAAGATCCCATACTCCTCCTTTTCTCCTCACTTATGAAATTTTCAATAAAAACGTGCACAATTGCCTGATTGATTCTGGTGCTTAAACGAATATTCTACCCAGATCAATATGTGCCAAATTGAATGTTCAGCCTCAGAAATCTGCAGTGCGCATAGTTCAACTTGATCGATCTCAAGTCGAAGTGATTGGTGAACTTAACCAGGTGACCATAAGATTGCCGTCTAACCCGAAAGTATGTCAGGTTATCGACATTCTAGTAGCTAATATCCCTGAATTATACAGTTTAATTCTTAGCAGGGATTGGTCCGAGAAACTCCACGGATATTTCTCAACCGACTGGTCGCACATGTCGTTACCCTACAACGTTAAACCCAATCAAATAAAGGTTGAACGAGAATTGCACCAAAAGTACATAGTGACAGAATTGGAAGGAGAGAACGAAGCAATAGCATACAACAGTAGTATCATAGGCAACTACTCGGTAGATTCTTTCCTTGGCAATTTCAATGCTCACACTTCACCTTACTTAGAAAATTCAGCTGTGTCCAGAGTTGAAAACTTTTCCCAAACTGATGATTCAAGGTGTTTTAATTTTTTAGATAGTTCTGTAAATACATCTTTATTTTGGAAATTATATTTTGATGGCTCTAAATCTAACGAGGGAGTAGGAGCAGGATGCGTTCTGATTAACCCAGATGGGAACAAGACCATGCTTACATGCAGACTTGAGTTCGATTGCACAAACAATACAGCGGAATACGAAGCCTTGGTGCAAGGCCTATACAAAGAAATCGGCTTGAATGTTAAGTATCTTCAAGTCTTTGGAGATTCTGAAATTGTCGTCAAACAAGTACGTAACACCATACATTGCCTGTCAAGTCATTTAAAGCACTATCAATCTTTAGTACAAGATCTGACTTCACATTTCATAGCATTCAATATTTCGTCAATCCCAAGACTCCAAAATGCGAGCGTAGACCTGTTAGCTAACGTAGCCTCTAGACTGATTCCCTCCGAAGATTTTAGTCCCGATAGGTTTTCAATAGAATTAATCTTTAAACCATCCATCCCTGACAACATCACCAACTGGAGAGTATTCAATGACGATCCAGACATCCTAAATTTCCTCACTTCTGAAGGATCCTACTCAAATCAAATAATTGATGAAGACCATCATGATCACCAAATTCAACAAAATAGCACTGATAACGCTATACCTAAATCGGTGGTTAAGTTAGAATATTTGTATGATTTGAAAAGTCGGTTTAAAAGGTCTGCCAATTCTAAACTCGACAGTTCAACTCTGAACTATGAATTAGTGAACCTAGGAACCGATCAGAAGCCGCAAAACGTTAATCTAGGCCACGGCCTGGCCCCTGAAGAAAAATCAGCATATATCCGTCTTCTGAGACAATTCAAAAATGTTTTTGCGTGGAATTACGATGAGCTGAAAACATACAACACTTCTGTCATTCAACACACTATCCCTATGATTGAAAATGAAAAACCTGTCCAGCAGAAGCTCAGAAAAATCCACCCCAACTTAGAAAATCAGATAAAGATTGAGCTAAATAAATTGTTGAGAGCCAGAATAATTTTCCCCGTCAGACACTCCAAATGGGTATCCAATATGGTGCCTGTTAGGAAGAAAAACAGAGACATTAGAATCTGTATTGATTTCCGAAATCTCAACAAAGCCTGTCAGAAAGACAATTTTCCCCTCCCACCTATGGAGCAAGTACTATAGGCAGTAGCGGGCTCAGAATTAATGTCTTTCTTGGATGGATTTTCAGGATACAATCAAGTGCTGGTGCATCCCTATGATCAGTTGAAAACCACATTCCGAACCAAGTGGGGCACATACGCATATCAGAAGATGCCATTTGGTCTGATCAATGCCGGCGCTACCTTTCAGAGAGCCATGGACATCACGTTTAAAGGTTTGGTCAATAAATCGGTAGTGATTTACCTGGATGATATAATAGTGTACTCCAAGAAGCGAAGCGACCATCTCAAAGATTTGAAACAGATCTTTCAAAGATGCTTAAGGTATGGAATTTCACTTAACCCAAAGAAATCTTTTTTCGCATTAAGTGAAGGGAAATTGCTCGGATTCATAGTGTCGAAATCTGGTATTCACATTGAACCTGACAGAATCAAAGAAATTTCCGAAATATCCATACCCCATAACAAAAAGGCCATGCAATCTTTCCTTGGACAAATCAATTTTGTAAAAAGGTTTGTCCCCGATTTTTCACCTATTATTTCTCCTTTACAAAATATGATAAAAAAGAATTCAAATTTTAAATGGGGCATAGATGAGCACGAAGCATTCAACTTGATCAAACAAGCTATCATCAACGCTCCATCTTTAGCTACCCCAAATTTTTCAGAATCCTTCATCTTATACACTTTTGCCTCAGAGAAATCTTATGCCGCGATTTTGACTCAAGTAAATCAAGAAAAGGCGGAAGCTCCAATCGAATTCTTTAGCTCGAACTTACAAGGTGCTAAAATCAATTACTCAGACGTGGAGAAACAGGTTTATGCTGTTTTCAAAGCGATCAAATATTTCAGACCTTTCTTACTTAAAGCCCATACCAAAGTCGTAGTACCGTTTCCAGCGGTAAGAAACCTTTTGGTACTGAAGGATGTGGGCGAAAAGAGAGCAAATTGGATTACCGCTCTACAAGAATATGATCTTGAGATCAAACCAGCAAACATCGTAAGAGGTCAAGGCTTCTGCAAGATGTTAGCTGGAGCATCGCAAATTCCTGAGAACTCATCTGAAGAGGTACACACGTATGAGGTAAGCCTAAACGACGCAGAATCATTATATGCGGACACCATTTATTATCTTAAGAATGGGTATGCTCCATCGCATTTGGATCACACCAAGAAAAGAGCTCTAAGATTGAAAGCTAAACAATACCAGCTCATAAATGATGTTCTGTTTAAAAAGAATTACGATTCTTTACTTCTTAGGTGTCTTGAGAAAACTGAAGCCGAAAAGGTTTTGCAGGAACTCCACGATGGACCAGCAGGTGGACACTATGCTGGAGAGACTACTGCGCATAAGATCTTACATGCAGGATATTATTGGCCCACGTTGTTCAAAGACTCATACAATTACGTAAGGAAATGCCAAATCTGCCAGACTGCTGCAGGGAAACAAAGGAAATCGTCCATGCCACTACAGTTGGTCAACGTCGAGCAACCATTCAACCAATGGGGCTTGGACATAATAGGTGAGATCGTTCCTCACTCTTCTAAGCAGCATAGGTATATCCTCACGGCAACAGATTATTTTACTAAATGGGTAGAAGCAGCTCCTCTCAAGACAGTTAATTCTGAAAACATTATTGAATTCATAGATCAATTTATCATCACTAGGTTTGGATTGCCAACGGCCTTAATGTTTGATAATGCATCATACTTTTCTGGAAATGCAATGACTGAGTTTGCATTGAAAAGAGGGTTCAAATTGAAATATTCTACCAGTTACTATCCGCAAGGTAATGGGTTGGCTGAATCAACAAACAAAAACCTAATCAGGATTATCAAAAGAACAGTCGACCAAAACCAAAAGAATTGGCACAAAGCGCTGGTAAATGATTTATGGGCAGATAGAATCACGAAGAAAGCTTCAATCGTCACTTCTCCCTTTAATTTAGTTTATGGGAAAGAAGTGGTTCTTCCAACTCACTTAGTCATTCCCTCTTTTTCTCTAGTACAACACATCGATGAGGTATCTACTTCCTCTTTACAATTAGGACAAATGGAAATAATCAAACTAGAAGAACGCCGAGAGCAAGCTAAGAAAACCCATGCTCACCACCAAGCGCTAATAAAATCCTCTTTTGACTCAGCCATCATAACCAGAAAGAACTTTCAGATGGGAGATTTAGTTTTGAAATGGGATAAGGCTCATGAAGAAAAGGGCAAACATACGAAATTTCAGAAGGTGTGGCTTGGTCCTTTTCAGATTGTAGAAGTCATAGGCCCATCGACGTTTGTGTTGCAGGATTTGGCAGGTAGAAGAGATTCTTTGCCTGTGAAGGACAGATTCTTAAAATGTATTTTCCATAGAAGATCACTCTTCTATTTTTTGTAGGATAGTTTTAGTTTCTTTTATTTATTTTTCTCTTTCTTATAAATAAAACTGGTTGTAAATGATCATTGAATAAGATTCATGAAAGAGCACACTAACTCTCTATCAGATTTTGATTTCACTTGTACAAATAGAAAAACTTTTCGAAAAATCTGATTTTTATTATTGACAAATAGAGTTAACTTTAGCCTGAATAATGATATTAGTTTCAACCTTTCGAAAAACTTTGATGAAATCTACCTTTGGTTAAAAATTGTTTTATCCCAGCACAATGAAAGGTATCATCAATAATAAAATAAATATTCTCTGCAAAGCTGTTATTTTCAAAACTCTATTATTGTCGTCCAGAGCTTTCTTAAGGAAAAACAATGACTTCCTCCCTACCAAAGGAAACCACAGCATTCAGAGAAACAATCCGAGAAAGCACTATATCTCAAAGAATAAGAGGTCTCATCACGAGCCGACTTATCATGATTACATATATTATAACTTGCTGACTTTGCCAATACTGTCTATCAAAACAGGGCAACGACTCAAGATTGTTGCAATCAAAAGACAAGGGGTCTCATCACGAGCCAGCTTGTTCAGCAAAAGTGTAAATCAAGTGAATGACTGTGTCATAATTTGGCCACCAAACCAAGACATTGTTCTTTAGAGAGTAAAAAAGGAAAAAGTGCCAAAAAGGATTTTTCTCTGAAATGTTGTAAATAACCTCAAGCAGGAAAAAGGATCATTGCTGGATAACATGGTAACCCTGTCGAGGCTATGGATGATTGCAGGCAGCAGAGGCTCTACCTATGACAAATGAGCATATTTTAAAGCCAGCATGCAGAGAAGACCTTATTTTATATTTTAAAAAGGACCGAGTAATGTCTGGTATGAATGCAAGAACTAAGCCTAGGGAAGCAGACAATTGGAATAAAAGAAGGGTTGAAGCAAAGTATCATTGGCGGGATGAGGGGTAATCTACTCTATCTGTCCATAACAAAATTTAGACATATGAAAACTTTTCTGTTTCGGAAGTGGAAATGTCAATAGAAAAGCAGAGATAACTGGTTCTTCACAGTGAATTGCCATTGTTGTGGTCAACAACAACCCCCCTCTTTGTTTAGTATTAGCAATAATATCAAGCAAAGGGGGACCCTTAACAAAAAATCCCAAAAATATTTTTATCCAAATTTTTGTATTTAACTCCCTAAATAAATAAGCTGCAAAATAAGCTGCAAAGAAGCGATGTGAAATTCATCGCATCGCATATTTTGAAAGTGCCCTTAAAGGAAAATAAAAAGGAATCACTGACGACTGATATGCGACGTCACATATCGCAAACGTTGCAAAAGCAGCACACAATGAGCAAATGAAAATTGCGATATTGCAATTTGCGATCTGCGATCCTACAAACTGCGATTTTGCGATCTGCGATCCTACAAACTGCGATTTGCGACCTGCGACGAATGAGACTATTAATTTCTGTGATACGAATCGTAAAAACCACTCATCGCAAAGTTTCTTCGGCATGATCTGTAAATCCAAAATCGAGTGCTCACCCTAAGGGGAATTAATGATTGCACGCCTGAGTATCCAAAGATGATCATGTTGCGTTTTTCCAAGAGTCAAGTCATTATGAGTGTCATGATTATGCATTCATTAGAGTTTAAAGCTTTCATGTCAATCTTTTCATCATGTCCCTTTTCCTTTGTGTAAACTGTAAGGCAGTAACTGATATAGATCTATATGCAGGAAACATCCAAGGAAAAGGGGAGAACGCCAATACTTGAAGAACAGAGAGGAGATGCCTTCGCAAATGAATTCCGCATGCAGCAGAGCCGCGGAGTCCAGAGTATCACTGCACAGACACTGATGAAAATAGACTATCCAAGACTCAGAGTCAAAGGCGCACAAAAGCAACATGTTTGCAAAAGATCCTGAAGCTCAGATTGGGTAAAGAAAAAAGAAAAACGCTGAAAAGGGATGATGCTTCAGAAAAGCCTGGAACAAAGAATGGAAGCAATTTTCAATAAGTAAGATTGTTCAGGCAACGAAATCCCTAACTCATTGAGTCATTCACACGGCCGGAAACCGAAATAGAAACAGAACAATCAGTTTGAAAGAAATCTGGGTTATACTAAGTATACACACAGCAAAAAACACCCAGCTAGAGGAAGATTTTCAAAAATATCTTCTAGGTTGTCAGAAAGAGGTGCCAACTTTTGTTATTTCTATTTTCATCGCCCGAGCGAAAGGAAAAGACAACTAGCCGACTCTTTCCAGGCGAACCTCACATTGCTAACAACATGTTGATGCCTCGAAATTCGTTGCAACAACATCGGGGAAACCACCCGGTCCGGAACTTAGTGCAGCTCGTTTTCCGTTTGGAATAGTGGCTCCGACTGGGGATAACGGGACCAGTTTCCCAAAGATTATAAGTGAACGGGATGGATGGATGATTTAAGATATGAAATGATAATAAACAAAATAACTAAACTATAAAAGAAATACAAAAACTATAAGCTAATCCCGGGACTTATCAATTCAGACAGTACAACGTTTAATAAACTATGCTTAATGACAGGCATATAGATGACACTAACAACAAGCATAGATGTTTAATCATTTGAGATTGCTCTGCGTAAGTAGTTACGCAGAGCTATAATAGCGAATTACTGTACTCAGTCATTTATATCATTGATACATACATGGGTGAAAGATAACAAATCTCAAAACATTCAATAGTGATATGAAATGAAGACTTGTTGTTGTATTACATACATGTATTCAATAATAGCAAAGTAATAACACAACAATTCATATAACTGAAAAGAGAACAGATACAGATAATAGTACCATGCAAGCTGTTTGATCAATCCAATGTATTAATCGCTATGTAGCAGTCCTTCCTTCCAACCAGAAAGCATTCCAAGCAAACGACAATAGTGCACAATTTACTTAAACAGCATTCCAAGTAAAATTAAGGACCAGTGGTCGAGTTTCAAAAAGAATATAGACCGAAGCACAATAGTGCAAACTTCAGCCTTTTAGTCTTTTACAAAATTTTACGACCCTTTCCAAAACAATGAAAGGGTCTATAAATACTATTCTAATCTAACTACTAAATATCTAAAAACTGAAAACTAAGAAATCGGCATCAACAAATATCATTTTGCATTTGGGTGATTCAGCAGTCGGCGGCGATGCTTCAGTCAGCTGTCTCTTTGCCTTTACTCTTTCGCTGACATATCGCCAGCATTGGCTCTACTTCAGGTGGAGTATTGAGTCGAGAAGTCAGCTGTGCATCATATGTGGCATCTTGGAAATCGGCAATCAGGTATTGGAGAGCGTCGGTTAGACAATTAAGAGCCGACCTTTGAGAATGCGGTTTAATCAAGAAAAGCCAGTATGCATCGGAGGTCAAGGTATTCACTCCAGCAATTAACCGCCCTTGTTCTTCCAGCTTAAGATAATTCTTATGCTCCAGCATATTCGCGGTTGTTATGTTTCCAGGTGTGCATTGTGAAATCATGTTAGCCAGATACAATGTATCATTGACTATATTGATCATGTTTTTGGAAATTGTTTTGCATCTCGATGCTGCCCTCTCTGCCTTCATTACCTGTGTTTCCCATTCTATGAAAAGTATGTTCTTGTATGTTTCACTAATTCGGGCTAAATTAGCAGCTTGCCCTTCTGGAGTATCTTGCCATTCAATATATTCTATTATTTCATCTTCGGCCTGATCCAAGTTAGTCCTGGCTTTCTCGATTTGCTTACATACTGCTGTAGATATATCACAAAGTGACTCGGCCTCAACTAGCTGTTGGCACAAAAGTCTAATCTGAGATATTAAAGCGCCGTTTATCAGAGTTGCCTCTGTTCTGAAATCTTCAATACTCTTGGCACCTTTAATACCTTCAAGCTGTGCTGAGAGCTGAACTATTTGATCCTCTTTAGATTTCATTAACAGCTCATTTGATGCTTCCAACTGTGATAATGCCTCTGCTAATTCACGTGCTTTAATGTCACTTTGGTCTATCCTTAGTTTTTCAATTTGCTGGGTTAACAAATGATTCTCTTGTTGTTGAGCCAGCAATTGTTCTTCCGCCTGTGTCGTTTTATTCTTTGCCTCTATCACTTCTGCTTGCAATGCATATACCTCATGCTCTTTAGTCTTCAAAAGAAGACTCACTTCGGATGCTTTGTCAATGGTTGCTGCTGAATAAGCTCCCGCAAATTGCAACAGCTTTGTTAAATCTTCAGAGGGACTTAATTCTCCCTTCCAGACGACATTGCCCGTGACTGTTTGCTCATTTGAAACAGAAGGTTGATCAAGCCTTCGCCTCTTCCTTGAGCGTCTTACAACGGCTTTATGCTTAGGGCTATAGAAAATGTCTAGAGGAGGGATTTCCTCTACCTGAAGATCAACTTGATCAGATGGATTCTGAGTAACTTCTTCAACGTTCTGTACTGTGGGTGGGCCGATGGTTCCTTCAAGAACCGGAGAAACAGTAATATCGGGAGTCTTTAAGGCATCTGAGTCTTTGGAGGCTTCTTTACCACTTATAATGGAATCAAATTGGTTCCATTCCTTAATCAATTCAGTATCGACAGAGATTTGCTTACTCTGTTCTTTTTCTTTTTCATTTCTCTGCTGTTCTTCGAATGCCTTCCGCTGTTGCTCCTCTTGTACTCTCCGTTGCTGTTCCTCCAATTCCTTTTTCTGCCTATCTTCCAGTTCTTTCCTTATTTTTTCTTCTTCCTCTCGTTTCCTCTGTTCTTCTATCTCTCTTTGTCTCTGTTCTTCTTCAATTTGTGCTTTTTGCTGCCTTTCTATTTGTTCTCTTCTATGACTTTCTGCCTGCAGCTTTCTTTGACTTTCCTCCTGTTTTCTAATTGTAACGGGAGGTGAATTTATTTCTGGCTGATCAGGCTCGCTTGAGGATGAAGTTGGGGTTGTAGATAATAACTTTATAGGCAAAGTTTGCAACCTTTTCTTTCTAAGTTTATTAAATTCAGTTAATTCCATATCTTCATATCTCATCGCAGCAAGTTGTTTGACTTGGCTTATTGAATCAGCACCCATGAACAGGTCGTCAAACTGGTCTTCTTGGTGAACAACCTTTGTCAGCTTAGCCTGTTCCAAGGCAATGAAAGCAGCCTTGTTCGGGTCATAGAGTCTGTTGGGAATAGAAACTAGAGATAGCATTTGGAGTTTTGCTGCTTCCTTTTCTGCATGCTTATAATTTAGCAGCGTATAAACTCCAATTCTTAAAGGAAACGATGGCCATCCTCTCTTCTTCTCCTCTTTGAGAGTTTGGGTAACACTTTCAGACATTATCTGATAAGAGATTTCTCGGGCTAACAGTTTGTCTGGCATGTATACGGGAAGAAGATGTGGCCTGGCCTTGCTTCCAAAAACTCTGATATAAGAAAAACATTCTTCGCCGAACCAATGGGCTACGGCTGGCAGGTCAAAAGAGGCTTCATAGGAAATCCTAGGGATAGGTCTGTCAAAAATAGTATAGTGAACGGGAACCATAAAACCATTGCAAATTTGGTACAAATGGTCTTTGTGAGAAGGTTTCCACAATTTACGATGATACAAATGAATAGGTGTTGGGTCATGGGTTGTCCATCTCCAACCAAGGACAGGAAACTCAGAATTAAAACAAAGGGCATCCATAATGTATGCAGAGTAATAAAAAGGTGGGATTTTTCTCTCAGTGACTCTGGTTTTGGACCTAAACTCACGAATAGCTAAGACCAACTTATCAGACAGGATAGTGGCCCAATCCATAATTATACTATTAACGGCCGCTTCCATTAAGGGAACCATATCAACATGGATATTTGCAGAATCATGAAATCCCCACAATCTACACATCATAATTCCAGCATAGCAGTAAGGTGAAGCCAGAGAGGCATTGGAGTACTTACCCAACATATCCTGTTTGTGTTTTGCTGGATTTTGCCTCCAATCTCGGAGAGGTTCGGCTGGTGATTCATTCTCTCTGGCAAATTTTTCCACAAATGCTATGTTATAGACTTGCTCGGGATTGGGCAAATGATACATTCGTCTTAAGTCGTCAGGCTTGAAGGAGTCGAAAATCCTTCCATCCTTAGAAATGAAGGTTCTATTAGTGAGAGGAACTTCTTCAATTGCCCAACGTACCACATCAGTATAAGGCAAGACTTGTTCCCTGGCTGCTATTCTGTGCAGAAAAGAGTCAGCCAAATCTTTAAGAGTTGCCTCAGACTTTCTTAATTCATCCACACTTGCCTCCGTTACTGTCACTTCTGGTTGTTCTCCTTCTAGCAAATTGTATGTCCCTTGCCATGTAGTACCAGTAAGACCAGTGCATGTAGTATCTGAGATTAAGCCTTTCCTTGAAGGTGTAGCGGCTTGGCCTGAGGCGGGTGTCGCAGTAGAACCTGCCATCTTCTTGAACTTTTTTCCCATCATATTCAGACTTCTCTTTGTTAGTCGAATTCTACACAAGTGCAAGAGAAATCGTAACAAAGAAATAACAATGACAATCCATAACGGGATAAATATATGATTTGAAGCGTGGCGAGATTATTCCTAAAAGAGGCTGCGGATCTAATGATTTGAGAAGGCACCGTAGATGTAATGATGGTGATTTTACGGCCTGCAGCTTCATAAATGACCATTACTTAAGTTATTAAACCGAATGACCCCTTAAAGCGTGTAATAGATTTTTTCAAAGGTCTAATCGTAATTGCTCGTTAATTCGAAGGGGCAAAGCTTTAAATACGCATGCATTACCTTATCCCTTTACTTAACGGCATTTTGAAATCTGTGATTTTGTCAAATCGATTTTAAATATAACTTTAATGCTTTGAAATAATTACCTTTTGGAACTGAGGTCATCATTAAGCGTCATCATATCGCATCGGAAGTGTGTGTGTGGCGTTATCACTTGGGAAAGTTCTTTAGCGAACGCCGATTGCGATATCGCATTCGGCGCGCGAACATAACCCCCAAATGTGTATCAATTGCTTTTAGCGAATGCCGATAGCGATATCGCATCGGGGAAAGGATATAAACGTCTTATGAAAATGCGTAGGATTGTACCGATTGCCGATATGCGATATCGCATCGGGCCGGAGTGTTAAAGCATTTTTCACAAGACATAGTGCCATGCCGATAGCCGATCGCCGATATTGCGTCGCATCGGGGAAAAGTTATGTGCCCTTTTGTGTGTGCATTGGCTATTGCCGATGGCCGATAGTGATATAGCATCGGGAAAAACCAAGATGGCAACCGAACATGCGATTACTTTTTTGGGCTTAACCAAAAATTGCTTATCATTTGCTCAACAAGGGTTTTTTGCATAAATTCATTTGATTATCATACCTTATTTGAACAAGTTTATTAATGCCAATTAAAAATTTTAAAAGGGACCCATTTCATATGTAAATTGTTTGTGATAAAAATGTTATGAAATGGGGGGTTGTTGTAGGGCACAACAATTGGCGATTCGCTGGCAGAACCAGTTATCTCTGAACTAACAATTATATTTACATTTTCTCAAATAGAATCTTTATAAAAGAAAGGAAATTTCTAATATAACTAGATATCTATTGATTCTAAATGAAACAGGTTTCTTCATTAAACTTCCTCTTTTTATAAATGCACTTCGAGTATTAAAATAAGTCCTTATTGGTTTGTAAAAGTAAAAATAGAAAACTTTTCCATATCAGCTTTTAAAATAAACTCCTCTATCACAGGTAGAGCCTCTGCTGCCAGCAAACGTTCATAGTCTCGGCAGGGTTACCTTTTAACCATGTTCTTGTCCATTGTTCCATTCACCTTAGAGTGTGACTAAACAGAATGAATTCAAAAGATATTCTCGTATTTTTTGAATTTCAATTTCTTTTTTCGTTTAAGATAAAAGCCATTGTCCTGGTTTGGTGGCCAGATAGGTGACAATGCCATTCACGGGTAGTAATTAAACTGAACAAGTTGGCTCGTGATGAGACCCCTTGTCTTGAGATTTCAAGCCATTACCCTGTTTGGTATGCAGTTTTGGTAATGTCAGTTAAATTATTTTCCTATGAACATGGTAAGCAGGCTTGTGATAAGACCTCTTATCTTTAATGTTTTATATTTTAGAATTACACTCTGAGTAATCAAAAACTGTTGGTGAATGGGATGAACAATTATCTTATTAAGAATAAATGGATGACAGGTTTAAGAGTTGAAGATGCTGAAGATGAATTAGCTCCTATTTTCGTATAGATAACCTTTGGGGACTAATTTCAACCACTCAAGATGATTCATAGATCTTTGTTCAGAGTGAAATTTACAAAGGTGAGTCTGTAATGCTTAGAATAAAAAGATATCTAATTTCCTAGAAATGATCTCTCTTGGTTCAGGATGCTATTTTTAAAAAGTAAATATTAATATTACTATGGCGAGACAACTTTTGTTTACAGCGAAAGGTCAATGGGAATGTCCCACATTCTTATTCCTACAAATCCTACAAACTATGAAAAACTAATAAGCTAGAAAGAGAAGGGGTTACCTCCTCAGTTAAAGAATTTCTTCAGAATTAGACCATTGACAGGGAGAGAATCTCTCACCCCTGATAGATTTTGAAGTATGAATGTGGAATGGCCTACTTTTTCACAGATTTGAAATGGTCCTAGCCACAGTTTTTGGAATTTGGAATGTTTACCTTTGTCTTCATGGGCTTTGTCCCATTTCAGGACTAGATCTCCGACTTCAAATTGTCTAGGGCTGGATGAGGCTAGATCGAAAGCTGCTTTAATGACTTGATGATGTCTTGCATGTGTAACCTTGGCTTTATCCCTTTCTTCTTCAAGTTTGAGTATTTGATCATGTCTAAACTGTATAGAAGAAGAAGGAGTTTCGTCTATAAATTGCACTAGGGCTAAAGATGGGAGAAGAAGATTGGTTGGTACGACTGCTTCTTTTCCATAAACAAGATTAAAAGGAGAGGTCCCTATGGAAGCTTTCTGTGTAATTCTATCGGCCCATAATGCAAATACCAAGGATTTATGCCAGTTCTTATGATTTTCTTCAATTGTTCGCTTAATGATTTTGATTAGATTTTTATTAGTTGATTCTGCTAGGCCGTTACCCTGGGGGTAATAGTTGGCAGAATACTTTAATTTGAATCCTCTTTTGATAGCGAAATCAATCATTGCATTGCCTGAGAAGTAAGAAGCATTATCAAAGACAAGAGCGTTTGGAACACCAAACCTGGTTACGATGAACTGATCTATAAATTCGATGATTGCTTCCGAGTTTGTTGTCTTTAATGGAACTGCTTCTACCCACTTTGTAAAGTAATCAGTTGCTGTAAGGATATACTTGTGTTGCTTGGAAGATGAAGGATTTATTTCTCCAATGATGTCCAATCCCCATTGTTCAAAAGGTTGTTCAATGTTGATTGGTTGTAAAGGGAAAGCTGGCTTTCGTTGTCTTCCACTGGCAGTTTGGCACTTAATGCATTTCCTTACATATTCATGAGCATCCTTAAACAAAGTAGGCCAGTAATATCCGGCATGAACTACTTTATGAGCTGTTGTATCAGCTCCAAAATGTCCTCCTGCCGGTCCATCGTGTAGCTCCTGCAAAACCTTTTGAGCTTCAGGTTTCTCAAGGCATCTTAGTAATACAGAATCATAGTTTCTCCTGAAGAGCACATCGTTAATAAGAGAAAAACTCTTAGCTTTCAATCTAATGGCTCTCTTATTCTTGTAGGACAAATTGGTAGGTGCATAACCATTCTTTAAATAAAAGATTAGATCTGAATATTGAGATTCGGAATCTGGTATACTTAGCTGATTGACTTCTTGGTTTTGCTCTGTATCACCTGATTCAGGAATGTTTGATGCTCCTGCTAAGATCCTGCAAAAACCTTGACCTTTAACAAATTTTGCTGGCTTTATTTCTAGATCATATTCTTGGAGGGCTGCGACCCAGTTTTCCCTCTTTTCTCCCAATTCCTTTTGAATTAATAGTTGCCTAACTGCGGAGAAAGGAACTATTACTTTAGTATGGGTTTTAAGAAGAAAGGGTCGATAATGTTTGACTGCTTTAAAGACAGCAAAAGCTTGTTTCTCAATTTCGGAATAATTCAATTCGGCGCCTTGGAAGTTAGAACTGAAGAACGAAATGGGCGCTTCCAAATTGTCATCATTCAACTGAGTTAGTACTGCTGCGTAAGATAAGTCGGATGCAATAGTATATAATGTAAAATGATTAGAAAGATTTGGAGTATTCAGGGCTGGGACATTGATTATGGATTGTTTAATATCATGAAAAGCTTGCTTTTCTTCTAGTCCCCATCTGAAGGTTGAATTCTTTTTAATCATCTTTTGCAGTGGTAGTACAATCTGTGAAAAATCTGGAACAAATCGCTTAACGAAATTAATTTGTCCTAAAAACGACTGCATCGATTTTTTATTGTGTGGAAAAGGAATTTCAGAAATTTCTTTAATTCGCTCAGGATCTACATAAATGCCATCCTTAGATACAATAAACCCTAAGAGCTTGCCTTGGTTGAGAGCGAAAAAAGACTTTTTCGGGTTAAGAGAGATACCATATGTTTTGCATCGTTGAAAAATCTGATTTAAATCATGCAAGTGATTATATCTCTTTTTAGAATATACAGTAATGTCATCGAGGTAGACAACTACTGTTCGGTTAATTAACCCTCTAAAGGCTGTATCCATAGCTCTTTGAAATGTCGCTCCTGCATTTATGAGTCCGAAAGGCATCTTTTGGTATGCGTAAGTTCCCCATTTTGTTCTGAATGTAGTTTTTAATTGGTCATCAGGGTGGACCAGCACTTGATTGTATCCTGAGAAACCATCAAGAAAAGACATCAATTCAGATCCTGCTACCGATTGAAGGATTTTCTCCATGGTAGGCAGAGGGAAGTTATCTTTTAAGCTTGCCTTATTTAAATTTCTGAAATCAATACAGATTCTGATGTCGCCGTTTTTCTTCCTGACGGGTACCATATTGGAGACCCAGTTTGAGTGTCGGACAGGAAAGATAATCTTAGCTTTTAAAAGCTTATTAAGTTCCGACTTTATCTGGCTCTCCAAATTTGGATGGATTTTTCTTAACTTCTGCTGGATTGGTTTTTGATCGGGAAGCATAGGAATAGTGTGTTGTATGATAGATGTATCATATGTTTTAAGGTCATCATACTTCCAAGCAAAAACTTGTTTGTTTTTTCTTAAAAGTTTGATAAATGCTTCCTTTTCTATTGTAGAAAGTCCTAATCCTAAATTTATATTCTGAGGAGTTTGAGCCGTTCCTAAATTAATCAATTCAAACCTAAGAGTAGAGCTCTGGAGTTTAGCATTAATTACAGGTTTAAAACTATCTTTGATGTCATAAAGGTCTTCAAGCTTTACCACAGGTTTAGGAATAACGTTATCTTGAGATGTTTGCTTCATTTGAGAATCATGCTCATCCTCTTCAATGACTTGATTGTCATAGGACTTTTCAGAGGTCAAAAATTGCAAAATATCCTCGTCATGGTTGAAAACCCTCCAGCTAGTGATGTTATCAGGAACTGAAGGTCTAAAAATTAACTCTACAGAAAATCTATCAAGACTATAGTCTTCGGAAGGGAGAAGCTTGGAAGCTACGTTGGCTAGTAAATCAGCTGCTGAATTTTGCGATCTTGGGATTGATAAAATATTGAATGCTGAGAAATGCGAAGTGAGATCTTGCACTAGCGTTTGATAATGCTTAAGGTGGCTTGAGAGGCAATGGATTGTATTCCTTACCTGTTTAACAATGATCTCACTATCGCCGAATACTTTTAAATATTGGACTTTAAGGTCAATTGCCTTATATAATCCCTGAAGTAGTGCTTCGTATTTGGCTGTATTGTTGGTGCATTCAAATTCTAATCTACAAGAAAGCATTGTCTTTTCGCCTTTTGGACTAATCAAAATGCAACCTGCTCCTGAGCCCTCGCTGGACTTAGAGCCATCAAAATACAAAGACCAAAATAAAGGAGAATCAGAAATATTTACATCCTTTTGATCTACATTAAAGCATTTGGATAAATTTGATTGTGAAAATTTTTCTACTTGAGATGTACAATGATTAACTTGAAAAGGGGAAGATTGGGCAACAAAATTGCCAAAGAATGATTGTGAAGAATAATTTCCCAAAATGTTATTGTTGAAAGCCACCGGCTGGTTTTCTTGTTCGAAATCGGTTACTGTATGAGTCATATGCTTCTCACGGTCGATCCTTATTTGATTTGGCTTACCCTTGTAGGGGAGCCACATATGTGACCAATCGGTGGAAATGTATCCATGTAGTTTCTCAGACCAGTCTCTGCTCAAAATTAAACCGTAAAATTCAGGTATGTCGGCTATCAAAATGTCTATTCTCTGTACTATTCTGGGATCAGCAGACAACCTGATAGTCACGGAATTAATTTCTCCTATGACCTGTACTTTGGTTCTGTCTAACTGTACAATGTGGATGGCTGACTTCTGGGGTTCTATGTTCAGCTTAGAACAAACTGAAGCTGGCATAATATTGGATGAAGCCCCTGAATCAATTAAACAGTTATGCAGATTTCGATTATAGATTTCATAGGTGAGCAAAAAAGGTGGGGTATGAGAATTGGATCTATCTCCAATCAGAACCGAATCGGTAGCCTCGACCATATCTGGAGGGGGTTGTCCTGAATCATTAGCAGCTTTTGAACTGGGAAGAGGGGAAGAGGGAATAGCGTTAAATTCCCTTAGGAGCAGTTTTTGCTGATGTTTTAATTTACCTAGTTCAAACATAGTTATGTTTGCCTTGGTCTTTTTCATGTCATCGACAATATTATACTCCATATGGTCAGATACCACTAGTGTTTTGGATGTTGAAGGAGAATTAGAAATTGGAGGCTGGTTTTGAGGGGCTGCTACCGGAGATTTCTTCGGAAGAACTTTTTCTTTTGGTGTGGCAGCACCTGCACTCCTCTTTTTTGTTTGAGTAGGTTCAGAAGCGCTTCTACTTCTTGTAGTAACCGGAAAGGCTTCTTCTTCATTCTCAGTATCAGAGTTTGGGAGTATAAAATCCCACATTCCATGGCATTCAGCTACTTCTTCTTCATCATTGGTCTGTTCAGTTGTTTCACCTTCCTCTTCTTCTTGGTCTGAGTCTGCATTGGATATAACATTGGGTGGCTTTGACTCAGTTTTCTTGTAAGTTCTAAATGGTCTTTTATTTGAGGTTTCGGCCACCTGTTTCTTGATATCAACCATTTCATTAGACAATGTTTTAAGGACCTTTTGTAAACCTTCCATATCATAGGGGTCCTTTGGGGTTTTCTTCTTGGAATCTTCTTTAAACGAGACTTTTTTAGCTTTTCGGTCTTCAAGAGCAGCTTTCTTCTCAAGAGCATTAATGCGCTTTTCAACAGCAAGTGCTTCTTTCATGTTTTCAGCTAAGGTAGGTTTGCCAGCCCTGTCTACAAAAATAGCTATGTTGGCAGGTAAGGCGGTAATATACCATTCGCTTCTGATTTGTTCACTTGGTTTAGAGGCGGTAGGGATTTTATTCAGGAGTTTATTAAATCTGGCATTAAACTCTTTTATTGGTTCCCTATGCTCTATTCTCAAGTTGGAGAGATCATTTATTAAAGTAGCTAAGGACCTATCATCTCCATACTTGGTAAGAAACTCCTCTTGGCATGTGTTCCAACTGGTAATTAAACCAGAAGGTAAGGAAAAATACCAGGATCCTGCCGATCCTTGTAAAGTGTAGGGAAAAAGTCTGACAACAACATCTTGCTCTGTCACTCCTTTCAAGTTAACTGCTAACATAAAATTGTTAATATGTTCTTCAGCTTGGGTTCTGTTATCTGGATTAAATTTAGGCAACCATTTTTCGGGAGCGTCTGGTAGATCATGTAATGGTCCAGGCATGTTGACTGCACCTGGCCTAGTCCATGGATCTGCCATTGTGCTAGCAACAGTGGTTGACACTACTTTCGGGGTTCCAGATGTTTGAGGAGGTATCAAAAATGAAGAGTGAATAGGTTGGGATATTGAGGCTCCTATTCCCTGATGAACAACAATATGTAATGGAGGAGTGGATGGTCGACTTTGCAGATGAGGAGATGAAATGGAGGATGTGGAAGAAAAATCTCCACTATCAGATCCTTCAGTATTTTTCTTTGGCCTTTTCCTTTTAGGTAAAGGAAACTCAGTGGGTTCAATACCAATTTTTTCGCTCTGAAGTCTGGTGAGAGGATGAGTGAGGTTGAACTGCGAAGTCGCACTACTTTCTGATATCTCAGATTTCTGTGGTGAGATGGAGAAGCTCTGAAGTTTCTGGATTAGAGACTGGACTTCAGGAGATTCAAGACTTAGTTGTTCTGAAATATTATGGGTGTGAGCAGTGGTGGTTGATTCTTCCTTTCTTTGATCATGTGCTGGTAAACCAGCATGTGATTGAGAAGGAGAAGATGGTTTGGAGGGGGAATTACTCTTAGAATGGTTTGTGGAGTTGGACCTACTTGCCATTCACAGTTGATGGCCCTCCTTCTAGCGCCAAAAATGTTGATGCCTCGAAATTCGTTGCAACAACATCGGGGAAACCACCCGGTCCGGAACTTAGTGCAGCTCCTTTTCCGTTTGGAATAGTGGCTCCGACTGGGGATAACGGGACCAGTTTCCCAAAGATTATAAGTGAACGGGATGGATGGATGATTTAAGATATGAAATGATAATAAACAAAATAACTAAACTATAAAAGAAATACAAAAACTATAAGCTAATCCCGGGACTTATCAATTCAGACAGTACAGCGTTTAATAAACTATGCTTAATGACAGGCATATAGATGACACTAACAACAAGCATAGATGTTTAATCATTTGAGATTTCTCTGCGTAAGTAGTTACGCAGAGCTATAATAGCGAATTACTGTACTCAGTCATTTATATCATTGATACATACATGGGTGAAAGATAACAAATCTCAAAACATTCAATAGTGATATGAAATGAAGACTTGTTGTTGTATTACATACATGTATTCAATAATAGCAAAGTAATAACACAGCAATTCATATAACTGAAAAGAGAACAGATACAGATAATAGTACCATGCAAGCTGTTTGATCAATCCAATGTATTAATCGCTATGTAGCAGTCCTTCCTTCCAACCAGAAAGCATTCCAAGCAAACGACAATAGTGCACAATTTACTTAAACAGCATTCCAAGTAAAATTAAGGACCAGTGGTCGAGTTTCAAAAAGAATATAGACCGAAGCACAATAGTGCAAACTTCAGCCTTTTAGTCTTTTACAAAATTTTACGACCCTTTCCAAAACAATGAAAGGGTCTATAAATACTATTCTAATCTAACTACTAAATATCTAAAAACTGAAAACTAAGAAATCGGCATCAACAAATATCATTTTGCATTTGGGTGATTCGGCAGTCGGCGGCGATGCTTCAGTCAGCTGTCTCTTTGCCTTTACTCTTTCGCTGACATATCGCCAGCATTGGCTCTACTTCAGGTGGAATATTGAGTCGAGAAGTCAGCTGTGCATCATATGTGGCATCTTGGAAATCGGCAATCAGGTATTGGAGAGCGTCGGTTAGACAGTTAAGAGCCGACCTTTGAGAATGCGGTTTAATCAAGAAAAGCCAGTATGCATCGGAGGTCAAGGTATTCACTCCAGCAATTAACCGCCCTTGTTCTTCCAGCTTAAGATAATTCTTATGCTCCAGCATATTCGCGGTTGTTATGTTTCCAGGTGTGCATTGTGAAATCATGTTAGCCAGATACAATGTATCATTGACTATATTGATCATGTTTTTGGAAATTGTTTTGCATCTGGATGCTGCCCTCTCTGCCTTCATTACCTGTGTTTCCCATTCTATGAAAAGTATGTTCTTGTATGTTTCACTAATTCGGGCTAAATTAGCAGCTTGCCCTTCTGGAGTATCTTGCCATTCAATATATTCTATTATTTCATCTTCGACCTGATCCAAGTTAGTCCTGGCTTTCTCGATTTGCTTACATACTGCTGTAGATATATCACAAAGTGACTCGGCCTCAACTAGCTGTTGGCACAAAAGTCTAATCTGAGATATTAAAGCGCCGTTTATCAGAGTTGCCTCTGTTCTGAAATCTTCAATACTCTTGGCACCTTTAATACCTTCAAGCTGTGCTGAGAGCTGAACTATTTGATCCTCTTTAGATTTCATTAACAGCTCATTTGATGCTTCCAACTGTGATAATGCCTTTGCTAATTCACGTGCTTTAATGTCACTTTGGTCTATCCTTAGTTTTTCAATTTGCTGGGTTAACAAATGATTCTCTTGTTGTTGAGCCAGCAATTGTTCTTCCGCCTGTGTCGTTTTATTCTTTGCCTCTATCACTTCTGCTTGCAATGCATATACCTCATGCTCTTTAGTCTTCAAAAGAAGACTCACTTCGGATGCTTTGTCAATGGTTGCTGCTGAATAAGCTCCCGCAAATTGCGACAGCTTTGTTAAATCTTCAGAGGGACTTAATTCTCCCTTCCAGACGACATTGCCCGTGACTGTTTGCTCATTTGAAACAGAAGGTTGATCAAGCCTTCGCCTCTTCCTTGAGCGTCTTACAACGACTTTATGCTTAGGGCTATAGAAAATGTCTAGAGGAGGGATTTCCTCTACCTGAAGATCAACTTGATCAGATGGATTCTGAGTAACTTCTTCAACGTTCTGTACTGTGGGTGGGCCGCTGGTTCCTTCAAGAACCGGAGAAACAGTAATATCGGGAATCTTTAAGGCATCTGAGTCTTTGGAGGCTTCTTTACCACTTATAATGGAATCAAATTGGTTCCATTCCTTAATCAATTCAGTATCGACAGAGATTTGCTTACTCTGTTCTTTTTCTTTTTCATTTCTCTGTTGTTCTTCGAATGCCTTCCGCTGTTGCTCCTCTTGTACTCTCCGTTGATGTTCCTCCAATTCCTTTTTCTGCCTATCTTCCAGTTCTTTCCTTATTTTTTCTTCTTCCTCTCGTTTCCTCTGTTCTTCTATCTCTCTTTGTCTCTGTTCTTCTTCAATTTGTGCTTTTTGCTGCCTTTCTATTTGTTCTCTTCTATGACTTTCTGCCTGCAGCTTTCTTTGACTTTCCTCCTGTTTTCTAATTGTAACGGGCGGTGAATTTATTTCTGGCTGATCAGGCTCGCTTGAGGATGAAGTTGGGGTTGTAGATAATAACTTTAGAGGCAAAGTTTGCAACCTTTGCTTTCTAAGTTTATTAAATTCAGTTAATTCCATATCTTCATATCTCATCGCAGCAAGTTGTTTGACTTGGCTTATTGAATCAGCACCCATGAACAGGTCGTCAAACTGGTCTTCTTGGTGAACAACCTTTGTCAGCTTAGCCTGTTCCAAGGCAATGAAAGCAGCCTTGTTCGGGTCATAGAGTCTGTTGGGAATAGAAACTAGAGATAGCATTTGGAGTTTTGCTGCTTCCTTTTCTGCATGCTTATAATTTAGCAGCGTATAAACTCCAATTCTTAAAGGAAACGATGGCCATCCTCTCTTCTTCTCCTCTTTGAGAGTTTGGGTAACACTTTCAGACATTATCTGATAAGAGATTTCTCGGGCTAACAGTTTGTCTGGCATGTATACGGGAAGAAGATGTGGCCTGGCCTTGCTTCCAAAAACTCTGATATAAGAAAAACATTCTTCGCCGAACCAATGGGCTACGGCTGGCAGGTCAAAAGAGGCTTCATAGGAAATCCTAGGGATAGGTCTGTCAAAAATAGAATAGTGAACGGGAACCATAAAACCATTGCAAATTTGGTACAAATGGTCTTTGTGAGAAGGTTTCCACAATTTACGATGATACAAATGAATAGGTGTTGGGTCATGGGTTGTCCATCTCCAACCAAGGACAGGAAACTCAGAATTAAAACAAAGGGCATCCATAATGTATGCAGAGTAATAAAAAGGTGGGATTTTTCTCTCAGTGACTCTGGTTTTGGCCCTAAACTCACGAATAGCTAAGACCAACTTATCAGACAGGATAGTGGCCCAATCCATAATTATACTATTAACGGCCGCTTCCATTAAGGGAACCATATCAACATGGATATTTGCATAATCATGAAATCCCCACAATCTACACATCATAATTCCAGCATAGCAGTAAGGTGAAGCCAGAGAGGCATTGGAGTACTTACCCGACATATCCTGTTTGTGTTTTGCTGGATTTTGCCTCCAATCTCGGAGAGGTTCGGCTGGTGATTCATTCTCTCTGGCAAATTTTTCCACAAATGCTCTGTTATAGACTTGCTCGGGATTGGGCAAATGATACATTCGTCTTAAGTCGTCAGGCTTGAAGGAGCCGAAAATCCTTCCATCCTTAGAAATGAAGGTTCTATTAGTGAGAGGAACTTCTTCAATTGCCCAACGTACCACATCAGTATAAGGCAAGACTTGTTCCCTGGCTGCTATTCTGTGCAGAAAAGAGTCAGCCAAATCTTTAAGAGTTGCCTCAGACTTTCTTAATTCATCCACACTTGCCTCCGTTACTGTCACTTCTGGTTGTTCTCCTTCTAGCAAATTGTATGTCCCTTGCCATGTAGTACCAGTAAGACCAGTGCATGTAGTATCTGAGATTAAGCCTTTCCTTGAAGGTGTAGCGGCTTGGCCTGAGGCGGGTGTCGCAGTAGAACCTGCCATCTTCTTGAACTTTTTTCCCATCATATTCAGACTTCTCTTCGTTAGTCGAATTCTACACAAGTGCAAGAGAAATCGTAACAAAGAAATAACAATGACAATCCATAACGGGATAAATATATGATTTGAAGCGTGGCGAGATTATTCCTAAAAGAGGCTGCGGATCTAATGATTTGAGAAGGCACCGTAGATGTAATGATGGTGATTTTACGGCCTGCAGCTTCATAAATGACCATTACTTAAGTTATTAAACCGAATGACCCCTTAAAGCGTGTAATAGATGTTTTCAAAGGTCTAATCGTAATTGCTCGTTAATTCGAAGGGGCAAAGCTTTAAATACGCATGCATTACCTTATCCCTTTACTTAACGGCATTTTGAAATCTGTGATTTTGTCAAATCGATTTTAAATATAACTTTAATGCTTTGAAATAATTACCTTTTGGAACTGAGGTCATCATTAAGCGTCATCATATCGCATCGGAAGTGTGTGTGTGGCGTTATCACTTGGGAAAGTTCTTTAGCGAACGCCGATTGCGATATCGCATTCGGCGCGCGAACATAACCCCCAAATGTGTATCAATTGCTTTTAGCGAATGCCGATAGCGATATCGCATCGGGGAAAGGATATAAACGTCTTATGAAAATGCGTAGGATTGTACCGATTGCCGATATGCGATATCGCATCGGGCCGGAGTGTTAAAGCATTTTTCACAAGACATAGTGCCATGCCGATAGCCGATCGCCGATATTGCGTCGCATCGGGGAAAAGGTATGTGCCCTTTTGTGTGTGCATTGGCTATTGCCGATGGCCGATAGCGATATCGCATCGGGAAAAACCAAGATGGCAACCGAACATGCGATTACTTTTTTGGGCTTAACCAAAAATTGCTTATCATTTGCTCAACAAGGGTTTTTTGCATAAATTCATTTGATTATCATACCTTATTTGAACAAGTTTATTAATGCCAATTAAAAATTTTAAAAGGGACCCATTTCATATGTAAATTGTTTGTGATAAAAATGTTATGAAATGGGGGGTTGTTGTAGGGCACAACACAACACTAAGGAGCAGATACAGAAACGGTTAGAAATTAGATTCAATTTTTAGAAATAATTTGCTTTAGTGAAAGGGCGATCATTTGAAGTCGTTCCCTAAATTTGTGTAATTAAGATTAGTTAGTTAGTAGCATTTAACCCTTCTCATGGCATTTGGAGAAGGGTCCGGAAATTTGTCAAGAAACTTGTCCTCAGAACATGCACTTTTGCACCCTCGGAGGGGGTTTTTGATGAATGGATGGATCGAGATTTATTTATGTTTGCATTTTAATGTCTGCTACTGATGTTGCACTTCTGTACTCTTAGTAGATGTTAGAAGTAGGTAGAGATAAATCATTATAGCTTGAAGTTTGTGAGTGAAATCAGTCATAAATGGTACTTTTATCTCTTGATTAATTTCTGCTCATATTCTTAGAGTGATATACACCTGATTTGTTTATATGTTAATGTATGAATGTCTGGATTACCATTTGGCAGTTTTGTACGGTGGAATCATTTGTTTGTGCTTGACATATGAACAACTGATTATGTGATATGCTGTTCACAATTGTTTTGCCTAACTTCTTATGCAAAATGGTTCATCTTGATTGATTTATATTCTTATGATAGCTGAATGATCTTTATTACCAGTTGTTGTATGAAATCTTTTTAGATCACATAATGAAAGAATTTTACCCCGGGTTAGTATAGATTAGATGTGCTGTTTTTGTTAGATTACAGTAGCATAGAGTCAGTTTAGAGTCTAGAATTAAATTAGTTTAAAATTACCTTTTGATTAGTATCTTCAAAATCTACACACACACACACACACATCTTTTAGATTGGGAAGCTGGTCCCATCATCCCCAGTCGGACCTGCTACACCAAACGGGCAAGGAGCCGCCAACCAGGTTCCCGACCGGGTGTGTATCCCCCTTGTTGTTGACCCGATTTCGGGGCCCTCAACACTTCCTCACCTATATTTTCACCTCATCCATAAAACCCTAAGATTCTGATCATTGTGCCTACCTTGCCCCATCGAACACCCTGTAGTTTTGACCTAATTTCCTTGCCCTAACTGTTTCGCTCCTCCTCATCGAGCAAAACCATTCAAAATCAAATAAAACCTTGTGCTACTATACCTAGCCTACTATCAGTTTCAATATCCAGTCAATTTGGCTAAGATCCTTACGGAGAGAGCCCTCTCCTAGCCTAGTAGGGCTAGCTACTTGGCTAAGCATGGTTTGTGGTTACACTAGAATTGCCTTTCTTCAACCTAAGGTTCAATCTAGGTGATAACATGTAGTATGTTGAATGATAATATAGTATTCAGAAGAACAGTCTCACTGGTAATAAAATAGTTGTTGTAGAAAACAAATTATATTTAAACGCCAAATTCCTGCTTAGTTTGTTTTGTAATTACAAATGTGAAATGGTTAGTAGAACAAGCCCAAAAGACAAAATAAGATGTATTCTATAATACTACTAATTTTTCTATAAATCATGAGAGTACTCATGACTATATTCTTAGGAGAATCCTGAAATCTGTGCCCAGATGCCGCCTAGAAAGTATGTAACTACTCCAAGAATAGCATATAGGAATGCAACCCCTGTATGACTGATCCATTTTTCTTGGAACCAGCGCATTGTCCTACATTTGTAGATTGATTTTAGGCATAAGAGGACATTCAAGAGGCTAGATTGGAGTCCTGGTCTGATCTTGAGCTAGCATGAGTTAAAAGTAGGGCTGAACTGTTCGTATATGAGGTGCGAATCCATATGTAAAAGGTGCTTAACATGCTCAATTTTCATTCAAAAAACCAGCTAAGATATGAGGCGTAGATTTCTTATATAAGTAAAGAGTTGGGGAGGTTCTTTAGCTCTTTCTTATGAAATACTGTTGCCAAATAGGGTCTCGCATAAGGAACAATGGACATTAGAGGGCCCTGCTGCTGCTTACCCTTTTATATCTAATTTGCATATATTCTCTTTATTCCACTGGAGGGCCAAGCCATCATCTTAACAAGAATCCTTTTACTAGTATGCTGTCTAGAAACCTTCTCCTTTTAAGGGAGGCGGGGGCAGGATTCGAACCTGTAGTCTTTAAGTCATGGGCTGGTGATCAGTCAATTACTTAAAATATACGTGAGATAATTGCATATACTCATATATAATAAATACGCCTTATGAGCCTTGAAACGGGATGAATGATTTTGACTTTGAAAGTGCACAACTACAACTCTAGCGGAGAGACGAATCACGATCGCTTCTTGACGAATCATGTTGGATGGATCAAAACAAGATTGGATATTCTTCATTACTTAAGATATTATGATATGTCATATCCTTCCTTCCTTATAACCCAATCAAGTTGATGGGAGGGATACCTTTATAGCGGATCCCCTAGAACAACTACCCCAGCTTGGAAAAGGTAACCACCAGAACCCTCGGAATCTGAGTCACCAGAGCCAGGATCAGAACATCCACGCCTCCTCATCAGGAGAAGCGAACCATGCCTTCTTATCGGGATCAAAGTCCCCCGCCCCAAAAGATATGGGACATGCCTCAAAGGAAGTAGAACCCGTGCCAAAAGATATGGAACATGCCACTCATGTGCATGCGGTTGCCAGGGCTGCACGATCAATGGCGTAAGAATCGAAGACCGGAGCCAGGCCTGATTTCTCACCCTATAAGTCAGTAAGTTAGTAAGTCAGGTAGCCAGGCCGGATACTAGAAGTACAGGAGCCAATTCAGTATAGTCACTAATATCGATCATAGGCAGGGCATAGAGTTTGTAAGCACCACTTTGCAAGGAAATAATTCTGGAAATGAACATATGGGTAGCTGAAAAATTGACCTTGACTACTTTAATTGAAGAAGTATTTAAGGGAATACATGGAAATAATTTGTAAGGAACTAATATTTCTAAAAAAATTTAGACCTCATGATTGGGTCAAGTTGAGGGAGGAAAAAATGGAAGAAAGACTGCAGGAATGCCTATACCATAAATCTGTGAACATCCTTTCTTAAAAAAAACAAGGGAAAAACCAGATAAATGCACATAGTAAGTATGACGATTGCTAAAAGGAAAATAAAAGGAAATTAACCACTATCACCACCAATAAATTCCATTGTAAACTGTAAATAATTATGATTGAATTTAAAGACGTTTAATTGTTGGAACCAGCATAAGTCTGACTATAAAATTGAGCAGATTTCACCATTTTTGAACTAATAAATATATACATCATAAATCAAATTCGTGGCTTGTGTAGCAGCCACATAGTTCACACCATGAGAATGAATTCATGATGCTTTAAAAGATAGTAAGCCATGGAGTTATAACCATTTAAAAGGAGGAAACCTTGGCTGTGTAATCCCTTTCCCTAAAAAAAAAAAAAATAAAGATTCCAGATAGGCATTAATGATCTAGGCAATAGACAATGACCAAAAAGCAACTCTGTCTCTAAATATGATACCATTTCTATTCAACCAGATGGTCCAACATATAATTAGAGGGAGACAATGATTTTTTCTGGTTTGTGGACCCCTCCCTCCAATGATTCCAAGCCGCCAATGTATTTTGACCATGCTATCTGATAGTAATGGAAAATGAAGAAAGTACTTGCTCCCATATATTAATCACTGTGGGAAATGGAGAAAGAGATGATCATTGGTTTCTTCAGCCTAGTGACATAGAGCACACCAAGTGGGGCCATAAAAGGATCATTTCATCATATTGCCCCTAGTAGGTGTGTTGTTCATTAAAAAATTCCACATAAACAGTCTAGTGTGTTGGGGGGGGGGGGGGGGGGGGTGGGGTGGGCTCTGAGATTCCAAAGAGCACGCCACCAATCTATGAGCACAAGTGGCATGTGTGTGGCATGAATAATATGATATCCGTCTTTAGGTGTATATTCTCCATGCCTAGTTGGAGCTGAAATGAGTTCGCCATCACCCTCCATAATGTGAACATGTGATTCATTCAATTTAGATATATATCCAACCCAAGGCTGGTTCCATTGATTGGGATACCCAAATGAACAACAGATTTTCATGCTTATGAAAATATGGTTGTGTTCTCTGAATCAACAATGTTGGCAATCATATGAATACCTCTGTTCTTAAGGAATTTAATAAATTCAAGAGGAAGTCAGTACATGTTGCCACAACGAATCCAGGGATCCATGCCAATATGCACATATGTGCCAAATCTAATGCACCATGTAAGGCCATTTCTGATAGTGGGAAGGGTATGTAGAACAACTTTCTAGATTGTAGATACACCTGTTCTTTTCCATGTAGGGAGGCGAATCCATTCCATATTCTGTAAGGGCCATATGTATTTATAGTGTACCACTTGAGTCTAGAGGTTGTGAGAGTTAACAATAAGCCATCCCATCTTGGTAGCAGGAGCATGGGTGAAAGAATGTAGGTCTTTCGAACCCTAGCCACCCCTCTTCTTGGGTAATGAAATGTTGCAACATCCCACCCAAATAAATGGCTTCCCTTCCTTGTATCCATTCCAAAGGAATCTGGAACATAATTTTTGTATCCGTGAAAGGATTCCTTTGGATATCCAAGCCAAAGACCACCAATACACTAGAGTTGCCTCAATGTCCAATTTAATAAGAACTAATCATCCTACTCTCGATAAAAACCTATGGTTCCATTTGTGTAATCTCTTTTCAACCTTGGGCACAAGCCAAATCCAGTCTGAAATTTTATAACAATGTGGTTTGATTCAAAAACCAAGATATTTGAGCCCATCATTCAATTGTTGTCTTAGGAATGAAATTTTTTGAAGTGCAATCCAAATTTCTTGTGGTGAGCAAGCTGAGAAGGAGATAGTGTATTTAAACATATTAGATTCCAAATCGGTAGCTGCTAAGAAGTGCATCAAAATATCATAGAGTATAGAGAAATCCTGAATGCCTCCATTGAGGAAGATGAGCACATCGTCCACAAAAAGAAGGGATATAGTACAATGAGCAGTTATCTTGAGACTGAGTAATTGCCCCTCCCTTCTAGCCTGTAATATCGATCTACTCTAACCTTCAATAACAAGGAGAGAGAGGGAAACCTTATCTAAGTCCGCGCTTAGCAAGAAAGGAGTTCGAGGCTAAACCACTAACAAGAACACTGAAGGACACACTAGTAATGTAGCACATGATCCATTGGATGAAAGATAGGGGAAGCCTAAATAAGTGAGCATCATCCCTAAGTATAGCTAACTAACTCGATCAAATTCCTTAGAGAGGTTGATCTTAAGGATGGCTCCTTTTAGCTACTTCGTCTTAATGGAGTGGAGGGCATCCTAGGCAGTACCTATAGCCTCATGTATTTGTTTATTACGTGAGAATGAAAATTTCTCAAGCGATACGTGGGTATATAGGATGGGATTAAGATGGTTAACAATAATCTTGGCAATAATATTGTAGAGGCAGTTGTAGAGGGAAATAGGCCTAAAATCATTGAATGAGTGTGAGAAGTCCACTTTATAAATGAGGGCAATGAAAGTAGAATTGATAGCCTCATACATGCACTTGATTAACGTGTAATCCTCGACAGCCTTAATGAGATCTTGTTTGATGTTCTCAAAAAAGGCTATATAAAATTCAATAAACCATCCATTTGGGCTAGAGCTTTTATTAAGTGTTATTTCCAGTTCGCCCATGGAAACAAGTTTAATAATATCATCTAACTAATCTTGGTCAACAAAGAGAGGGAAAAGCCCGACAATTCGAACTATTTCTGCAAGTGTGGCCCCAGGAGGAGCCTTCAAGAGATGTTGGATGTGTGAGATGCCTAGATGTGCTAGTGGGTGAAAGGAATGGTCAAATTGACCATCCTCGGTGGTCATCTTCCAAATGTTGTTGGTGGCCCTTATCTCCTTCGCATACTTATGAAGAAATTTGGTATTATCATCCCTAGCCTGTAACGAAATAACTCGACTCCTAAGGCACCAGGTCTTCTCAGGATCTTCAAAATTTTTGGATCTCTGAGTCTCTAGATGAGTGAAAATGTTTTTAGCTTCATCAGATGTGAATCCTCGACCTTGCTCATCCAAAAGATCAACCAACTTGTTTTCAATGTTCCTAAGAGTCTATTCTTCCCGATCTCTCTTGTCTTTAGCCCATTTGATAGATAAACTCTTTATCTCAAGGAGATTGCGGCAAAACCCTTCTACTATGGATCTCCCCTAAGAAGGTGGATGAGCATGCCAGTAATCATTGACCGATTTGATGTAATTAGGGTCCATCAACCAAGTAGAATTTAATTTAAAAGGGGCTCTAGGCTTCAAGAAGGGACCTAAAAATTCTAGGAAAATATGAGAGTGATCAAAGATGCCACCAGATCCCACCCATTGTCAATAATTTGACAAGGCTCTTACCAGGTGTTCCTTGATTAAGAATTAGTCCAATCACTTTGCGAGAGATGCATCTTCTGTTCTTCTGTTGCACTAGGTAGGTTGTATATTGTTCATGGGGATATATATCAATTGGTGATGCTCTAGAAGTTGTTCCATGGTGTTTGATAGGGGGTCCAATTGTGCATTGCATCACCAAGATTCTACATGTCCGATAGAGAAATTCAGGTCCCCACCTAGAATAAGATTGTTTGAATTACCCAAAGATAAATTAAGAAGATGATTCCCAAATTCATCTCTATTAAGATAGGGAGTGTAAACATTGATAATTCTAAAGTCCATGGCCAGGTACGAGGAATAAATGTCCATTCCAATAAATCCAACACCACCCCCAAGTTCAGCCAATCTCGATAGTGTGGGGATTGATGCCCAGTGCAATACCACCAAATCTTCCACTGACATCAAGTGCATGAAAAATCCAACATGGCTTCAGGGATTACATGAAAGATATGACCTAATCAGCCATGCCTAAGGTATCTTGTAAGAATATAATGTCAATAAGCTCAGAATCCAGTAGTCTTCTAAGAGCTAGATTTTTAGCAAGGCTAGCCAACCCTCTACAATTAAAGGAGATCCAATTCATCGGTGAGATTGGGGGAGGGTATTCGATGCTCTAAGAACCTTGTCAAGTGTAGATTGCCTGCCATGAGCCACACCCACCCTAGCCTAAATAATAGATTTAGAAATATAGGAGTGCTGACCCCTGGGAGCGTGGTGATTTTAGGATGGGAGATCAAACCAATCCCAACATGCTCAGGAGGGTGTGACACCTAAGAGCGAATATTGTAGGAGTGTGAGTGTCTAGTGGAGGTCGAAAGCTCCAGAGAAGGAGATGAGATAGTCAAACCAAGAATAGAGAGCAGGGTGGTCGAGTAGGATGGAGAGTGAAGGTTAAGAGGGCAGGTAATAGGGGAAGATGAGATGCATGGAGTGGATGCAAAAGAAACATGCAAGTGATGTGCAAAACTAGATAGAGAAATAATAGATACAAAGTAGAGTGGAGGAGGAGTACCCAATGAGCGATCGGCTACAACAGCAACCCGAGATCTTGTAATAGGCAGGGAGGGATGCTAGAGACACATCGATGATGGCATCTCAGCAGATCAGAAAGTTGTTGTCTTCGAACCATGTGACCGTGGAGTCTAGCCTTTAGTAGATGAAGGTGTTGTAGGAATGACATCAACCGTGACTTTGGAGGGTAAGGCAATCAAGATAACTAGAGTGCACTCTTTATAGAGATGACCAACCTTAGGACACCTTCTACATCTGAATGGAACCCCCTCATAATCGAGGATTTGGATGCAAGTGAATGTTCTCCAATGTGGTGTAATCTACTCCTCCAAACCCTCTCTATTGTCCAGGTATAGTAATATGCAAGCCATTGATTTTGTTGCCGGATGTAACATATGACTTGTCATAGTCCAAGAAAGTGTCCACTGTGTTCCCAATTCAATTCAAGATGTCCTTGAAACAAAAGTGAAGGGGAAGGCCTAATAGTCTGACCCAAAGCGATCCTGCACCCAATTGTTACCGCTCAAGGTCAAATAACAAGCTCCATCTCTTAAGCAACAAAGGGGCTAGCTCGATGTGCCAGTACCATGAGATAACCCATGAGGTGTATTCTTCCCTTTGAAATCTAAGTGAGAACCGTCCCCGAGCTATGGTGGCAGTAGTCGAGAGCTCCTTAAGAACATTTTCCCAAATTTCCATGACCCAACGGTGCAGACAGGCAATAATGTACACTATTCCTCTATCTCTGCCCACCAAAACCTTATCTGTTATGTCCAAAACATCCTACATTTGCACACCTTCACGGAAGCGAAGGGACGGATCCTTACAGGAAGCTTTGACGCACTTCAATTTCTTATCTTTGCCGAAGCGGGGTGCCATTGGGTGGTCTTGAAGGGAATCCTATGTACCCGTGTTATCCTTCTGAGAATGATGGTTACAGGTCTGAGGGTTCACAACCGGAATGTCAAAACAACCAAATAGAGAGGTTGACACTCCGGGGTTTGCGGAGGTATCTGGAAGTGGGGGTGAATCCAGTGTGAGTGGGAGGAAATTTGTTGTTGATACAAACCCAATCAACGAGGGGAGGGCAAAGGAGGATGACAAATGTGATGGTTCCGGAGGCAGTGAATCGAAATATGGGGAGGGTGGGATGAGGATGCAAGTAGGTGTAATGTTACCAGAGAAAGGGGAGGAGAGTAAGTCTAGTGAATCGAAATATGGTGAGGGTGGGATGAGGATGCAAGTAGGTGTAATGTTACCAGAGAAAGGGGAGGAGAGTAAGTCTAGTAGATGGGATAAAGAGCAAACAACAAAATCTTCTGGATAAATCATGCGCCATCCCTGGGGCACTGGGAATTCTGTCCAGATTCCGTCAGCAATATTAAAGGCTGCAATGAAGATACGGGTATCCAGCGTGACAGCCCTCCAGTAAAATTTTCCTTGACAAAAAATACCCTTACCAAAAGGACAGAGATGATCTGGGACCATGGTGGAATGTTGAGTCCACGCGTTGGATTCTGAATCATAAATACACATCTCCATCATTCTTCTATTAACACCTTGCAATTGGTGGTTTAACAAAGAAAAACCTAGAAGGACAGTGCAACGCCTTGTGGAAGAGTCGAAAATAATTCCACTGAATGTGTAACCAGGTAGAGGAGGACCTCCTAATCTATCAAAGACCTCCTCTATCAAAGACCTCCTCGACAAAAACTAATTTATTAAATTTGAATTATAATAAATCATTTTAATGTATTTAGAGTGATTTCCTTTATACATACATATCAATTTTATAATTTTGTATTTTCCTCTGTATTTTATAGATTTTAATCTGTCTTCTTTTTAGGTTGCTATTTTCAATATTTTTTTCCTCATATTTTAAAACTAGTGTAAATTCATTCAAATTTAAACACTACTAAGAGCTCTCAGAAATCAAATTTCTCCAAATGCAAACTTTTTTTATTGCAATAAAATATTTTTTTTTGTTATTAATAATTTGTTTTAAATGTTTACATATCAACTAAATATAGAATGAATTACACATAGTATAGTATCTTTTTCTTTTTCTTTTTTTTTTTTGTTCAGGGTCGGGGTTGAATTTGACAGCTACCACTATAACCCGCCCCTCTCCACAGGGTCAGGGTCGATTTTGACTGCTACCACATAACCCACCCTTTGACCGCTACCATTATAACTCGCCCCTCGTGTAGTATAACTAATATTATTTTTACATGTTCTTTGTTGACTTCACTTTATATGAAGTTTGATGTAATATAATGGTGAAAATTGAAGTATTCTATTTACCCCACATTGATTTTTTTCTACTACTATTGCTTAATTTATTAATGTAAGTATTATTTTATTATTTTTAAATGTAATTGGGCAAAAAGTATGGACCAAATGTTTGTACATAAAATAAAGATGGTTAATTTTGACTATAATATTATTGTGAAACATCATCTAAATGTTTACAAGATCACATAAATTATATTTAAATTTAATTAATAAACACATAAAAATATAATATTTACTATAGAACACAATTCTTAACCATGAATATTCACCCTCATTATTAATCTAATGTAAGTAAGTTTGTCAACATTTAAATAATTTTATAAATTAAGATGCATTCTACCATTTAAATTAAATAATGGTTTGATAACCATATTTAAATTTAATTAATAAGAACATAAATATTTGATACTTACAATATAGCATAATTCTTTACCATGAATGATCAACCCCTTTTTTTAGAAATTAATAGAAATTTTCTAGTATTGTTATGTTGATTAGAAATCGCTTGGGAACCCAATTACTTTAATCAAATGAGAATGACAAACTATTACAATGTCTTGCTTCGATCCTAAAGCACAACCTACACTGTAAACCTCTCCTGCTCATTGTCTTCTGTTGTCCAACACTTAGCCAATTCAAGGCCCCAACTTGCTCATATTTCCTTGCACAATCTTGGAGGAAGTTAACTCCTAAAACATAGGAGTTTTCTCCTATTTACTTGTGCAATTACCAAGGAATGATTCACCTACTTAATTGCCAATCCATTACACTCAACTAGTATACAATTGGTAATTACAATGTGCATTTTCATCCACTCCAGCTAGACAATTCGAATTCCATGCATGTTTTGGCTATTTTTAGCTCATTGACTAGTTTAACTGAGAGATCAACTGACTCAACTAGGTACTTGAGCTCAGTTGATTGATTCAAACTAAAAATAATTAAACCAGATTGGTAAATTTAGCAATCACTACATTCAAAACTATACTTTTAGCCTATAACTTGAATCTATTGAGAAAGCCTAGAGTAAACAACATCCATGTCACATAAGTTAACTGCAATCTAAGTCATCCTATTGGTGAGGAAAATCAGATCACTAAATTTGACTAAGGCACAAGTCAACTTTAACCTTTCTTACTATAATTTCTAACACTCCCTCTTAACAAAAGAGGGATTTTGCACCACCCCTATCTTGCGCCTGTGGAATTCAAAATTTTCTCTCGAAAATTCCTTTTGATAAGATATATGCATTTTGCTCCTTAGTTGGAATGTACTATAGCATGATAAATCTCCTTTGCAACAATCCTGTAAGTGATGGTACCTGATATCACTGTGCTTGGACCTATCATGAAATATTGGATTATTAGAGAGCTTGATACCACTTTGATTATCAGAATGATCCATCTCTTGACTAAAAATACCCACATGTATTTTCCTCATCCATATGCACTCACATGTTACTTGAATTGTATCCATGTATTCAACCTCTAATAAGCTAAGTGCCATAGACCTTTGCTTCCTATTATACTAGGAAATAGTTGTAGACCCAACACTAAGGATAGCACCTAAATTACTTTCCTTTTCGATGAAATTATTTCCCAATCTTAATTGGTGAATCTTGGAGCTTCACTCCCTCCCTCCTCCTGTACCATAACCAATACTTGGTTTTTCCTTTGAGGTACCTACACACTTTCTTTCCTTCCTTCCAATTTATCTTGGTAGGCTTCACCATGGATTGAATCAAATAATTAACTGTATATCATATGTTAAACCTTGTGTTCACCAAATACAACAAGGAACCCACAAGTTGTCTATAGATGGTAGAATCTACTGTCTCTCCTGAAGAAACACTCTTCGTCCACTGGTTTATAGCTAGACGTATGTCCATAGGCTTGCATGTCTCTATGTGAAATATATGAAGTATTTCATAGGCATACTTCCCCTAACTCATAAAAAAGTCCCCATCACCATGCCATCCTTCCATCCCAAGGAGGTAATGCATCAAACCCATGTATTTCATCTCAAATTCTCTCGCAAGGTCCTCCTTGCAAGAGTAGATCAACTACTCATTCCCTGTAAGTATCAAGTCATCAACATACGAAACAAAGATAATAAACTTTCCATATACCACAATGTGATAGAGGTTGGCATATACTTCACTTTTGTTGAAGCCCAATCCCCTGATATATGTGTCAATCCGAGTGTACCATGCTCAAGGCGCCTATTTGAGATCATACAAGGCTCTCTTGAGTCTACACACATGTGTCTCATTGAGAAAGGTAGTCTTCACATCCATTTGATGTATCTTCCACCCTATATGCGTACCTAATGCTAGATGGTTCTGATTGAGGAATATCTTTCCACTGGGGAAAATGTTTCCTCATAGGAATATCAATTACATGCTTCACTTTGTAAATCCATCTCGAACCAACTGCTGACTTGTTCTCTGGTCTTGATACCACGTCCCATACACTATTATTCAAGATGGAGTCATACTCTTCCACCATGGCATCAACCCACACTAGTTGAGAGATTGTTTCATCATATGAACATGGCTCTATCTCAATGAGTTATGTCATGAGAGCCATATAGCTGGTGTACCTATCTAGTGACCTTCTCTGCTTGCGCTAAGATGAAGGAGCTCCCACATGCTCCCGCGAATCCTGTCCTAATATGTCAACTTCTCTGGTTCTCTTCCTTCCCTCTCTTGAAGATTCTGGTTGAGTAGGTGCCTTCATTCGACTTCTTGTCTACTCCTTGGCATGTGGCTTCTCCAAAACATCCTGAAGCTCTACATGAGGCTCCTCCTTAGTAACTAGAAGATCCTCCTACAGTGGGATTCTCAACTTTCGCTCTAGAGAGCATCTAACAACTTTCACCTCATCAAATTTGATATCTCTCCTGACTATTGTTACCCTCAGGGAGGGAAAATACATCGATTAATTATGTGGTGTCTTTATGTATCCTACAAGGACTCCCATCTCAACTGTAGGCTCACATTTCTTCCTGTCATCCTTGGAGACATGAAAATACACAATATCTCCAAAAATTATGAAATGAGATACATCTAGATTCCTCCCAGAGAAAGCTTCTTCAGGTGTGATCATGGCAAGTATTCTATGAGGGCTTTTGTTTTGCAAATAAACTGTGGTGTTGCATGATTCTACCCATAGACGTAATGGCAACCCCTGATAATGCAACATGGCTCCTCTTACTCCAACTATGCTTCTTTTCTTCATTTTAGTCACCTGATTTTGCTATGGGTTATGGGGTGCTATCAGTTCTCTTCTAATACCCTCTCTGACACAAAATTCCTTGAAGGTGCTAGAAACATATTCTTCTCCATTATCACTTCTCAGGGCTTTTAATTTCTTACCAGTCTGATTTTCAAGCAATGCTTTTAATTCAACAAATTTTGAGAAAAAAATCATCCTTCCTCCACCTGAAGAAGATCCAACATTTTTTTGAAAAGTCATAAAAAAAATTACACACCTATGTTTTTCTATAGAGGATGTAGAAAAGGTTCCACATACATCATAGTGGACTCACTCGAAGATTTCTCCAGCTTTGCTATCTCATCCCGAGAAAGGAGATTTTACATATTTCCGCATTGTGCATCCGTTGCAGACTTCATGTTGGTTAAGGGTTCATTTCGAGAGACCAGTGGTAATCTACTACATGATATTCAAGGTCCCATGGTGTAAGTGTCCCATGCATTTATGCTATAGTTCTCCAACATCTCGACTCTACATTTCTCCCTCCTTGCTACTCAGTGTAGTGGAAGCTTGCACCTCAATTTTGTAGGCATTCTTTACTCAAACTCCAAACTATTTCACCTTCCTAGTATCTAAGCTACATGTCAAAGTATTTCCCCTTACTGAAAACGAAATCATAGCCATGGTCCTCCAATACAACTACAAAGATCAAATTCTTCTTTAGCCTAAGTACATACATGACATCTTTCAGATGAAGGTGGAAGCTTGAATCCCTCTTAAAGGTTACAATGTCAGTTAGTTTGGTACTGTGTCACCCATCATCCCCATGTTTTATGTGCAACTGGAGATATTTCTCATCTAGAATACTAAATAATTCTTTGCATCCTGTCATAGGGAATGCGACACCTAAATCTAGATACCACACACTCCCCATTATAGTTTTGGCCATGCATGCAATAAGAGTGGAGTCTAATTCAAGCTGTGAGGAAAGTGCTTCACCTCCTACTCCTCCTGAAGGCTTCTTGTTAGACTTCTTGTGTAGACTCTTTATTGCATAGTGCCCAAATTTGTGGTAGTGAAAACAATTTAAATTTCTAAGGTCCTTCTTCTTTCCATTATTCTATTTAGTCTCTAGCTTTTTTTGGGCCTTCTTACCCTTTCCTTTCTTTCCCTTCCCAACTAAGGGAAAATTCTATTCCTTGTTATATTTGGATGTTACTCCATCTCTAGTGTTCTGCTGAATTTCTTCCTACATGAGATCGGATGAGAGTCTCTCCCAATTTGGCAAGTTGTCCCTTCCATTTATAAAGTCCTAGTAGTTATGCCAGGATTTTGGAATGCCTAAGAGGGCTAGGCTCACTAGTTTTGAAGAGGGAATATTTTCTCCAGCACCTACATGATTATCTCGATACTGAGTGAACCTAGAGAGGTAATGTGCAATGGTTTCTCCTTTCTGCATGTAGATGTTTCCAAGCTTGTCCCTCAATGCCAATTTCCTGGCATCACTGATATTTTCAAATAAATTAGTGAGGGTATTCGACATAGAAAAGGGAGTCTCCTTTCCATGTAAATTTGAGACTATGTGGTCTCTCACACCCTCCAGGATGATCCTTCTGGATTTTGTGGTATCCTTCTTCGACTGGGCTAATTGTTGTGCATTTGATACTGTTGAATTTGGAATGTCAGTTTTGGTGTGCTCCAACACACCATTTTCGTCGAGCATTTCTTCCATTCTATCCTTTCAAGGTATGAAATTCAAAGTTAACTCAAAGGAATTGTCCAATCTCAATCCGTTGAAAGACATTTTCTTGCACGAAAGAAAACTACTTCATTGAATCTGCAAATTGAAGTCTCTGAAGGAGAGCTTGTATATACTCATTTTCAGTGTGATTTCTGCTTTTATACCATGTAGAAATTAATGTAAATTTGCTGCTACTCATTTTTTGAAATGAAAACAACAGATTACAAGATTCCTCTACTATTCTTCATAATGAAAATCACTATTTAGAAACACATGAAATGACATGCAACCATTAAAACACGACAAGAACATATTTATTTATAGGGGAACCCAACTGGGAATGATCCCACTGCTACTTTTCATTAATCACATGAGAATGACAAACTATTATAATGTCTTTCCTCGATCGTAAAGCACAACGCACACTGTAAACCTATTCTCGTGCTGGTTGTCATACTCTGGCCAACACTTAGAGAATTCAAGGCCCCAACTTGCTCATATTTCCTTGCAAAATCCTAGAGGAAATTAGATCCTAAAAGATATGAATTTTGTGCTATTTTCTTACACAATTCCCAAGGAATGATTCACCTACTTAACTGCCAAGCCTGTACACTCAACTAGTCTACGATAGATAGTTACAGTGTGCCTTTTCCTCCACTCTATAGGTATTTTTAATTCCATGTATGTGTGGTTTATTTTTAGTTGATTGACTAGTTTATCTAAGAGGTCATTGAGTTAACAACAATTATACTACTCACTACATGCTTGAGATTAGTTAACTGAGTCAAACTACAAATAATTGAACTAAATTGCTAAATTTTAGCAATCACTACATGCACAATTCTACTTCTAGCATATAGCTTGAATTTATTGAGTAAAGTAGTAGAGAAATTTCATGTCACACAAGTTAAGTACAATCCAAGTCATCTTGGTGACGTTGGAAATCGAATTACTAAATTTAACTAAGGCATTAGTCAAATTTAGCCTTTCTTTCTATAATTTCTAACAATTTTACCATGATATAATTCACTTCTACATAGAATTTGTTACAATACCATGGTATATCAATACCACATGCCCCAAAAACCACAGATAACATTTTGAAATTAAAACTCAATACTTACAATAAGCTTACATCATAACAAGATTCTTAACCATGGATTTTATTAAATTGTAAATATGCTTTCTTACAATACCATTTATGAGTAGGAGGCCATATGAATAACATTTTCCCAAAAAACATAACTCATCAAAATAAAAATATTTTATAAATGTTTTATTTTAATATTATTTTATAACATTTTTTAATTAAATCTAAAAGCAAAAAGGTATGGGAGATGTTTCACTGGTGTGAATGTTTGTAAACATTTACATGTAGGCTCAATTAAAAAATAAAAAATATTAAAAGTTATTGTCTAGAAACATTTTGGGTGGATCAAAATAATAATAACAAAACATTTTGTCTTGGTCAAATTGCATAAACTAAAACTAAAAAAAAAAATTAATAATAAAATTAACCTAGATTCATCTTAACTCTGGATCTAACAAGTGCCCAGAGAGATTAAATCCCTTGAGATGTAAACATATTTTAGAACGAAAAGATATTTGATCACTCTCAATGCTAAGAGGTCCAGAGTTAAGATGAATCTAGGTTGGTTAACTTCAAATGAAGAAGTTGTAAAAATGAAACAACACATGGGATGCATTCGTGGAATGAAATGGGTTTCAAATTGTAGTTGTTCCTAATAATGAATTTCTCTAGGAGGAGAATACTTTTACTATTGATGTTCAGGAAGATCAAGGTAGAAGCCTCAACCCTTCAAGACTTAAGGGTTTCAACATTCCCAAAGAAAACCATGAGAAAATAAAATAATTAAGAAAGGGTAGAGAGAAGGATATGTCAACTCCATTGCCTATTCCTCGATAATTTACAGGATGCATGGCCAAAAAATAACAACTATGAAATGGAATGAAGAAATTCCATTTCCTTCCAAAGAGTTCCACTAACGAGATGTAGATAGACATGGAGAAGAGTCATAATAAATAGGAAGGGTTTGTAGTTCTCTTTGAAACCAAGCCTAATAAATTGATTCTCTAAACATAAAAATTTTGAGCACCATGATAAAAAAAATATTTAGAACTTCTACAATTATAGGTGAAACGTTTTTCCACGATAGATAATATTTTGAACTACTAAAACAAGCAACATTTTCAAGTTCCCTTGATCACTAAACTTTCCTGAAACTTAAAGAAAAAGAATAAGAAAATTAAGAGACTTAGGAAGAGCGCAAAGAATTTACAATACGAGATATAATAAATGTCACATGGTTCAGGTTTGAGTTCGGGTTCGGTTTGAGTTCAATTTTTTTGATGAGGTTTTCTATTAGATTCATCTATATACATAAACATACATTAATTTAAAATGAATTATAGGATAAAATAGTAATAAATCAACATCAATAAACATAAAGTATGCTATCACAAACTTGGAAACTGCAAGGATAAAATACAAGCTTGAGTTGTGACATGAAGTTATGAGTTTTGATCTATGGACTTGGTCATTGGCTATGAGGTTCGATGAGGTTCATCGAACCTCAAAACATCTTTGAGGTTCGCCAAAATTCGAACCTCAAGGTTAAAGCTCGACAAACCTTGTGACATAGGATATAATATTAAGAGTGGAAATGTAGTTTTGAAGAAATAGAGTGTTCAACTATAAGAAGATAATACAATATTGACATGAGAGAATAAAACTCTACTCAAACTTCCTAGGAAGTGGTGTAAAGAAACTTAAATCTTCCCACTACACAAGGTAAAGGGATAAATGTTCTAATGTGAACATAGTAATAATCTACTAACACAATAAAATTTTATCAAGTTTGTTGAGTTTTGAGAGTCTTTTGGAAGGAGCATCAACCACGGGTTTTACTTGCATGAGAACGTGTAAGGTATCATCCATGGGGATATGTTAGGACTCCATTTTAATGCTATTTTCACCATCAAAATACTCCTATTAACCATCTCTACCCTTTTGCTTCACCATATTTTCCCATTTTTTAAAAGAGAAGTGTCATTTCAAGCTCAAAAGTTAACAAGTTATTAATCCTAATTAATTTCCATCACTTTTGATAGATTAATTTTTATTTTGTTCAATTTTTACTCATGGTAGTTATGTTATCTCTGATCATGAAACTCTTGTGAAGTTTCAAAAATTGTCCTCATGGTCTAGCATACCAACTAGCTCATAGTGATGAATCCGCCATCTTGGTTTTATTTTTAGGAAATTCAACATGGTTCAATGTTAGTTGGATAAACTCTAGGGTGCACATGGGTCGTGCCACCTCATGGTCAAAACAATTGTCAAACTACTCCCAACAAATTATATAGTAGTCAAGTAATGGATGGGATATTAGGCAACAATGAAGGGAAATTCTCATGAATTATATCTCATGAGAATATCACAAGGATTAAAGATGTACATATTATTTTTACTCGGGTTAAAGAATATGATAAAATCCTTACAACTTGATCAATTATGTGATATCCACAATGTAGGGGATTCCTTAAGGGTTTGTCTACATCCTTTCTTGTTTAAATATGTAAAATGTATTAAAAGTAAGAGGGTAATGAGTAATAGGTAATAGATAATGACTGTAATTCATTAGTGTGAAATCCACGAAGGGGAATTCAATTACATATATGTAATGTTGGACCTATGATTTCATTAATGTAAATGATGTGGTGTTGATGTTTTGAGTAAAGTTCATGTGTATACTTCATTTCTACTAGTATAAATTTCCAATAGCATGATCCAATTGAGAAGGTCCCTCAATTTATCAAATGCTATGATTAATAAAATGTGGTTAGCATAGATAACTATATTTTTTTGTTTGGCTTGAAAGATATATTTTGTTTTTATTCCATAGATTATATCATTGGTGCACTATTCCATATATTATATATCATTCCACACACCATATATCGCTTCATAAGTATAGTCGATTTATTATTTATACATTATATTTGGTTAAGTATAATTCATTATATGTATTTAAATTCAAATATACAGTTTGTATTTCATGGTTGGCATGATCACTAAAGTTTCCTCAACCAATGCTATAGCTTCCATTGTTTAGTACAACCTTTGAGTATTTTGAAAATGTTTTTTCTCGTAAGAAACTTCTTGTTTATGATTGTGTGATATTTTCCATCGAGAGAAATTTCCATTGAATATTAAAAGAATGAGATGATATTTACTCTTGATTATATAAACATTTGAGTTGTCATACAAATGAAAGACTGTAATCTACACTCAACAAGGTATTTATAGGATATCAATCTAGTGAATGAATATGAAATATCTCCATAGAAATTTCAGTTTATGGTTTTGGTGTCTTACATTTGAATTCATGAATTGTTTACATTCCTTTCAATAGCAAGTGTGTGTTCCTCTACCAAGGTGAGGCATTGAAGGTTGAAGAATGAGAGTGCTTCTTAAGGAATCACATAATAATTTGATTTTTTTGATGCCCAACTAAACAATATGATCAATGCTTGTAAAACTCTCTGATAAACATAATCCCAATGATCCAACAAAATCTATTTAGCTTTTTATTTTATGTCTAGTTGGATTTTATAGCAAGTGTGTTTCGTTGGATAGATCATACTACAAATGAAATATAATGTTTGTATCTAACAAGTTTACAAATCCTATATCAATAATAAAACATAACAAGATTTATACATAAAGTTGACTAGCATAATGGTTAAGGATGGAGTTGATCGCTCCCTCGTATGTAGGATGAATATACAAGACAAGGAGGAATTGGTAGTAGGTGATCATATTTTGAGATAGACAGTGAAACTAGTTTAGGATTCTTTGCTATATAATAGGCTCTAGTTGACAAAGGCTATGGATTTTCATGAATTGTGAGCTACATGCAATAATGTCCATCATCAGAAGGAAGACATGAGTGTAATGCATGAATATTCGGAAGGAATACCCAAGTTTCTCTCCGTGGTTGAATGATCAATATGTTTTGGTAACAAGGTTTAGATATAATTTAACTTGCATTCTGAAGTGCAAGGTTTTCACATGGGAGATTGTGACTCTCAGTTGCCACTCTACACCGATGTTTGTTATGGGTTTCCTTTATTTCTTCTTCTAAGGGAAATGAACTGGGGGTTGGACTTTGGAGTAGGTGTTTAATCAAGTCATCCTCATCCTGTTGTCTTCCTTCCATGGTTGCTTCTAAAGTATAATGTTGGGTGGAATAAACTTCATCTTCTTCCTCCTCCTCCAACCATAAAGGTAAGTCATGTTCTAGAGAAGGTTGAGTAGGAGGGTATAGGACTAACTTCTTGGACATATGATCATTCTTGATGGTCATATTCCTAACTCTGCAGCTAATGTAAGCATCGACAGTGGCCAACCATGGCCTCCAAAGGATGAGAGGGTAACTAGTAAGCTTAGCCTTAGGCTGGAGAACTAGGAAATCTCCAGGGTACTCCCAAGAGTCAATGGGGAACATCACATCCTCCACAATTCCCTCAGGGGTTACTGTGGAACGGTCTGCAAGTTGCAGAACTATTGTGGTCCTCCTAAATGAATATTGGAGGTTGAGGTTGAGAATAGTGTCCTTGTTCATCACATTAATGGAAGCCCTAATATCGATAAGAGTGTGTGGAAAAATGGTGCCATTGATGTGCAAATCTACTACAGGGCTTCCAGAGTCCAAATATTTTGGATAGATTACCTACCCTAGCATTAAGTCGGACAGTTTCCCAATTAAATTAATGGTAGGGGCATCCCTTTTTCACCTCCATGGATGCTTGAATCACTTCTCATTAATCAACTTATTGTAAATAGGAAGATATTTTATTGCCTAGAGAAGTGGGATTTTTACACATAGATTTTTCAATTCTCCCAGAAGTTTAGTTTCTTCTGGGGTAGGTTGGAGTGGCTTGGCTAATATTTCAAGAAAGGGTGGATTTACTTTAAGATTTCTTTCCTCTCTTTCTTCCTCAACCTCCCTAGGTGGAGGTGGAGGTTGGTTGTCTGAGAGAACTCTCCTACATATCAGGTTAATCTCCCGGATTTCCACAACATAAGATGGGTATGATGTCTCTCCAGTGTATACCTGCTTAACTTACCTATTGTTTGGGTTTGGATTTGGATGGGCAGGCATTTGGGTTGCTTGGGTGTATCAGAGTGTAGGAGTTGTGGTTGGGTAGGTGGTGGAGGAAATAGAGCTGGAGCATTGTTGTATTGGGGCCTCCACCCTTGGAGCAGTGCATTCCACTGAGTTCGTGGTGGAGCATAAGGTTGAAATTACTAGCTAGCTGAATGGGAGTGATACTGAGATGAAAAGGACGAAGGAGGGGGTGTAGACCAAGAAGGATGAGTAGGGGGTCCCTAAGAAGGTATGGTTGTAGTTTGGTTGGGGTTGTAATATGCATGGGACGACCCTTGAATGCCCTACTGGTATGGTTTAGGTCCATGAGGTCTCCTTTAGTTAATGTAGCAAAGCTGCTCAGTGACCCCTTCAACTCCTTGATATACAACTTTGATTCTGGGAAAAGAAGGGCACTTATTTATGGAGTGGTTATCTTCATAGACCGAGAAAATTTCAATAGAGTTCAATGGACATTCATTCCTAGGATGCCTCCTGGTGCATCTAGGACAAAAAATATCCAAGGTTCTTCCTGCTTCCTCCTACTTCCTCTTAATGTGCATGATGTCCATTTGCAAGGCAGGGGTTTACAACATCTCACTTTTGAAATCTTCCAATATGCTTCCAATTTCACCCTTGATGGATGAGTTGGAAGACGATGTACTGACCATAGGTTGACTACCCCTACCCTTTTTCCTAGCTGCCCTACAATGCTTTCTAAAGATAGTCTTGATATCCTTATAGAGTAATTGGTAGATATCTCCACCTCCTAGCAAATGTAAGGTATTCAGAATATCTTCTATTACTCCCCTAAGCAGGACCAACTTTAGTGACTCAAGGTCAAGTGTACACCTAACTCTTTTGTAACTAAGCCAAAATCTTTCTTCGTAATCCTCTAGGGATTCATCATTTCCCAAGGTCATCCTGGAAATTTCTTCTTTAGTATCCTTTGACTGACAGTAGTCTTGATATTTGTTGTTAAAGGCCTGCTACATATGGGCCCAATTTTTGATTCTATCTCCAGGTAAACCCATGAACCAACGCAATACTACATCCTCGAGGATAGATGGAGATAGTTTTAACTTTTTCTCATCATCTATATAGTGATAGGTTCGACATATAACAACAAACTCAAATAGGAAAGTGTCGGGGTCCTCTGTGGTCAGGCCATGGAAATGAGGTACGGGCTAAGGGGCTAATATTTTTCATCTCAGTCTCCTCATTAGCTTCCCTGATGGGGAAGGCGCCCTCAACTCTCTCCCTATTCCCTCTTTCATTTCTATTTTCAACCATTGGTTCAGTAGGAATAGGTTCTTCTTCTTCTTCTTCTCCTATAGGTTCTTCAAATATGTCAGGTTGCTCACCTAAGGGTTCCTCCAGTTCACAGCCACCGAAGAAGAGGGAAGGTTGGTTGTTGGATGTAGTGGGGGTATTTGGAAAAAATTTCCTAAGTTGTCCCTATTCCTACCAGGCATGAAGGTATATATATATATATATCTATATATATATATATATATATATATATATATATATATATATATATATATATATATATATATTAATTTGGAACAGAATTGAAATTGTTGATTGAATGAAAATTAATGACAGAATGAAAAAGCTATTTGCTGAATTAAAATCGTGCTTGCAAAATGGAAAGGAAAGTAGACAATGCAAAATGAATGAAAGGAAACAACTAGATTACTTTTGCAGAAATAAACTAATGGCAGAATATTGAAGACAAGAAATACAAGAAAATAAAACAGTAATCACATTCTACTCAGACACCTCCCTAGAAACAACACCAAAATGTGATGAGCACCCATATTGCAAGAAGGATGTTGCAACTCCTAGGCTACCAACTTTACTTATCAACCTAGGGTTCGTATAAACTTAGAGGTGACAGTGTTGTATGCACAAGTAAAAGTGATGGTCCTGCCTATTGTCACTGTTCAATTGGAGAGAGACCACTAGGGTGACAAGCTAGACTTCTATGGAGTCAGAAGAAGCTTCATTCTTTGATGGAAGAAAGGTAAATCTACTTCTAAGAGAGTTACTCTACTGCAATAGTTGACATGTGATGCTAAATCACACCATTCCCTATTTAACCATTTAAGAAGCTATGCTAGGCAGTAATGCTAAATCAACATGAAAAAAATGCTACTATCTAATTTGTAGAAGTAAGTAGCATCAAACAACACTAATGTGCAAGTAAAGAGACTAAAGTAAACCTTTTTTTCTTTTAAGGTCTTTCTATGCAAAATCAAGTATGCAAACTAATTGTTCTTATGGATGTGGCAGGTGGAATAAGGATCTTTGAGGATTACATGAAGGGTTATGAAATGGTTGGATGGTGTGGAGGACCCCTAGGATGCTTTTGGTGACTTACTAGAGGTTTTCCATCAATTCGGCCTCAAAACAGGCTGTTTCATGAAAACCTACAGGATGATCCTATAGGAATTACAGGAAACCTACTAGATACAGATGAGAGCTAAATGTGAGGTGTTGGAGGTGATGGGAGGCTTAGGAAAGGTGCGTGATGGGTGGAATGAGTGGGAGAAGCTCTAGTATCACTCAAGAGTCAATATCCAAGATAATAGATGGCTAGATTCGCTTAAGCGCTCAATGTGCTTGGGAGAATTTCTTTGAAAAATGATGGAAAACTAGTGAAGGTGATGGCGAAAACAAGGGATGGCTAAGGCGGATGAAGTGGAAGGTGGCTACTAGCTATGAAGTCTTAGCATCCTCCTAAAGCACCTACTCTTCATAAAACATGTGTGTCTTCCCAAAAGGCTGTGAAACAAGATACATTTTCATGATCTAGAAAAGCAGAATTAATGAATCAACTGCCTATACTATGCATGAAGAAAGTTGTTGAAAGGAATGAAAACATGAGTGATATCTACTGCATAAATGGAGATGAAAAATATGAAAATGAAATATACCTTGCAAAACTAACCAAATACTAAATTAAAGACAACAAACTCCAAATCTCATAAAAGAACTAGAGATCTATGTTTTTGGGGCTGCTTAAGGGTCCCTTCCTTAAGTCATGGTCTGACAGGGAGGAAATGAGGCTGAGAAACCTGCAAAAAACCTTGTGGTGATAATTTTTCTCCTTGCTAACCTACTACTTGAAATAAGGCACAAATGGAAGCAAACTATTAAACAACCAATCTAATCTACACTACTTGTAATGGAGATGCATCTAAAAAGAAAATTAACAATGAAGCTATGAATCTACACTAAACATACATGTACAATAAAGAGGTGGGCCATAACCCAAGAGCTTCAGCCTTCTGAGTTAACTAAGTGCTGGCTCAAAACAAAACTCATTCTTATTACCAAAACAACAAATTACATGAAGAGAAATTTAATAAGTATTGCAGCTCTAAAATAGCTTAGAGTTTTACAATCAAAATCTAAATCCTACTGAGGTCCTACACCTCTATACTTATACATCTAAAGTCCCCAATGAATTCCTTAAAATTATGGAGGATTCGCTCCCAAACTCGAGATAAAATGGTGCTTTGTCTCTGACTTGCGTGACTGCCTTCTAGTCCTCATGATTTGACTATTTTCACTCCGAGATAATGTGATGAATGGAGGGATATTCAAATGGAGGAGTAGTAAATGAGGAGAATTTACCTCCTATAATCCCTCTCCCTTGTCCCATTCAAGTTTTGACCTTAGTCTTTGCCAAAATTCCTTGCTTTTCTCCTCTAATCCTGCATTCAATGCATATTAGTCCACAAAGTATAATATCCAACTCTAACTCACCTCATAAACAAAATATAATAAAAAACTTGTAATAAGTTATGAGAAAAGTTGGTTGGACTAAGCTAGGAGGTGAATTATGCCCATATAATTACCCAAATATGAGGTTCATCAAATCCCTCAATTAGATGTCAAACGCAATGATGCCAATTAGATATCAAGACTTAAAAGCAACTTATACCAATCACAAGATCAAAGATTTAGAGCTTAAGTGTAGGAGTGATTTTAGTGAAAAATTCAAAAAAGAATTGTAAATGTAGAATGAGACAAGCAAGTGTTAGATCTCAGAAATCAAATCAGCAGTAATACTTCAGAAAATTTCAGCGCTTTACCAGACTTATGACAATAGTAAGAAAGTAAATTTAGATCATAACATTTACCCAACATATAAAGCATAAAAAATTCCAATGGCTAGCAAATGTAAATTTATGTACTTAGCCCACTTTATGATGATGTATTTAGTAATATATCACATATGAAACAACTTATTAGGGCAGTAAATAAATCAGCATATCAGTAAGCTAATGATCTAAAACTGATGCCCAAGATGCCCAAAAATAGAAAAAAAATTACCAAAATTGAAAAAATAAAATTTTAAGCCATCTTTAAATGTACGATTCAGAATAATTGCAGACTTGATTCAATAATTTACGTAATAAATTATAGCAAGAAAATTTTTAGATATAGGCTAGATCTAATTCCCATCACTTTAATCCCTTCCCACTCTGTTTTAGTTGTCTCCCAACAACAGGGTATGGGGGATAGTCCCTATCGAAATGAGGTGAAGGAAAATAAGTTGGGAACCAACTTGCATGGGAGACACAAATGAATGACCTAGCTACTCGGTAGAATTTTAGCAAGATTAATGATTAGATGAGATTTAAAGCATGTGACCAATTCCTTATGGATTCACAATTATTTATTAATGTAAAGTAATGCATAGTAACCGTATGGACACCCGCTACTTGAATGATCGACTAACCTATATGATGTGCAAATCCTAGAATCTATGTGTGATTTAATGATCTCGGTTATGTTTAATTATATGCCTAGTCTAAGTAGAACCTCTCCCTTAACTGTATGGAGAAATAGTCTTCAGGGTAGGTTGTGAAATGGAATCCAACGGGACGCAGGCAATGACTTGATTAACGATACCTCCCCTTGTGTTCCACCTAGCCATTGCTTCCGGTTCTATAGAGACTATGGCTCTAAAGACTGCAAGGTCACTTTGTTAATGTTGGCATTATGATTCTGGTATGGCTCTATGTTACAGATATTGTACTTGATGGCAACACCCTCAAGTGGCAATGCTCTCAAAATGTTGGAAATTAAGAGGTACGCAGGTGAATGGTTCAAAGCATGCGTACCCGCAGGTACTCCAGCCAGAAAGTGCATTCATACACGCAGGTCACCCGTTCATGAGGTGCGTACCCCCAGTTCACTCACTTCAAGGCAGAGAAGCGCGGTCACGTGGGGTTTCTAATGTTTGGCCCGTGGTATTTAGCCCGCCGTTCTTGATTCTATGGTTTTGGCCCGTGGTATTGTTTTATATTATTATTATTATTGAGCCCCATGTTTTTGGGCCCCTTGTATTGGTTATCTATGGTATTGATCCATGATTTTAGGAAGAGCTTGCCTATATAAAGCAAAGGAGATCACTTGGCCATTGTATCGTTTTGCAAATTGAATATCTTAAGATCTGAAATATTGGGTTATCGGTTTAAAAGCTTGATCTATATAAAAGTGAAGTTGAAGGTGAATCCATGAAGGGTGATCTCTCAGGCGCATGATCAGATCTGGGCATCTGACTATTTCTGGCACACTGGGGAACTGCCAATTTGGCCCCAACCAGAAGTACGCAGGTGATCAACAGTGCAAGTGCGTGAGTACGCACAGCAGAAGAAGGCACACTGCGTGGGTACGCAGAGTAGAAAAAGGCGGAGTGCGTGGGTACGCAGTGCGACAGAGGTTCAGGTGCGTAGGCACAGTGAAAGAACATAGCCCTTCAGAAGCCGCAGGTGTGTAAGTACGTGACGCGATAGCATCTGTGGGTGTGTGGCTACAGTAGCAGTACGCGGCGCGATAGCATCTGTGGGTGTGTGGATACAGTAGCAGTACGCGGCATGATAGCATCTGTGGGTGCGTGGCTACAATAGTAGTACGTGGCGTAATTGAAGAAACAGTGCATGGGTACGCGGCGCAGTGGAAGGCTCTCTTCGGGTATACGCAGGGGAGCAGAAGGTGAAGTGTGGATACACGCAGGCTAGAGAAAGAAAAACTGCGTATCTGTATTAAGGCATTTATATGACTGACTTTTCTCTGTTGATAAGGTGTTCTGGGTTTAGTTTACTATTTCTATTGATCTGGTTACTGTAGTTGACTGGGTGATTTACTTGTACTTGATGATCATTTGATGTTCATGGATCCAGTCTGAAAATTTATAAAAAGTGGTCCTTGAAAGAAAAGAAGTAGGGGTTTGTATCTCCCTTCCAAGAGAGACTGGAAAACGAGAGAGAGTTGTAGCTCTTTGCAGGTTGCAGCTTGCGTACTGGTAAAGGACTGCACTAGTACAAAATCATTGTAAAAGGAGTTTCTAATTTGAAAGAATATAGAGACATATTGCAGCAGGTGGTTTTCACCCACATTGGGTTTCCACCTTATCTCTGGTGTTCTTTGGTGTGACTATCTGTTTTTCTTGTTCATGCTCATTATTTTATGGTACTGACATGCAAAATAATTCAAAGTATAAGTAAGGAAGATTTATTAAAAGAACTTGATAATACTGATTCACCCCCCCCTCTCAGTATTATTTCCAACAATTGGTATCGGAGCAGGTCCTTCAGAGAAGCTTGATCGCTTGAAGGAAGATTAATCATCATGAGCAATTACGAGAGGGAAGCATCAATCAGGCCACCAATTTTTGATGGGACAAACTTCAGTTATTGGAAGGTAAGAGTTACTGCCTATCTTCAATCTGTTGGTACAAAAGTTTGGGATATCATAGAAACAGGCTACACTTTTCCTTCAGCTACTCCTACAGATTCGGCCGAGAAGAAGAAATATGAAACAAATGCTAAAGCAGTCAATACTCTGCTGGGATGTTTATCTCAAACAGAATTCGTAAAGGTTACGCAATATAAATCCGCAAAGGAAATATGGGACAAGATTGTCTTGAGCTACGAAGGAGATGAACAGGTAAAGCGTGCTAAACTTCAAACCCTCAGGATTCAGTATGACAATCTCAGAATGTATAATGATGAAAGTGTGGCTAACTATTTTCTTCGGGTAGACGAGATTGTTAATTGCATGAAAAACTTTGGTGAAGAAATAAAAGAGGCTATTGTGGTTGAAAAATTTTTGAGATCATTGTCACCCAAGTTTGAATCTAAAGTGTCTGCAATAGAAGAAAAGGAAAATCTACGAATTCTTACTATGTCTCAACTACACGGAATTCTAACTGCCTATGAAATGAGAAAGGGAGGTCCATCAGACAGGAGAGAAGCTGCTTTCAAGGCTTCAGGCAAAGGAGACTACTATGAAGCAAGTCACGTGCCAGAAGAAGAAGAAGAATCAAATTTTGTCAGAAATATTCAACGGGGTACTGGAAGGTTCACAGGTAAGTTACCTTTTAAATGTTTTGCTTGTGGAAGAGTAGTTCATTATGCTGCGAAATGTCCACATAAGGACAAGATTGAGAAAGTAAAGGAACCTGCTCGATGGAACAAGAAACAGAATGCAAATAAGAAAAGCTACTACACTCATGAAGATAGTGATGGTCTATCAAATAGTGATGAAGATGAACGAGGTAATGACTATAAACTTTTAATGGCATTTGAAGATGATGATTACATGGATGTTATAGATTTGGATAGCTTTCATGAAGAAATTTCTAGACTCAAGACATGTATAGAAGAAAAGAATATTATCATTGATACTCTACAATTTCAGATTGATGAAAAAGAAAAATATCTTGAAAAGTTAGAAGGTGAAATTGTTGGTCTTAGAAAAGAGATTGAGAAAACAAAGGCTATTAATCTTAAGTTTGTCAAAGGATCTGAAACTCTGGATGAGATCATCAATGTACATCATTCTCCACTAAACAAGACAGGTCTGGGGTATAATGGAGAAACTTCTCAAGCATCCACCTCAAAGAGTTATCTTGATGCAGCAAGGAATGAGCAAAAGCGCAATGGAGATCACCAGGTAAAGCAGGGACCAATTACATCAAGAAAAAACAAAGACTATCAGGTAAACCAAGGGCAATCCATCTTAAGGATGAACAAAAGCTATAACCAGCCACAGGTAAAATCTTCTCAATTTGCTTCAAGAATGAATGACAACAGAAATTACAATCATTTGGCCAGAAGATTTGATAACCGTAGAAGTTTATTCAATGGACAATGCTTCTCTTGCCATAACTTTGGTCACAAAGCAGCTCAATGTGTTGCATATAAAACAATCATGACTAGAGAAGCTCAAAAACAAATAAGTATGATCGGGATTACAAAAAGGACCTATAACAACTTTTCAGCTCTTGAAAATGAAGTTGAATGTTCTATTTGCAATAACTTTGGTCATGAAGATTCTGAATGCAGGAGCAGATTTCAGCAGACAAAGGAACAAGCCTCAAGCACCAAAACATGGAGAATAAAGGAACCACAAACAGAAAGATGTGGGATAGCATTTTATGCAGAGGGACAGGAAAATCTATGGTACATTGACAGTGGATGTTCGGAGCATATGACAGGTGATAAAGAAAAACTTGAATCATATTCTGCTTTAGAAAAGGGAAAGAAAGTTTCTTTTGGAAATGATACTCCTGCAGCTATAAAAGGAAAAGGGACTGCTCAGTTAAAAGAGAAGGTCAAAGTTGGAAATGTCTTGTATGTTGATGGATTGAAGCATAATCTTCTGAGTGTTAGCCAGATGTGTGATCAAGGAACCGAGGTGATATTTAGATCAAATGGATGTCTTGTTCGTGATCTTGATACAGGTAAAACAATGATCAAAGGTGAAAGAACTCCAAATAATCTATACATATTTGAAGAAGGAAAACAACAATGCTATCTAAGCAAGGATGATGAAAACTGGTTATGGCACCGGAGGTTGGGGCATCTAAGGTTTTCACAAATAAGGAAAGCATGCAAATATCAGGCAGTTCGTTGTCTTCCAGATATCAAAATTCCAGACAACACCATATGCAAATCATGTCAGTTTGGAAAGCAAACCAGAACTAACTTTCCAGAGAAGGAAGGATCAGCTAGCATGCCTCTTGAGCTTGTTCATACAGATGTATGTGGACCATTCAGGAAAAGGACACCTCGAGGAGAAGAATACTTGATATTATTCATTGACGATTTCTCCAGGTTTGTCTGGTTAGGACTTATGAAGCACAAAGACGAAGCATTCGAAAAATTCAAATCCTTTAAAGCCTTGGTTGAAAATGAATCAGGATACAAAATTAAATGCCTCAGATCCGACAGAGGTGGGGAGTTTACCTCAAATGAATTTTTCGATTTCTGTGCAGAACATGGGATAAGAAGAGAATTCTCTACAGCTAGAACTCCTCAGCAAAATGGAGTAGTGGAAAGAATGAGCAGAACAATCCAACAAATGGCTCGTGCTATGCTTGATGAGTCTGGAACTCCCGCAACTTTCTGGGGTGAAGCTGCATATGCTGCGGTTGTTATTCTCAACAAAAAAAATGTCCGGGTGAACAGCACTCAAACTCGTCATGAGCTCTGGTTTGGTGAGACTCCTTCAGTAAAGCACTTCAAAATCTTTGGCAACAAATGCTATATTAATAATACTGATGAGGAACTTGGCAAACTTGAACCTAGAGCAGATGAAGGCATTCTTCTTGGTTATTCTCCACACAACAAAGCATACAAGTGCTACAATAAAAGACTTGGAAGAATTGTTGACAGCATTGATGTAGTGGTTGATGAGAAGGGATACATTCCTAGGCAAGTAAATCATGAAGATATCGAAGAAGATGAAGACTACCCTCAAAGACAGAATGATGAAGAAAAAGAACCTCAAGAAGAACCAGAGGAGCAGATAAGAATAGAAGAGAAGACTCCATCCAGATATGTTCAGAAGAATCATCCAGAAACTCATATTTTGGGGCAGAAAGAAGCAGGTGTACAAAAAAGAAGAACAATTGCAGAAGCTTCAAGCTATTTGGCATTACTCTCTTCCACTGAACCACAAAATGTGAAAGAGGCATGCAAAGATGAATGTTGGGTCAAAGCAATGGATGAAGAACTTGAGCAGATCGAAAGGAACAACACTTGGGAGTTGGTTCCTAGACCAAAGGATAAGAATGTTATAGGAACAAAATGGGTCTTCAAAAATAAATTGAATGAAAATGGAGAAGTAATTAGAAACAAGGCCAGACTTGTTTGTAAAGGGTATGCACAACAAGAAGGAATAGATTTTGAAGAAACTTTTGCTCCTGTTGCAAGACTTGAAGCCATCCGAATGTTCCTTGCTCTCTCAAGCTTTCAAAACTTCAAAGTATTTCAAATGGACGTGAAATCAGCCTTTCTGAATGGAGACTTGGAAGAAGAAGTATATATTGAGCAGCCATATGGTTTCATTCTTGGAAATGATCCAAATCTTGTATGCAGATTGAAAAAGGCTCTCTATGGTCTCAAACAAGCTCCAAGGGCTTGGTACTATCGTTTGGACAAATATCTTCATCAATAAGGTTTTTCAAAAGGATCAGCAGATAGCAATCTTTATATAAAAGTTGAAAATGATAAATTGCTAATACTTGTTGTGTATGTAGATGACATTATCTTTGGCAGCAATGAAGAAGCTATGAGTCAAAGCTTTGCCTTGGTAATGCAGAAAGAATTCGAAATGTCCTTGCTGGGAGAACTAACATATTTTCTTGGTTTTCAAATCCAACAAAAAGAAGGAGGGATCTTTTTGTCTCAAACCAAGTATCTCAAGCAGATTTTGAAGAAATATGGCATGGAAGATGCAAAACCAGTATGTACACCCATGGTCACAGGATGTAGCCTCAGTGCAAATGATGAATCAGTAGCAGTGCATCAACCAACCTACAGATCTATGATTGGAAGTCTACTTTATTTTATTGGTACCCGACCAGACATAATGCATGCAGTAGGAATAGTTGGAAGATTTCAGGCAAATCCAAAGGAAACTCATCTTCAGGCAGTAAAGAGAATCTTCAAATATCTTCAAGGGACTCAAAACTATGGCTTATGGTATCCTAGAGATACAGATCTCACACTTCATGCTTATACAAATGCATATTGGGCCGGAAGCGTGGATGACAGGAAGAGCACAAGTGGTGGTGCATTCTTTTTGGGTTCTAGATTAGTATCTTGGTTCAGCAAGAAACAAAGTTCGATTTCCTTGTCTACAGCTGAAGCGAAATATGTTGCTGCTGCATCTTGCTGCACTCAACTCCTTTGGATGATGCAGACCTTGCAGGATTTTCAAATCACTTGTATACCGCCCATCTCCATCTTATGTGATAATACAAGTGCAATCAACATTTCAAAGAACCCAGTCATGCATTCAAAGACCAAGCACATACCGATCAAGTATCATTTTCTCCGGGAACAAGTTCTTGAACAAAAAGTCAAGTTGGAGTATGTTCCTTCTAAGGAACAGGTTGCTGATATACTCACCAAACCATTGCCCAGGGAGACCTTTGAATACCTCAGGCAAAAGCTAGGGGTTGTTGATGCATCATCATGTTGTTGACTCTCTTCTCATTGATGGTTGTACGCAAGGTTCATTTGGGGTATATGTGTACATATGCTAGAGATCGAATGGCACAGGTTCAGGGGGAGCATATAATGCATTGTTGGCATTATGGAGGATGTACATCATGGATGTTGGTCCGAATATTGCTGCAATATGTCTCTATCCCTTTCAAGGTCATTTATGGTGGATTATGGTTCTTCTTTGCAGATCTGGTTTATAGTCAGGGGGAGCGTGTTCTTAGGGGGAGCATAACCCTTTGCCCTTGATGACAAAGGGGGAGAATGACGTTGAGGATCTTGAGGTTGCCATCAAGTCCAAAGGGGGAGATTGTTGGCATTATGATTCTGGTATGGCTCTATGTTACAGATATTGTACTTGATGGCAACACCCTCAAGTGGCAATGCTCTCAAAATGTTGGAAATTAAGAGGTACGCAGGTGAATGGTTCAAAGGATGCGTACCCGCAGGTACTCCGGCCAGAAAGTGTGTTCATACACACAGGTCACCCGTTCATGAGGTGCGTACCCCCAGTTCACTCACTTCAAGGCAGAGAAGCGCGCTCACGTGGGGTTTCTAATGTTTGGCCCGTGGTATTTAGCCCGCCGTTCTTGATTCTATGGTTTTGGCCTGTGGTATTGTTTTATATTATTATTATTATTGAGCCCCATGTTTTTGGGCCCCTTGTATTGGTTATCTATGGTATTGATCCATGATTTTAGGAAGAGCTTGCCTATATAAAGCAAAGGAGATCACTTGGCCATTGTATCTTTTTGCAAATTGAATATCTTAAGATTTGAAATATTGGGTTATCGGTTTAAAAGCTTGATCTATATAAAAGTGAAGTTGAAGGTGAATCCATGAAGGGTGATCTCTCGGGCGCATGATCAGATCTGGGCATCTGACTATTTGTGGCACAATGGGGAACTGCCAATTCGGCCCTAACCAGAAGTACGCAGGTGATTAACAGTGCAAGTGCGTGGCTACGCATAGCAGAAGAAGGCGCACTGCGTGGGTACGCAGAGCAGAAGAAGGCGGAGTGCGTGGGTACGCAGCGTGACAGAGGTTCAGGTGCGTAGGCACAGTGAAAGAACGCTGCCCTTCAGAAGTCGCAGGTGCGTAAGTACACGACGCGATAGCATCTGTGGGTGTGTGGCTACAGTAGCAGTACGCGACGCGATAGCATCTGTAGGCACAGTGAAAGAACATAGCCCTTCAGAAGCCGCAGGTGTGTAAGTACGTGACGCGATAGCATCTGTGGGTGTGTGGCTACAGTAGCAGTACGCGGCACGATAGCATCTGTGGGTGCGTGGCTACAGTAGCAGTACGCGGCGTAATTGAAGAAACAGTGCGTGGGTACGCGGCGCAGTGGAAGGCTCTCTGCGGGTATACGCAGGGGAGCAGAAGGTGAAGTGCGGATACACGCAGGCCAGAGAAAATAAAACTGTGTATTTGTATTAAGGCATTTATTTGACTGACTTTTCTCTGTTGATAAGGTGTTCTGGGTTTAGTTTACTGTTTCTATTGATCTGGTTACTGCAGTTGTCTGGGTGATTTACTTGTACTTGATGATCATTTGATGTTCATGGATCCAGTCTGAAAATTTATAAAAGGTGGTCCTTGAAAGAAAAGAAGTAGGGGGTTGTAGCTCCCTTCCAGGAGAGATTGGAAAACGAGAGAGAGTTGTAGCTCTCTGCAGGTTGCAGCCTGCGTACTGGTAAAGGAATGCACCAGTAAAAAATTATTGTAAAAGGAGTTTCTAATTGGAAAGAAGATAGAGACATATTGCAGCCGGTGGTTTTCACCCACATTGGGTTTCCACCTTATCTCTGGTGTTCTTTGGTGTGACTATCTGTTTTTCTTGTTCATGCTCATTATTTTATGGTACTGACATGCAAAATAATTGAAAGTATAAGTAAGGAAGATTTATTAAAAGAACTTGATAATACTGATTCACCCCCCCTCTCAGTATTATTTCCAACATTTAACCACTAAGAAGAGTTAAAGCCCTCAAGATAATTGGAAAAGGTTCTCCCTAGAGTCTATCAAGAAGGCTTATGCCAGGAGGCAAATTCTTAATCCAAGCTAGATCCTAGAAAGCTTATGCAAGGTAGATTGAGTGAACACTTCTTGAGTTAAGATTGTTTATGTTATTTAAGTAATTAGTGTGAATTATCTTATAACAAAAGTACTTAACAATGATTAAATAACAATCTTAAGACAAGATATGTGCTTAAAGATACAAGTGCCAATATTCAACAATATTCCACAAGATATTTAGAAAATTCAAAATAAGCAATGTTGATATGCTCACTTAGAATGATAACCAATGAAAATTTTACAACCTCTACCCATTCGTAAAAATGGAAGTGGGATACCATAACATTAGATTTCATAACTGGTCTACCTTGATCAAAAAGACAAAATGATTCCATCATGGTGGTGGTCAATAAATTAAGTAAGGAAACTCATTTTATCCCTATTAAGTCCACCTACCAAACCAATCAGATAGTAGATGTATTTATGAGAGAGATTTTTATGTTGCATGGAATGCCCCGAGTTATAATCTATAACCAAGATGTTAAGTTTACCTTTGCTTTTTGGAAAGCATTATTCACAAGATTGGGCACCCAGATCCACTTTAGCACTTCCTATCACCCTAGATAGATGGGCAAACTGAATGAGTCAATCAAGTGGTGGAATACATGCTTCATATGTACGTCATGTAGCAACCTAGGAAACAAGAGGAATATCTCCACCTAGTAGAGTTTTCCTATAATAATGGGTATCACGAGTCACTAAAAATGAATTTGTTCGAGGTACTTTATGTGAGGAAATGTATGGTTCTAGAAAATTCGAATAGTCCTAATAATAAAATGATATTGGGGCCAGACATGCTGGAGGAAATGGAAAAAATAGTGAGTAAGGTTCAACAAAGTTTGAAGGCATCACAGGACAGACATAAGGCATATGCTAATAGGAAGAGAACCTACTAGGAATTCCACGTGGGGTATCACGTGTATGTCTGGATTAAACCAAAAAGAAGTACCCTTAAGTGGGGAAAGTGTGCCAAGTTCGCTCCCCAATTCTGTGGTCCCTTCCAAATCCTCGAGAGGGTAGGACTAGTGGCATACCAACTTACTCTATAGAGTCATATTCAGGTTCATAATCTGTTTCATGTTTCCCTTTTGAAAAAATATTTTTATGATCCCCAACACATCATAGATTGGCAAGATATTCAATTAAAGAGTAATTAAAAGTATATATAAAGATGTAAATCTCTTTCGATCATTAACATAGATATATGTATGCCAAGTTTATGATTATTTCAATTTTGGCAGGTTGAACCAAAGGATAATTCTTGGTAGAGCCCCTGCATATACTTGATTAGAGAGAAGTAACATTGCGGACGCGAACTATCATCCAAGTTAAAGTCTAGTGGAAGAACTTTAGTCCAAAGGAAGGACCTGGTAAGATAGGGATTTTATCGGCATGTTCCAAGAATAGATGGAGGAATAAACACTAGGGACAATTTTTCACTCAAGGGGGCTGAGATGTGACACCCTCAGATTCTGAGGTAATTATTAGTCATTTTACTATTATGGACAAACTAAATTGTTAATAATTAGTTACTGTGATGATTGGGATAGTAAATAGTAACTTTGATAAAGTAATAATTACATTAAACATTGTCTTTAGGAGAGGTTTATGAATTCATAGTTGAGCCTCAATAATTATCTTTTCCTCAATGTGATTAATTGCTAGCATAGTTTCATATCTTGTTGACTATACATCATCCATAAATTTATTTTTATCATGCCATTTGTATGAGTCATGAGGTCACTATGTGTTATAGACATTTTTGTGCCTTACAGCATTGAGCATGAAATGTCTGTAATTCAAGGGATCCAAAGTCCCTAAAGATTTTGTTACAGCTCCTAAAGGAACAAGGTCAACCAATGACAGCTTCTCCCATAAGTTCTCCACCAAAAACCACTCATAAACAGTCAATTCAGGATCAATTCAGAGGCTCCACTAGTTGTTTGTGCTGAAATGCAGAGATTACACTAGCTAGGTGCACTGCAACGCAAGTAGAAGCACTACCAGGGTGCGCTGAGCGGGAAATGACAAATGGAAAGTTCATTCAACGAGGTGGAAACACCATCGAAGCTTCCAGAATCTTCCTCAATGACACTTGCCTCAATGAATTCGACTAGTGATGAGTAAGAGGTTCTCGACCTCCAAGTGGAAGCAAGAACTGACAGAGAGAAGCCACAAGTCAAAACATGAGCTGACTCATCCTCTCTGCTCACATCTATATATGGATCTCTCACCCAGAGGTTCAGGAGGCTGGAATTTTGTACTTTGCAGGGAATTGCTGTTGGTTTGAGATTGAGATTAGCACATTGGGTGATTTATGCTTTGTTGGAGGAGAGGAAGGGATTCCTTTGCTGGGAGGTAGATGCTGGATCGGAACTCCCTTGGTTGTATCTCCTCTTGGACATTCTTATTTCATCAATAAACTATTTGAGTTTCTCCTACATGTTGTGTACCAATGATGTTTTGTTATGCTTACATGTTTAGCTTAATCTGATCTTGAGCTTTTTATGAATGTATATCTGTATCTTTGTGTAGTTTCTCTCTCTTGTGATCTTGCAGGAATTCGGTGAAGCTGGGCCGGTGAAGGAGCAAGAAGCTGGGAGCTACTGAAGAGAGGAGTGATTTGGATCGACAAACTAGCGGAAGATACAGGTTAGTTAGATCCTTCTTCCTCACTTGCATTTCATAAAGAAGAATACTCAAATAAGTTTACCTGTTTGTTGCTAAGGCACTATCACCTCTTAGAGTGGGATAGGGGCATTCCGAATTGGATACTTTTCCCAACAACAAATTGGCGACTCCGCTGGGGAAAGTATCTTGTTAGTTTATTTGTGTTTCTATTGCTATTCATTTCATAAACTCAAGAGTGCCGAATCGAACTGCATTTGCTATTTACAAATGCAAAGTAGAGATCAGCTACTCTAGTCCTCTCACTGGGCCTGTTTATGATCTGAGAAGCTGATCCACAAGTGCTCTAACAGCCCTTTGTGATAGATCTTAGTCCTCCTATAAATCATCCTCCTAATTGTGCCTAATTGATAGCTTTGATCTGGCCAAAAACTGTAGATTTAACTGCAAACCGTAACCCAGAACCCAGAAACAACTCTCATTTCTGCTTCAGCGCAGACTCTGTGAAGAGGTTCTGCATTTCAACATAGGTCCCATGAAGGCTACCTGCGCTGAATGTCAAAACCTCTGTGTTGGGAGTGCGTTGATCAGTCTTTGCCTTGTGCAGCTGTGGTTCCCGGCTTCCTTTTGCTCAGTTTTATCTTTGTTTTTTGCAGCCTGTTATCAGTCAGTGTACCTATCTGAAACCCCTTTTCTTTGCCTCAGTTCCACCTCAGTTGTATAAAGAAACTATATTTGTTCTTTGTGTATTTGTTACATCATTTGCAGTTTCCCATTACAAAAGTAAACTAGTCATATTGTCGCCCTTAGATCTAGACCTGTCATAAGTGTCGTTTTGATCTTAGGAGTGAGTTTGTTTGATGTTCACAGTTGATTGAGCTTTTACTTTTGTCATTTGGTTTGAATTTATGCATTTCTAGTGTCGAAACAAGTAAATCATAAGGTGTCGTAATCGTCTTTTTGATTTTAAAAAAAGGAACTCGTTTATGTTTTCACTTGAAATCGAATTCAAATTTATACAACAACTTTCTTTTTAGGCATCAATATTAAGGAAGCGAAAAAAAATACATGCATTTGTGCATTTGCATTTTGATAGTTTGCATGTGTTGATTTAGGGAAAAGTGCATTACAGTGTGCTCTATGCTCTTTGAGAAAAGTTTGTATCTTCCTTTTCCCCTTGTAGCTAAGATTTTCATTGTTGAAAAGATATAAAAGCTTGCTTATCATCTTTAGACTCCATTTAGGAATTGTATCATACATCTCGTGGTGATCCAAAAAGGCAAACTTCTAAGAAAGATCAACCTAAAATAAATTGAATGAACTTAACAATGCTTTGTAACATAACGCACAACATAGAGGTCTAGGCTAGAGACTTGTTTCGGCGTCGTAAAACCTGGTGACTGTCGATCTCGCTGATGGTTGGGTGATACCTCCAGAGCGACGATAGCGCCAGTACGGATTGTGCTCCCACGTACCGTCGAGTATATATTGGGAGACCCCTATAGGCATAAAACCTTTATCCTTAGGAAGCCATGTCAGCCTCCCTACTGATCGCAATGCACTGAACACAGCATTCGGGAAGATTGACCGCCGGTACCTTAAAAAGTATTCAGTGGTTTTGCGAAAAGTTTGGCACACCCTCTACATAGAACTCCAAAGCAGTTCCTTTTGGCCTTTTTCAGACTCTATAATTGAAAAAGTCCATCCAAGCATTTGTCACTTTGGGCTCGTTAAAACATCGAAGGAGACTAGAGTCATCTTTAGGTTTTTCTCGACTCTTTAAAATTGAAAAAGCAAGTTGTGTCTAAAGCGTCGTTAAAATTTATTTTAAACGGAACAATCACCCCTTTTTCCTGCGTTGATCTTTAGGTTGAGAAAATGGAGCACACCAACCAAGGAATTCCACTTGGTGGAAATCCTAGTCCCTTCTCCTCTTGGGGAGATGTTGGTGCACCCCATATGGCCACATTATCGCTTCCAGGACTGACAATTGGCTTGCCGGTCTGGCTCTTCTCAACCAATGTCGTTCAGAACACCACCATTCCTGAACAGTCGAATCAATAGTTAGACCAGTCCAGAGTTGCCCACCAGCCTTCTACTTCCTATAATTCTTCCTCTCCTCATTCCTCTTCGCTTGACGAAACTGGTAAAACAAAAAACCAGGTTCCTAAGGAGAAGAAGGAAAAGAAGAAGAAAGATAAGAAGAAGAAGGAGCCAAAAGCGACTGGGGGAAAACAAGTGTCGTCTAACAGAAATCTACACACAACACTGACCAGGCCTAAATTGCCATGTGTCATATGCAAGGGAGACCACTTCCACAGAGATTGTCCCTGCATCCCTCGGATACTAAGGGACTGGTCTCCCCATTTGCACAATCCGGTGGCATCAACCTCTGATAGCCATGTTGAATGCATACCGTCAACTAGCGAGAGTGAAGTCCTTGGACAAAAAGGGAGAGCTAGATCTCCCTATAGACTATGCGAAGGCAACCATGCCATCCACCGTTGTCCCTTCTTAGACGAAGCGAAAAGAGTTTTGGATGATCGTCCGGTTTCACCGTTACGACTTCCTCCTGGATATAAAAAACTCTTGTCGAGTCCTTCGTTAGTTGAAAATCCAGCTAGCCCGCTCAAGTGGTCAGCTGAAGCACCGGTCATCGAAGATGAACCAGCTGAATCCATACCCGACGAAAGTCAAAAGGTCGAGGCGACAGTTGACCCGGTCTTGCCTTCATAGGATTTATCTTTGAATGATACAGTCACTGAAGAGGATAAAGATGACACCATCCAAATTCTCTTTGTCAACACAGACTCCGACGAGCACGGGGGCACTCCCCCCATTCCTTTATCGCAAGAAGGAAGTTCGTCAGAGCGATACCCGGCCGTTTACTCGGTCCCACCACCAAGCAACCTAGTTGTCTCCTTCGACTGGAACCAACTAGGCAGACCCCGTTTTCCAGCAAGCATACTATTCAGAATTATCGTCCAAATATACAGAATGGTCATGGCTGGCACCATCATTGATGAAGGGGCATCTGTGAGTATCCTTTCCTCCACTGCTTGGAAAGCGCTTGGTTCGCTAGCGCTTTTGCCTGAAATGAGAAATTTGACAGGCTTTGATAAAGGAACGAGTCGACCTTTAGGGATCCTCCCCAATGTGCCTATCACATTGAAAGGGAAGACCGTTCAAATGAACGTGATGGTCGTTCAAGGACCCTTGGATTATAACCTACTCCTTGGACGAGACTATATATATTGCATGGGAGACATCGTCTCCTCGCTCTTTAGAGTAATATGTTTTCCGCACGAAGGAAGAGTGGTCAAGCTCGTGGACCAGCTTTCATTTCTTGGATCACGCATCGCAAATAGTCATATACCTTCCCTCAATGGTCTCTTCACGCAAGAAATGTCTCAACCTACGGTCCGTCCTCCCGATGAGCGCGAGTGATTCAGAAGGATATGACTGGAACCCAGGGGGCATGCGTCCTGGTCTGCTTCGGCAGGAAAACTTTGGGTATAGGGTAGGTTTCCGCGGGAGAATATGACTATTCTATACCCCGTCCATCTTGGAAGAGGGGTTATTCTAGAATAAGATTCTTTTGTCAAAGTTATGTGTTTGGCGCTCGTTGTCACTCACCTTTGTCCATCTTGGTAGACACCGCCGAAGAAATGTTTTGTTTGAAAGATTAACGAGACAATCTTTGGGTAACCTGAAAGAGGTAGGCCTCTCCCGGTAAAACAAATGTTTTATTGGACTAAGAAGGGGTAACTTTGAAATCGTACTTTATGCCTGGGGGCATGCAAACCTTTTTGAGTGCAAGCAAGGGGCGGCTATTTATTTTTTAAATTTTTAGGTCCTCCCTTTAAACTCGTAGGTCTAACCCTTTAAACTCGTAGGATTAGTCGTTTCCGAACTTGCATAACGAAAGGATGCGGGGCATAGCTTTGGTAAGGCACAAGCTCCATAAAAAATGGCATCTTACATGAGACATTCTTATCATATGACTGGATTATCGAGCAATTTTAGCACATAGTTCATGCTCGTTAAAAAATAAACATAAGATTGAGCAGTGTTTTTCCGCGTTTAAGCTCGTTAAAAAATGAACTATCTTCCGGTAAATAACCACCGTGAATGTAACATTATCAGCCATTAAAGCCTTGGTCGTGTTTGCACCGTCACCTCCACTTTTCCATTCGCCGATCGTTCACCTCCATATGATTGTTTACCCATTTTGAGGAACAACTGCGAAGAGTGATTTCACTAGCCATCCTTGTGACACTGCCATGATTGGAAAATTCCAACCTTTACCTGGAATCAGCTGCTAACCCGTTTTATCACTCGTTCCTCAAAAGACGAGTCTTCTTTAAGCTCTTTTCATCTGACTCGTAAAATATGAAAAGATTGCCGAGTTTTGGCCTTCCAGCTCGTTAAAGCGACCGGAAGTGCTATCCCTCCTCTAGATTTTAATCTTTTTGGACCTGAGGGATTATTGCACAAAAAGATCGAGCGCTTGTTTTGTTCGGCTCGTTAAAACTATCGAAAATTCATCCCTTCTGTATTGTTTTATACTTTTTCGGACTTAAGGGATTAGATGACGAAAAAGGACTTTCGGAGTTAACTTTACGTACCTTTTCAGACTCTCTAAAAATGAAAAGGACCGAGTTATATTTGTCGTTAGACTCGTTAAAAACATTAAATAGCGACAAACTTGTCTTTAGACGAGAACGAGTTTCACTATCGCTAGGCTCGTTAAAACATAGCGATGGGTTTGCCCGAAGGGAAAATTATAGAACAAGCATATGTTATCCTCCTCAAGCTTGACAAAAATAAAGAGGTACTGGTCATAAATGACTGGGGAAAATTAGGAAGAAACTCAAAGAACTTTATTGGTAGCAAGTCGCTCTTGAACATGACACTTCCACTCCGTGCCTGAGTCGGGTTGGGTTGTTTCATTCACCGGTCACATCGCCATGGTCTCGCCATACCATCCACCTTTGGGGTAAATGCTACCAATCCATCACACAAGTGTCGCCGATATGTTCAAGAGAAGTCATCCAGAGAAGTCAACCGTGTTCCGTCCACTACCATACATTATCCTTCATCCTTTCATGACCGCCACCCTGAACCATATATCATCAGATCGTTTTCACCTCCATCAAAATCATTTGCTCTGTTCCGTGTCACTGATGTGGGATACATCAAGGCCCTCCTTTGACAGATCGCTTCTTGTCTACATCAGCTCATTATCCAAGAAGTTGATCTAGGAACAACCCCTTCAGTACTTTGAAGCTTGCATACCTCAATGGAAAGTTTCTCACTTCCGGCGACAGGTACACATCAATGACCTTCGACCGAAAGATTTTGCGTGGTGTTCGACGCCAAGTCCTTTATTCACACCACGTGAATTGTACTGCAGTACCTTGAGGGTCATTATCATTATCGGTGATTCCTCTCGCGCTTGTTAACGGTTTACCTCATTGACCGGTAATCAAGCGATGTCTTTCCATGTTCGACTTCAGAACATTTCTCACATGGATCGACTTGTACATAGAGTGAAGATCGAACGAGATTGAAGACCCCGGATCTAGTTTCATCTATCCGGGCTGCGATATATATTCAGGAAAGATAAAGACATTGACATGTACATCATTGCAGCAGATAATCATCCTACCCAAAAGGATGATGATTTCATCAAAATCATCAGTCTACCATCAGACGATTGTCTGTTCTATGTACAGAAAATTGAATTTATAAAGATGAGCATGGGAATGCCCGCCTCAGCTAGATCATGAAAACAATATGAAAAATAATGTATTGTATTGTATCTTATTAAAGGTCTCCTCCCAGCATTGGAACAACTTCGGATCCTCCTAATAAAGCATTTCACCCGATAAACGACCTCATACTTTAGGGGGCAACTGTTATAGACATTTTTGTGCCTTACAGCATTGAGCATGAAATGTCCATAATTCAAGGGATCCAAAGTCCCTAAAGATGTTGTTACAGCTCCTAAAGGAACAAGGTCAACCAATGACAGCTTCTCCCAGAAGTTCTCCACCAAAAACCACTGAGAAACAGTCAATTCAGGATCAATTCAGAGGCTCCACTAGCTATCTGCGCTGAAATGCAGAGATTACACTAGCTAGGTGCACTGCAACGCAGGTATAAGCACTGCCAGGGTGCGCTGAGCGGGAAATGACAAATGGCAAGTTCATTCAACGAGGTGGAAAGACCATGGAAGCTTCCAGAATCTTCCTCAATGACACTTGCCTCAATGAATTCGACTAGTGATGAGTAAGAGGTTCTCAACCTCCAAGTGGAAGCAAGAACTGACAGAGAGAAGCCACAAGTCAAAAAATGAGCTGACTCATCCTCTCTGCTCACATCTATATATGGATCTCTCACCCAGAGGTTCAGGAGGCTGGAATTTTGTACTTTGCAGAGAATTGTTGTTGGTTTGAGATTGAGATTAGCACATTGGGTGATTTATGCTTTGTTGGAGGAGAGGAAGGGATTCCTTTGCTGGGAGGTAGATGCTGGATCGAAACTCACTTGGTTGTATCTCCTCTTGGACTTTCTTATTTCATCAATAAACTATTTGATTTTCTCCTACATCTTGTGTACCAATGATGTTTTGTTATGGTTACATGTTTAGCTTAATCTGGTCTTGAGATTTTTATGAATGTATATCTGTATCTTTGTGTAGTTTCTCTCTCTTGTGATCTTGCAGGAATTCGGTGAAGCTGGGCCTGTGAAGGAGCAAGAAGGTGGGAGGTACTGAAGAAAGGAGTGATTTGGATCGACAAACTAGCGGAAGATACAGGTTAGTTAGATCCTTCTTCCTCACTTGCATTTCATAAAGAAGAATACTCAAATAAGTTTACCTGTTTGTTGCTAAGGCACTATCACCTCTTAGAGTGGGATAGGGGCATTCCGAATTGGATACTTTTCCCAACAACACTATGTCATTTTAAAATTCAGTCCTTCAAGGTCTCATTAGGTATTTTAGGGATTTTCAAGGTTTCTTTAGGTCATTAGGGTTGCCAAGGTTCCATTCCATTGCATAATACCAACAAGTAAAGGTTGATCAAATAACATCCCTTCACCATGTGAAGATGATTTGTAAAGAGAAATTCTTATTTCATTATGTAATTTTATGTCTTTCAAATGTAAAAATTTCACCATCCCAAGCTGTTAACTCAGTGTTCCAAATATTCCAAACCATCAAAAGGTCAATTTGTCAAAGGAAATAGTCAAGTGAAAGGGTAAAGTTTCAAAGGGTTTAGTGCATGCCAAAGGGAGTTGTCTTTTCCCAAGGGTGTCCAAATCATCATTTTCCACAAGCACTATACCCTAATTTCCTCACCCATTGAGCTAGGGTTGGCTATGGAATCAGAGACATTTGAGTATATAAGGCATAAAGGAGGTCATTTCAGCAAGAATGAGGCCATTCCAACTCATACACATCATGTCTCCATCATCTTTCAATAAGTCAATCCAAGGGACAAATCATTTGCCACACATATGGCCGATGTTCTTAAAACTATGTTTTAAACCAAACAGGGATGAATTTGGAAAAAGTGAGAGAGTTTTTTGTCCATAATAGGCAAAGGATGAAACACCTCCTTCAAGTTTTTCACAACTGTTATGGTTTTAGAGAAATGTCAAAAATACAGTTGCTACAAGAGAGTTGTTGCACTCCTCCACTAACTTTGGAAAAGTAGCTTTTTATTCTAGCTAGATTGTCCAAATGACTTTCTTTATGAGTCCATTGATAACTAGAGTGAAATATCTTTCCAATGAGCTATCATGATTTCAATTTGGACTTGAGGAAGACCTCCAAAAGTTTCCTGCCTGAGAACACTTCATTTTTGCACCCTCATTCTGCACTTTTTGACCAGTCTTGGGAGAATTGACTTTTAAGGGGCTATAATTGATCATTTACAGTGCTTGATACGTCAATTATGTAGCCAAGAGAGAGGCTTGTCCAAAAAGCTATCATGTGCTCAATTTGGACACAGGGAAGGCAGTTAAAATCAACCTCAAAAGTTGGAGGGCGTGTTTAACATGGACGTTGCGTGCTGGGTAGTGTCATTGCACACCTGAGTGTGGTGATGCGCGCCTATTCAATGAAGGGTATGTTTGCCTAAACCAGCCAGAGAAAATTTCAATGGTGCTGCACACCTATGCATTGAAGGGCATGTTTGTCAAGGACGCTGTGCGCTGGCACTTGGTGCTACGCGTTTGGCCAGTAAAGCCTCGCAAATGCTAGGAGTGCCAAAACACCACTTTCCTTCATATGATCAAGCTATAAAGGCTTCTATTATTTGCATACAACAAGTAAGTGGCCTAGTATCTCTTTTTCTCCATTAGTTAAGCAAGGTGGCACCCTAATTTTAAAACCCTAGAAAATCCTTTCTTGTATGTTTCCAAAATCACCTATTTGATCAGAATTACAACACTTCATAGACTTTGCACCTCAAATCATCCTTGTTTGTACTTCATTCAATATCCCTCACTATTTCACTCACCTTGACCCACATATAAGTCCCTCAAGTTTCCACCTTAAAAATATGGGAGAAGAGAGTCACACTAGTTCAGAAGAAGGGGAAAGAGGCACATGTTTACCCCACGGAAAGTGGGAGGGGCCTTGCCTTCGTCATTAGCACTATAGGTTAAAGGAAAAGAGAAAATGGTGGAGGAAGCATAGGTCAAACAACAACATGAAAATCATGACACTGAAAAGAAGTTTATCCTTGTGAACTCAAGTGATGAGGATAAATACAAAATCACTCATGCTACCTTGAAAGCAAAGGATGCCAAAATTAGGGAGCTTGAGACCAGTTTAGAAAGGGCCAAATATATCATCTCCTTTTATGAGCAAGAGGATAAGCAGCTAGTTGTCAAGTAGGAATTGATTTAAAACAAGTACATCAAGGCAAAGAGGGAGGATGAGAAGGACAAATTTCAGCTTGATGAGGCTTATGGAAATTATGGAGAGCCGGATGATGAACATGGATAGAGAAAAAGAACAAGAACAATAGGATTAAAGAGAGCCTTAGAACTTGAAATGAAAAAGGAGGCAGAATTGTAGGAGTATGTTATGAAACCAGCTCAAGAAAAGATAGAAAAGATAGATCAACGCCTTAGAATTCAGCCTCTTCGAAGGGGCAACCTCCTTTACATTACATAAATGAACAATTCTTGGATGATACAAATGAAAAGACCTCCTTTCTATATATAGGAGTCTAAGGGGTTATAACATAATCAGAGCCGACATAACAATAATAATGTAAGGGCATAATAATAACAATAGTGGGCTTCTATGGGGCACAATAGTAACAATATGGGCACTACATGGGTACATCAATATAACAAGTGGGTTATACTAATAACAATAAGGGGTTACACTAGTAGTATAGGGGCCTAACATGCCCCTCTCCTTCAAAAAGCGTTGTCCTCAACGCTTGAGTAGTTCTTGATGCTTCTATATAAAATTCTTGTCCTCCCATGTGGAATATTCAGTGGGTAAGTTCTTCCACTTGATGAGATACTCTGAAATTGATCGATTTCATAGCTGTCGGGTTCTTGTTTCTGTGACTGCTCCAGGTTCCAATATGATTTTTCCTTCCTCTTCAATTTCTGGCAATATTGCTTGAATTGGGATCTTTTGCAACTTTTGAATAAGTGGCCATACTTCTTCGTTCTTATTCCATTCATTCGTTGCTTCGTTTATCCAATTTGGTTGGATAATATAAATAGCACAAAACAATGCTTCCACATCCTCATCCTTGAACTGTCTTCCCATTCGGTAAGGTCGCCATTTTTTAAGTGCATGTAGTATTGCCAACATTTCCTTCTCATAAATAGCTTGCTTGAGATGTACCAGTAAAAATACCCAATCACTTACATCAAAACATTTTTCACTACGATGTTGATCTACCTGTTGTTTCATTTGATTTTGCACCGAAGTGGCGTTATCCTTTAAAAGTTGGAGAACTTGTTGTTGATGCTCGATATGATCTTTCTCTGCTTGAACCTTTTTCTTCTTGATATGTCCTTCTATCTTTTGAGGAGTGGTAATTTCTTCCAGACCTTTAGAAGACATGGTCAGATTCATTTCTTGATGCTCGATGTGATCTTTCACTTCTTGAACATTTTTCTTCTTGATGTGTCCTTCTATCTTGATAGTTTGAGGAGTGGTAATTTCATCCATTGAATTACAAGATATGGTTGGATTCATTTCTTCTTTCTCGATGTGATATTTCACTTCTTGCACCTTTTTATTCTCGATATGTCCTTCTATCTTGAGAGTTTGAGGAGTGGTAATTCTTGCTAATGCTTTACAAGATATGGTCTGATTCATTTCTTCTTTCTCTGGGGTGGTGTCCTGACGTATATCCTCTTATTTTGATGTTTCTTGATCCTTTTCTTCCTCCTCCTCATATTCTATGTAAAATAATTTCTTCTTAGCACACCTATGACCTTTAGTGCATTTGCTATCACAATTGTAACAAAGCCCCTTTTCTCTTTTTTCTTCCAATTGTTGTGGTGTAACCCTTGTAGGTTGTGGAAGGCTGGGAGAAACAACACTTCCATCTTTATAGTTGTGAGGGGTATGCTTCCTGGTTTCCATAATTTTGCTTTCCATTATGTCACAAAGCCCTTTTAATCTTTCCAATTGTTGTGGTGTTGCTCTAAAGAAGGTGTTGCTCTTTGTATCCTCATAATGTGCTATCATTTCCTCCCTGAAAATTGACCACGTAACAAGTTTTTTACGAGAACAAAGTCCTTTGTACCATAAAAATTGATCTGGTTCTAAATATGAAGATGCAATACATACCTTTTGTAAATATTTTACACCATGTATATCAAAATATTGCTCCATCTGAAGTATCCAATTTACCGGATCCTTGCCATCAAACTTCCTCATCTTGCTTTTTCTTGATTTTAGGAGCTCTACCTGGAAACGACTGTAACTCTGTACTTTCGAATCTTTAGGTTATGAAATTGTGACCTGTAGTAGCCCTCTGTGTCCTCTTTCCAATGCCACAAGTCTTATCCAAATTGGATTCTCCAAGAAAGAGTTATGCACAATCTCCCGCAGTGACCTGATTATAGACTAGTTCAGTAGAGCGAACTTGTATGAAGTTCCACGTGTCACGGTTTCAACCTTTCACTCTGAAAATAATATAAACAGAAACTACAGTCCGTCTTCTTTCTGTACCTTCTTACGAAATTTCAATCCGATGCTCAGAAAGAAAGTTATGACGATTTTCCCTCGGTCACCGGTTTTGAGTGTAATTCAGGAGTCTGCAAAAAGACCAACTTCCTCAGATCATATCTCCAGAAATAGCGCGTAAAAATATCTGACATTTGGACCCAAGGTTCAGCGTCACTTCTTCTCAAATGGGTTTTTTTTGCGACTTCTGAAACGTCACAGAAAAAAAGTTATAGTGAACATTCCACGATGACTTGTTTGGAGCAGCGAAACCCTAAAATCCAAAGCTCTGATACCAAATGTTATGAAACCAGCTCAAGAAAAGATAGAAAAGATAGATCAATGCTGTAGAATTCAGCCTCTTCGAGGGGGAAACATCCTTTACATTACATAAATGAACAATTCTTGGATGATACAAATGAAAAGACCTCCTTTCTATATATAGGAGTCTAAGGGGTTATAACATAATCAGAGCCGACATAACAATAATAATGTAAGGGCATAATAATAACAATAGTGGGTTTCTGGAAGAATGGCAAACCCTAGCTCCCCCGTCTCCTTGCCCTCGGCCGCCGTCAGCTCCTGGATTGCGCTGCGTGAGAAAAGGTTTGAGAGATCAGAGCATCGACTCCGGGGCAATCTCTCTGCTGCAGATCAGCAACAAGGCCACGCCATTTTCAATGGTTCGAACCCCAGCTTTGATGCTTCCAGGCCCCAGGCCGCCGTTGGGTCACAGATCGCTCCGACCGCAGAAGGATTGAAGAGATCTAGGCAAAGATCATGGGGTCTTTTCTCATCGGCAGGTACTCAAGATCTCCATGCCATGATCGCTGGGGTTGTAGATACAGAAGAGCCTGCTATCCTCTTATCGGAGAGCTCCGAGATGACACTAATCAAATGTATGCCGCCCCTGCACACTAGACCAAGGCCAGATTCGAAACCCTATCAAAGCATCTGCCTTCCCGCTCCTCAGAACGGTTGGGGAAAAAAGCCTTCAGAATCATCCGCAGCTTTCCAGATTCAAATCAGGCTTCTTTCAGGAAAAACCATGCTTCAATGGGTTAGCCAGGCGGATCCAGTGCGGAATCTCAAGCATGCATTGGACATCAAATTGGGAATCCCTTCGGCAGACCAACGGCTTCTCTACCAAGGTAAACATCTGGAGGATCTCTTTCCTATTTCTTTTTACGGTATTGAGAAAGATGCATCTATTATCCTTTCCCTTCGTCTTAGAGGAGGAGCTGGGGGAGAGCCTTCCTCAGCTAAAGTTTTTTCGTACAAAGATGCAGTCCATGGCAAGCAAGCTGAAAAGACAGAGCCACCATTACAGACTTCACCCAAGGCCTTTTTGGTTGAAAAAATGGAGGAGATCCCATCAGTTGAAATCTCCTACCCTGATCTTGAAGACGAAACCCAGAAATTTGTTGAAAGAGCCATCATCTGCAGATTCAATGGGCTCTGGCCGCGTTCACAAGATCTTTATGACTGGATCAAAGCCACCTGGATGGATCGTTGTAAGGTTTATTTCTGTGCAAAAGGATATTTCATAGTGTTGTTCGATGACCTAGAGCATTGCTACAATGCCTTAGACGAAGGCCCTTGGTTCATGGGATTAGCTGGTCTCTTCCTAACTCCATGGTTTCCCGACTTTGACCCAGCTTCAGCAGTCATCACCAAGGCTCCGGTATGGATCAGGCTTCCAAATCTCCCAGTTCACCTGTGGCGTACAGAAGTATACAGGCAAATTGGCAATGCCCTGGGTCGCTTCTGGATGGGAGACTACCAGAGAGAGAGGCAGGGTCTCTATACATACGCCAGAGTGTGTGTGGAGCTTGATTTAAGCAAGGGACTGCCAGAGTACATCAATCTCAAGATCAAGGACACTATCTGGACCCGATTTCTAGAGTACGAGAACACTGCCTTCAGATGCCGTCATTGTCACCAAACAGGGCACCTACATATCTCTTGCCCATCGCTGTCAGCAAGAGCAAAAAAGGGCCTCTTTGCTCATACTAAGCCCAAGCGTTGGGCCCCCTGCCCACCGCCGCCAACCCGAAGCTCCAGCCCCCCTAGTATGGAAAAGGTTCCAAGTATGGAAAAGGAGGAAAATCAGTCAGAACCAGATCAGATTTCGCAGACGATGGATCCACCCACGAACATTATGGAGCACACCCATGTCTCAGCAAATTCCCAGAAACGTCCCCATGAGACTTCCTCCTCTGACTCAGAGAAGGAGTCCCCAATGATAGAGAACTCCAGTCTCCAAGTTTTTCTTGCCCATCCTCCTCACGAGGGCTGGACACAAGTTAACAAAAATAAAGGGAAAAAACATTGTGGTGTAATCACTGTCCCGCTGGGGTAACAGCCTGAAAGTTTGTATTTGCTATCGAATCTTCAGGTGTAGCAGTGTTTGTTTTTTCCTTCCGAGACCGAGGTTGGTGAATTTATCATTTCCGGTCTGTCGGTCTTTTGTCTTTCCTACAGCTCAGGGTTTATATCTCTCTTCCGGGACCGAGGTTGATGTATCTATCATTTCCGGTATGACGGTCTTTTGCCTCTCCTGTTTGTACCATATTGATTTCTCTTAATAGATTTAGTCTTTACCGATAAAAAAAAATAGTGGGTTTCTATGGGGCACAATAGTAACAAAATGGGCACTACATGGGTACATCAATATAATAAGTGGGTTATACTAATAACAATAAGGGGTTACACTAGTAGTATAGGGGCCTAACAGAGTAACTCACTTTAAATGAGCAATTGGTCAAAGACATAGCTGAGAATAGAGAGTCTTGGCTTGAGAAGGTGAAAACAAGCTTGGAGACCCTCTTGGACAAAGCAAACAAAGATGTTGATATATAAAGGGAGATGGCCAAGTATTATGCATAGAGGAACCAAGTGGGAAGGAGCATGCTCAAAAGAGCTCATGAGAAAATTGACAAATTTAGCAAGAAAGAGGAGAAGAGGAGACTTGACATATTTGTTGAGGCATCCCTACATCCCTCTAACCTTTGATCATTCATAAAAACACATTTTTGGGTATTTTGAACAATTTTTGAGCTTGAAGGAAGTCACTGATATTCTCAGACATTTTTTAGCACACATGGTGGTCAAACACACAACACCTTGGGCACTGCGGTCTTTTTTGGTGCATCCAATGAGGAAATGGTCAGAATTTTTGGATTCACAATGGTGTGTACATGCACCCTGTGCATTTTCTAAGGTTTTGGAGCAGAACTGGTTAACCAAAAGGGCCAAAAACCCTAAAAAAATGACCTTTCTGCCCTCTTTTTGGCCTGGGCATTGCGCGCTGAGCAGTGTTGGGAGAATTGACCTTTGAAAGGGAAAATTAAGTCCAAATGGAAAAATTCAAGACCTTCTGGAAAGTAGACTTGAATATACTTCTAACAAGCTATTGTGGGCCCAATTTTGACATCGGGAAGGCACTCAAAATCCACTAGAAGATGAGGGGCATGCTTGGCATTAGCGATGCGTGCGTAGCACTAGCGCTACGCGCTTAACAATTTGTCCATATTTTCACTTTCGTCCAAGTTTTCACTTTCACCTTAGAAAATCATGAATTATCTATGTAAATGATGATTTAAATGTAATTATCATGTTTCTAGTACTTACTAGGGTAAATACATTAGGTAAATCAAGTTCATGAGGTGTAATGAATCAGTTTGCTTGGATTAGGGATGAGTCACTTTGACCACCCTATTCTCTTGTTATCATTTCAACCTTTCTTGGATCCTTCCCTCTTCTCATGGATTCGACCCCCTGAGGTTAGGATGGGTGGTTTGAAGCCTATATTATGTATTTCCCTAATCATTTTTAGAGGTTGGATTTAGGGGAATGCTTAGGCTTTGATAGACATCATTTTGTATCAGGTACAACAGAAGATTAATGAAAAATTGCAGCTATTTCTTTGGGATCCATGAAGTATGATGCTAAATTCAATTTTTCATATGTTTTCACATGTTAAAATGTATTCTTGACTTCACTTCATCATTTTATACTCTTTATGTGAATGTATACAAGTCTGAAAGGTAGAATCCATAACTTTTATGCTATGTTTTTGGTAAAAATTTCACAGTCTGTGTTTTCTTTAATTAAGGAAGAATCCATGAGGTTTACATGCTCTTCCTAGCTTCCTCACCTGTATTTTCACCTCATCCATCAAACCCTAAGGTTCTGATTGTTATGCCTACCTTTCCCCATCGAACACCCTGCAATTTTGATGTAATTTCCTTGCCCTAACTGTTTGGCTCCTCCTCATTCAGCAAAACCCTTCAAAATCAAATCAAACCTTGTGCTACTATACCTAGCCTAATATCAGTTTCTAGATCCAGTCAATTTGGCTGAGATCCTTACTGAGAGAGCCCTATCCTGGCCTAACAGGGCTATCTACATCGCTAAGCATGGTTTGTGGTTACCCTGGCATTGCCTTCCTTCAGCCTGAGGTTCAATCCAGGTGATAACATATTGGTGACCACACTGGGGAACAAGAAAAAGGTTTCGTATTCCTTAGGAAATATCATCAAAGTTTAGATCTAGATCTGACTGTTGATGGTGGACAACGATCAGACATATGAAGGCTGAAATTATTCACCTAGCAACTCCGGTGTCGAAAAATCCCAAGGTTCAAAATTTTTATGGCAACTCCATTGTTCAAGAACCTGTAGCCTAAAGAATTTCTTGGTGAATTTATTGTTATAAAAATGGATTCTTTTGCTAGAAGGTATGCCCCATGAGATGAGATCACATTCAAGGTTTCCCAAACAAAATTCCTAAGGTAGATTGGAAAAGTAATTTGACTATGTTTAAAGATGATGATAGGAATGATGCTGCTTTACATCTGGTTAGATTTCACATGCATACTCGCAAGTTGAAGGTTGATTTTCCTAAAGACTGCTTGATGAAGATATTCATGGCCACTTTGGAAGGTGAACCCCGATCTTGGTGTGAAAGTTTGCCACCTACATGTATTTACTGTTTAAAGGATTTTCATACCATGTTCTTTGAAATGTATAAAGAATCTTGTCCATCCTTAATATTAGTTCAGAATTGTTGTAAACATGTTTACAATTTTATTGAAAATCTTGAGAAAGTTTATGAAGATGATGACTTCATGGATGATGAGATCATGGAAGCCCTATATGAAAATCCATTTTAGAAGCATAAATAAAGCTTAGAGGATACTTATCAAGATGGTCAGGAAAATTTGCAACAGGTTCAAGATCTTACTACAATTGAAAATGATGGAAGACAAGGTCTTATTTCAGATCTACTCATAGAAGATGACAACATGCAGGAAAATTAAGTTCCAATTTCAGATTGTGATAAAGTCAAGTTGGCTATTTTAGATCTAGATTCATATCATGATGATGAAGAGTACCTTGTTTTTGAATCCCACATAGGAGAGGTATGTTGTTGAGATAATCTTGAATGAAGAAGACAAAGTTATTGACCCAAGTATTCTCATTTCATTAGAAAAAAGCCTTCTCGAGGAGGTAATCCAATCCCTTTATGAAAAGTAAGATGAGATCTTTGTTCAAGTAAGTTAAAAGTCTTCTTTGGATAATTCAGTGGTAAATGATAGAAGTGTTAGTTATGAGTTTCGAGAACTATCTGAAGTTTCCCCTCATGACTGATGAGTGCGATAAGAAACATGACAATCTGGTTACCATGTCATATGAATATATACAACATCTTTGTCAAACTTTAGGAGGGAAATAAGACAATTATTGTTTTAGTGAAGGAAAACAAAAATTATTGTCTCCTCTATCTAAAGATGAGATAGATTAACTCCTGAAAGGTCATGTTACAACCCAGGCTAATGTAGGTTTGCAGTGTTCACATGGTCAAGAAGGTGTTAATGAAGCTTCTTCCACTATTGAAAATGAGAATAGTCTTGAAATTAGATTTATATATTAGTGAACATATATTATTTTCTTTCATGAAGATGATAGGGCTATCATGTTTGATAATCTTGAAGATTGTTTTCTGTTTAAGAATGACTTAGACTATGAAATTGAGGAGTATGAACTTGAGAGATATAGTATGCCAGAAGTCGAGCCAGAATTTCTCATGCTCGAGGAATTTACAGCCAACAACCAGATAGAAAAAGTTTATACTTCTCTATGCGTTCCTATCAATCCACAACCAATTGTTCTTTCAGATCAGAATGAAGGGAGTACTTGCATTTTTGCTGCTGGATCTTAAGACAAGGTAGTGCTTTAGGATTTTCAAGATTCCTTTGGCATTCTTTTTCAAGCATTGGAGAAGATGAATTTTCTATGGTTTGTTAGCATAAGCCTTCATTTCAATTTTTATTGTGAGTTGCCTAATGTACATCATTCTGCCTGCTCGAGGAAAGTGAGAGCATAATTTTGGTGAATAGCCATTTGCTAGATTGGTTACATTGGAAGGTTCACTTCACATGATTGTACATATTTCTTCAGTAGGCATGTGGTTGTCATTAGTATTTGAAGCCCTCAAATCTCGATGGTCTGCTGCCATTAATAAGTTTTGTGAGTACTTTTGTGAGTTAAGTAAGCCTTGAGTCATTTTTTTGAGTCAATTTCAAGTCGGTTTTGATTCACTTTGTGTCATTTGAAGTTGTTAGCATTTATTCATGCATTCCAATTCAAGTTTTTGACCGTATTGGCCCACATGGTTAGGCACTTGGTCTACAGTGTCTTTGACACCTCCAAGGAGCTTCCATCCCCAATAAGGCCGATGTTAGTGTCAGTATTTGCATCCTACCATTAGTGATCAAAAATCCTCTTTTCATATCATTTTAAGGGTCCCAATCAGAAATCTTTTATCATTCCACTAGGCCATGCAGAAAATTAGTAATTGATGGTAGTCCTAGTCCAAAAACATCACTCTTCCATAAATATGATTACTTGCTGGCATAGTTTCATATCTTGTTGATTGTACATCATCCATAAAGTTAATTTTATCATGCCATTTGTATGAGTCATGAGGTCATTATGTCATCTTGAAATTCAGTTCTTCAAGGTCTCATTAGGTCTTTTAGGGTTTTCCAAAGTTTCATTAGGTCATTAGGGTTGCCAAGGTTCCATTCCATTGCATCAGACTAACAAGTAAAAGGAGATCAAAAAACATCCCTTCATCATGTGAAGATGATTTATAAAGAGAAATTCTTATTTAATTATGTAATTTTATGTCTTTCAAATGTAATAATTTCACCCTCCCAAGCTGTTACTTAGTGTTCTAAAGATGTCAGAACATGAAAAGATCAATTTTCAAAGGAAATAATCAAGTGAAGTGGTAAAGTTTCAAAGGGTTAAGTGCATGCCGAAGGGAGTTGTCTTTTCCCAAGGATGTCCAAATCATCATTTTCCACAAGCACTAAACCCTAATTTCCTCAAACATTGAGCTAGGGTTGGATATGGAATCAGAGACATCTGAGTATATGAGACATAAGGGAGGTCATTTCAACAATTATGAGGCCATTCCAACTCATACACATCATGTTCCCATCATTTTTCAATAAGTCAGTCCAAGGGAGAAATCATTTGCCACACATAGGACCGATTTTTCTTAAAACTATGTTTTATACCAAAAAAGGATGAATTTGGAAAACATTAGAGAGGTTTTTGTCCATAATAGGACAAGGATAGAAAACCTCCACTTTCTACATAGGTGTCATGGTTTTAGAGAAATATCAAAAATATAGTTGCTACAAGAGAGTTGCTGCACTTCTATAGTGACTTTTGGAAAATCATTTTTTCTTCTAGATCGGTTGTCTAAATGACTTTATTGCTGAGTCAAATAATAACTAGAGAGAAATATGTTTCCAATGAGCTATCATTATCTCAATTTTTAGTTGAGGAAGACCTCCAAATGTTTCCTCCAAGAGAACACTTCATTTTTGCACCCTGATTCTGCAATTTTTGAATAGTCTTTGGAGAATTGACTTTTCAAGGGGATATAATTAATCATTTTTAGTCGTTTATAGGTCCATTTGCTATCCAAGAGTGATACCTTTCCAACGAGCTATCATGGGCTCAATTTGGAGACTGGGAAGGCATTCAAAATCAACCTGAATGTTGGAGGGCACGTTTAACAAGGACAATGTGTGATGGGCATTGTCGTTGTGCGCCTGAGTGTGGTGCTAGGTGCCTATGGATTCAAGGGGGCATTTTCCTGGCTGGGCTAGAGAAAATTTCAACGGCAGTGCATGCTTGTGCGTTGAAGGGCACATTTGTCAAGGATGCTGCATGATGACACTTGGTGCTGCGCATTTGGCCAGTAAAGTCTGGCAAACCCTTTGAGCACCAAAACACCACTTTTCTTCATCTGTTCAAGCTACAAAGTCTTCTATTACCTGCATACAACAAGTAAATGGCATAGTATCTCTTTTTCTCCATCAATTAAGCAAGTTAGCACCCTAAATTTTAAAACCCTAGCAAAGCCTTTCTTGTATGTTTCTAAAATCACCTATTTGATCAGAATTACAACACTTCATAGACTTTGTCACCCTCAAATCATCCTTGCATGTACTTCATTCAATATCCCTAACTATTTCACTCACCTTGACCCACATATCAGTCCCTCAAGTTTCCACCATAAAAACATGGCAGACGAGAGTCACACTAGTTTTGAGGAAGGGGAAAGAGCCAGGTGCTTACCCGACACAAAGTGGGAGGGGCCTTGCCTTCGTCATCAATATTACAAGTTAAAGGAAAATAGAAAATGGTGGAGGAAGCAGAGGTCAAACAACAACATGAAAAACATGACACTGAAAAGGAGTTTCTCCTTGTGAACTCAAGTGATGAAAAGAAAGACAAAATCACTCAGGCTACCTTGAAAGCAAAGGATGCCAAAGTTAGGGAGCTTGAGACTAGTTTACAAAGGGCCAAATATATCATCTCCTTTTATGAGCAAGAGAACAAGCAGCTGGAGGTCAAGTAGGAATTGATGCAAACCAAGTACAACAAGGCAAAGAGGGAGGCTGAGAAGGCCAAATTTAAGCTTGATGGGGCTTATGGACATTATGGAGAGCTGGATGATGAACATGGACACAGAAAAAGACTAAGAATAAGAGGATTAAAGAGAGCCTTAGAGCTTGAAAGGCAAAAGGAGGTAGAATTGGAGAAACAACTCACTTTAAATGAGCAATTAGCCAAGGACATAACTGAGAATAAAGAGTTTTGGCTGGAAAAGTTGAACACACACTTGGAGACCATCTTTAACAAAGCAAACAAAGATGTTGAGATACAAAGGAAGATGGCCAAGTATTTTTCATGAAGGAACCATGTGGCAAGGAGTAAGCTCAAAAGAGCTCATGAGAAAATTGACAAATTGACCAAGCAAGAGGAGAAGAGGAGACTTGACATATTTGTTGAGGCATCCCTACATGCATCTAACATTTGATGAGTCATAAAAACACATTTTGGGGCATCTTGAACCATTTTTGAGCTTGAAGGAAGCTACTGAGATTTTTAGACATTTTTTAAGCACATTCATGGAGGTCAAACACGTAGCACCTTGGGCATTGTGCTCTTTTTTAGGGCATCCAATGAGGAAATGGTCAACATTTTTGGATTCACAATGATGAGTACATGCACCCTATGCATTTGCTAAGGTTTTGGACATAAATAGTTGACCAAAAGGGCCAAAAGCCCTAAAAAATGACCCTTTTGCCCTCTTTTTGGCCTGGGCAGTGCACACTGAGTAGTGTTGGGAGAATTGACCTTTGACAAGGCAAATGAACTCCAAATGCAAAACTTCAAGATTTTTTGGAAAGAGACTTTAATATATTTCCAACAAGCTATTGTGGGCCCAATTTTGACACCGAGAAGGCACTCAAAAGTCCACTTGAAGATGAAGAGCACGCCTGGCATTAGCATTGTGTGCCCAACACTAGCGTTGCGAGTTTGCAATTTTTCCATATTTTCACTGTTTTGTTCTAGCTTTCACTTTAACATTGGCAAATCATGAATTTATCTATGTAAATGATGAGTTAATTGTAATTATCATGTTTCTAGTACTTACTAGGGTAAATACATTAGGTAAATCAAGTTCATGAGGTGTAATGAATTAGTTTTCTTGGATTAGGGATGAGTCACTTTGACCACCCTATTCTCTTGTTATCAATTCAACCTTTCTTGGATCTTTCCCTCTTCTCATGGATTCGACCCCTTGAGGTTAGGATGGGTGGTTTGAAGCCTATATTATGTAGTTCCATAGTCTTTTTTAGGGGTTGGATTCAGGCGAATGCTTAGGCTTTGATAGACATCATTTTGTACCTGTTACAACAGGAGATTAATGAAAAATTGCAGCTATTTCTTTGGGATCCATGTGGTATGATGCTCAGTTCAGGTTTTCTTATGTTTTCACATGTTAAAATGTATTTTTGACTCCATTTCATCATTTCATACTCTTTATGTGAATGTATACAAGTCTGAAAGGAAAGATCCATAACGTTTATGCTATGTTTTTGGTAGACATTTCACACTCTGTGTTTTCTTCAGATTAGGAAGAATCCATGAGGTTTACATGCTCTTCCTAGCTTCCTCACCTATATTTTTACCTCATCCATCAAACCCTAAGGTTCTATTTTTTGTGCCTACCTTGTCCCGTGAAACACTTTGCAATTTTGACCTAAACTGTTTGGCTCGTCCTCATCCAGCAAAACCCTTCAAAATCAAATCAAACCTTGTGCTGCTATACCTAGCCTAATATCAGTTTCTAGATCTAGTCAATTTGGTTGAAATCCTTACGGAGAGAGCCCTCTCCTGGCCCAGTAGGGCTAGCTACTTGGCTAAGCATGGTTTTTGGTTACCTTGGCATTGCCCTTATTTAGCCTGAGGTTCAATACAAGTGATAACATATTGGCGGCCATACTAGGGAATGAGCGAAAGATCTCATATTCCCTGGGAAATATCATCAAAGTTCAGATCTAGATCTTATTGTTTATGGTGGAAAAAAATCATAAATAGGAAGGATGAAACCATTCACCTGGTGACTCCAGTGTCGAAAAATCCCAAGGTTCAGAATTTTTATGGCAAATCCACTGCTCAAGAACCAGCAACATGAATAATTTCTTGAATTTATTGTTATCTAAATCGATTCGTTTGCTAGAAGGTATGCTCCCATGAGACGAGATCACATTCTATGTTTCCCAAATAAAATTTCTAAGGTAGATTGGAAAAGGAATTTGAATATGTTTAAAGATGATGATAAAAATGATGTTGATTTGCATCTGGTTAGATTTCACATGCATACTAGCAAGTTGAAGGTTGATTTTCTTGAAAACTACTTGATGAAGATATTCATGGCCACTTTGGAAGGTAAAGCCTGATCTTGGTGTGAAAGTTTGCTGCGTGCTTGTATTTACTGTTTAAAGGATTTTCATACCATGTTCTTTGAAAGGTATAAAGAATCTTGTCCATCCTTAATATTAGTTCAGAATTGTTGTAAACATGTTTATAGTTTTATTGAAAATCTTGAGAAAGTTTATGAAGATGATGACTTCATGGACGATGAGATCATGGAAGCCCTATATGAAAATCCATTTCAGCAACATAAATAGAGCTTAGAGGATACTATCAATACACTCAGGAAAATTTGTAGTAGGTTCATGTTCTTAGTATAATTGAAAATGATGGAAGGCAAGGTCTTATTTCAGATCTGCTCATAGAAGAAGACAACATGCAGGAAAATCAAGTTCCAATTTCATACTGTGATAAAGTCAAGTTGGCTATTTGAAATCTAGGTTCAGATCATGATGATGAAGAGTACCTTGTTTTGAATCCCATGTAGGAGAGCTCTGTTGTTGAGATAATATTGAATGAATAAAACAAAGTTATTGAACCAAGTGTTCTCATTTCATTAGAACAAAGCCTTCACAAGGAGGTAATCTGGTCCCTTTATGAAAAGAAAGACGAGATCTTTGTTCAAGTAAGTGAAAAAAATTCTTTGGATAATTCAGTGGTAAATGATAGAAGTGTTAGTTTTGAGTTCCAAGAACTATCTGTCGTTTTCCCTCATATGACTGATGAGTGCGATAAGAAACATGACAATCTGGTTCTCATGTCATATAACGATATTCAACATCCTTGTCAAACTTTAGGAGGGAAAGAAGACAATTATTGTTTTAGCGAAAGAAACAAAAAAGTACTATCTCCTCTGTCTGAAGATGAGCTAGATCAACTCCTGAAACGTCATGTTGCAACTCAAGCTAATGTAGGTTTGCAGTGTTCAAATAGTCAAGAAGGTGTTAGTGAAGCCTCTTCCACTTTTGAAAATGAGGACAGTCTTGAACTTAGATTTATAGATCAACGAACATATATTATTTTCTTTCATGGAGATGATAGGGCTATCTTGTTTGATAATCTTGAAGAATGTTTTCTGTTTAAGAATGACTTAGACTATGAAATTTAGGAGGATGAGCCTGAGAGAGATAATATGCCAGAAATCGAGTCAGAATTTCTCATGCTCGAGGAATTTAAAGCCAACTATCAGATAGTAGAAGTTTATACTTCTCTATGCCTTCCTACCAATCAGAAACCAACTATTCTTTTAGATCAGAATGAAGTGGGTACTTGTATTTTTGCTATTGGATCTGAAGACAAGGTAGTGCTTCAGGATTTTCAAGATTCCTTCGGCATCCATTTGCAAGCATTGGAGAAGATTAATGTTGTATGGTTTGTTAGCATAAGCCTTGGTTTCAATTTTTATTGTGAGTTTCCTACAAGTACATCGTTCTGCCTGCTCGGGGAAAGTGAGAGCATAATTTCAGTGAGTAGCCGTCTGTTGGATTGGTTACATTGGAAGGTTCACTTCACAGATTGTACATATTTCTTCAGTAGGCAGGTGGTTGTCATTAGTATTTGAAGCCCTCAAATCTCGATGGTCTGCTGCCATTAAAGAGTTTTGTAAGTACTTGTTTCAGTTATGTAAGCCTTGAGTCATTTTTTGAGTCAATTTCAAGTCGGTTTTGATTCAGTTTGTGTCATTTGAAGTTGTTAGCATTTATTCATGCATTTCAATTTAAGTTTCTGACCGTATTGGCCCACATAGTTAGGCACTTGGTCTACAGTGTCCTTGACACCTCCAAGGAGCTGCCATCCCCAATAAGGCCAATGTTAGTGTCAGTATTTTCATCCTACCATTAGTGATCAAAAATCCTCTTTTCATATCATTTTAAGGGTCCCACTCAGAATTTTTTTATCATTCCACTAGGCCATGCAAAAAATTAGTCATTGATGGTAGTCCTAGTCCAAAAACATCACTCTTCCATAAATATGATTACTTGCTGGCATAGTTTCATATCTTGTTGACTGTACATCATCCATAAAGTTATTTTTATCATGCCATTTGTATGAGTCATGAGGTCATTATGTCATCTTGAAATTCAGTTCTTTAAGGTCTCATTAGGTCTTTTAGGGTTTTCCAAGGTTTCATTAGGTCATTAGGGTTGCCAAGGTTCCATTCCATTGCATAAGACTAGTAAGTAAAATGAGATCAAATAACATCCCTTCATCATGTGAAGATGATTTGAAAAGAGAAATTGTTATTTAATTATGTAATTTTATGTCTCTCAAATGTAATAATTTCACCCTCCCAAGCTATTACTTAGTGTTTTAAAGATGCTAGACCATCAAAAGATCAATTTGTCAAAGGAAATAGTCAAGTGAAGGGGTAAAGTTTCAAAGGGTTAAGTGCATCCCAAAGGGAGTTGTCTTTTCCCAAGGGTGTCCAAATCATCATTTTCCACAAGCACTAAACCCTAATTTCCTCACCGATTAAGCTAGGGTTGGCTAAGGAATTAGAGAAATATGAGTATATGAGGCATAAGGGAGGTAATTTCAGCAAGTATGAGGCCATTCCAACTCATACACATCATGTCTCCATCATTTTTCAATAAGTCAGTCCAAGCGATAAATCATTTGCCACATATAGGGCCTATTTTTATTAAAACTATGTTTTATACCAAAAAAGGATGAATTTGGAAAACATTAGAGATTCTTTTGTCCATAATAGGCCAAGGATGAAAAACCTCCTTCACTTTTTACACAGGTTTCATGGTTTTAGAGGAATGTAAAAAATACAGTTGCTACAAGAGAGTTGCTGCACTTCTACAGTGACTTTAGGAAAATCAATTTTTCTTCTAGATGGGTTATCCAAATGACTTCATTGATGAGTCAAATGATAACTAGAGAGAAAAGTGTTTCCAATGAGCTATCATTATGTCAATTTTGAGTTGAGGAAGACCTCCAAACGTTTCCTGCAAGAGAACCCCTCATTTTTGCAACCTGATTCTGTAATTTTTGAATAGTATTGGGATAATTGACATTTCAAGGGAATATAATTGATCATTTTCAGTCCTTGATAAGTCCATTTTCTAGCCAAGACAGATACCTTTCGAACACACTATCATGTGCTCAATTTGGACACCGGAAAGGCACTCAAGGTAAACCTGAAAATTGGAGGGTGTGTTTAACAAGGATGTTGCATGCTGGGTAGAGTCACTACGTGCCTGAGTGTGGTGATGTGCACCTGTGGAGTGAAGGGCACGTTTTCCTAACTGAGCTAGATAAAATTTCAATGGTGTTTTCTACTTGTGCATTGAAGGGCACATTTGTCAAGGACACTACGTGCTAGCACTTGGTGCTACGTGTTTGGCCAGTGAAGTCTGGAAGACCCTATGAGCACCAAAAAACCACTTTTCTTCATCTACTCAAGCTACAAAGGCTTCTATTACCTGCACACAACAAGTAAGTGGCCCAATATCTCTTTTTATCCATCAATTAAGCAAGTTGGCACCCTAAATTTTAAAACCCTAACAAAGCCTTTCTTGTATGTTTCTAAAATCACATATTTGATCAGAATTACAACACTTCATAGACTTTTTCACCCTCAAATAATCCTTGCATGTACTTCATTCAATATCCCTTACTATTTCACTCACCTTGACCCACATATCAGTCCCTCAAGTATTCACCTTAGAAACGTGGTAGAAGGGAGTCACACTAGTTCAGAAGAAGTGGAAAGAGGCAAGTGTTTACCCTAAGGAAAGTGGGAGGGGCCTTGCCTTCATCATCAGAGTTACAAGTTAAATGAAAAGAGAAAATGGTGGAGGAAGCAGAGTTCAAATAGTAGCATGAAAAACATGACACTCAAAAGGATTTTCTCCTTCTGAACTCAAGTGATGAGGAGAAAGACAAAATCACTCAAGCTGCCTTGAAAGCAAAGGATGCAAATGTTAGGGAGCTTGATACCAATTTAAGAAGGGCCAAATATATCATCTCCTTTTATGAGCAAGAGAACAAGCAGCTATAGTTCAAGCAAGAATTGATGCAAACCAAGTACAACAAGGAAAAGAGGGAGGCTGAGAAGGCCAAATTTCAGCTTGATAAGGCTTATGGAGATTATGGAGAGCTAGATGATGAATAGGGAAAACGAAAAAGACCAAAAATAAGAGGATTAAAGAGAGCCTTAGAGCTTGAAAGGCAAAAGGAGGTAGAATTAGAGAAGCAACTCACTTTAAATGAGCAATTGGCAAGGGACATAGCTGAGAGAAAAGAGTCTTGGCTTGAGAAGTTGAACACACACCGGGAGACCCTATTTGAGAAAGAAAACAAAGATGTTCAGATACAAAGGATGATCACCAAGTATTATGCACAGAGGAACCAAGTGGCAAGGAGGAAGCTCAAAAGAGCTCATGAGAAAATTGACAAATTGACGAGGCAAGAGGAGAAGAGGAGACTTGACATATTTGCTGAGGCATCCCTACATGACTCTAACCTTTGATTAGTCATAAAAAGATAGTTTTGAGCATGTTGAACCATTTTTGAGTTTGATGAAAGTTGCTGAGATTTTCAGACAATTTTTAGCACAGTCATGGAGGTCAAATGCACAACACCTTGGGCACTACGATATTTTTTGGGGAATCCAATGACGAAATGGTCAGCATTTTTGGATTCAAAATGATGAGTACATGCACCCTGTGCATTTGCTAAGGTTTTGGATGAGAACTAGTTGACCAAAAGGGCCAAAAACCCTCAAAAAATGACCTTTCTGCCCTCTTTTTGGCCTGGGCACTATGCACTAAGTAGTGTTGGGTGAATTGACTTTTCACATGGAAAATGAACTCCAAATACAAAAATTCAAGTTGTTCTGGAAAGTAGACTTGAAGATATTTCCAACATGCTATTTTGGGCCCAAGTTGGACACCGGGAAGGAACTCAAAAGTCCACCTCAAGATGAAGGGTGAAACTAGCATTGGCGCTGCATGCCTGGCATTGCGCGTTTGACAATTCGTCTAGATTTTCACTATTTCATCCTAGTTTTCACTTTCACCTTGGTAAATCATGAATTTATATATATAAATGACGAGTTAAATGTAATTATCGTGTTTCTAGTACTTACTAGGGCAAATACATTAGGTAAATCAAGTTCATGAGGTGTAATGAATCAATTTGCTTGGATTAGGGATGAGTCACTTTGACCACTATATTCTCTTGTTATCGGTTCAGCCTTTCTTGGATATTTTCCTTTCTCATGGATTTGACCCCTTGAGGTTAGGATGGGTGGTTTGAAGCCTATATTATGTATTTCCCTAGTCATTTTTAAGGGTTGGATTCCTAGGAATACTTCGGCTTTGATAAACATCATTTTGTACGGGTTACAATAGGAGATTAATGAAAAATTGTAGCTATTTCTTTGGGATCCATGTGGTATGATGCTCAGTTTATTTTTTCTTATGTTTTCATGTGTTAAAATGTACTTTTTTGGGATCCATAACCTTTATGCTCTGTTTTGGGTATACATTTCATAGTTTGCATTTTCTTCAGTTTAGGAAGAATCCATGAGGTGTACATGCTCTTCCTAGCTTCCTCACCTATATTTTCACCTCATCCATAAAACCCTAAGGTTCTGATCATTGTGCCTACCTTGCCCCATCGAACACCCTATAGTTTTGACCTAATTTCCTTGCCCTAACTGTTTGGCTCCTCCTCATCGAGCAAAACCCTTCAAAATCAAATAAAACCTTGTGCTACTATACCTAGCCTACTATCAATTTCAATATCCAGTCAATTTGGCTAAGATCCTTATGGAGAGAGCCCTCTCCTAGCCTAGTAGGGCTAGCTACTTGGCTAAGCATGGTTTGTGGTTACACTAGCATTGCCTTTCTTCAACCTGAGGTTCAATCCAGGTGATAACATGTAGTATGTTGAATGATAATATAGTATTGAGAAGAACAGTCTCACTGGTAATAAAATAGTTGTGGTAGAAAACAAATTATATTTAAACACCAAATTCCTCCTTAGTTTGTTTTGTAATTAAAAATGTGAAATGGTTAGTAGAACAAGCCCAAAAGACAAAATAAGATGTATTCTCTAATACTACTACTTTTTCTATAAATCATGAGAGTACTCATGACTATATTCTTAGGAGAATCCTGAAATCTACGCCCAGATGCCGCCTAGAAAGTATGTAACTGCTCCAAGAATAGCATATAGGAATGCAACCCCTGTATGACTGATCCATTTTTCTTGGGACCAGTGCCTTGTCCTGCATTTGTAGATTGATTTTAGGCATAAGAGGACAGTGAAGAGGGCAGATTGGAGTGATGGTCTAGTCTTGAGCTAGCATGAGTTAAAACTAGGGCTGAACTGTTCATATATGAGGTGCGAATCCATATGTAAAAGGTGCTTAACATGCTCAATTTTCACTCAAAAAACCAGCTAAGATATGAGGCGTAGATTTATTATATAAGTAAAGAGTTGGGGAGGTTCTTTAGCTCTTTCTTATGAAATACCGTTGCCAAATAGGGTCTCGCATAAGGAACAATGGACATTGGAGGGCCCTGCTGCTGCTTACCCTTTTATATCTAATTTGCATATATTCTCTTTATTCCACTGGAGGGCCAAGCCATCATCTTAACTAGAATCCTTTTACCAGTATGCTGTCTAGAAACCTTCTCCTTTTAAGGGAGGCAGGGGCAGGATTCGAACCTGCAGTCTTTAGGTCATGGGCTGGTGATCAGTCAATTACTTAAAATGTACGTGAGAGAATTGCATATACTCATATATAATAAATACGCCTTATGAGCCTTGAAACAGGACGAATGATTTTGACTTTGAAAGTGCACAACTACAACTCTGGCGGAGAGACGAATCACGATCGCTTCTTCATGAATCATGTTGGATGGATCGAAACAAGATTGGATATTCTTCATTACTTAAGATATTATGCTATGTCATATCCTTCCTTCCTTATAACCCAGTCAAGTTGATGGGAGGGCTACCTTTATAGCGGATCCCCTAGAACAACAACCCCAGCTTGGAAAAGGTAACCACCAGAACCCTCGGAATCTGAGTTACCAGAGCCAAGATCAGAACATCCACGCCTCCTCATCATGAGAAGCGAACCATGCCTTCTTATCGGGATCAAAGTCCCCCGCCCCAAAAGATATGGGACATGCCTCAAAGGAAGTAGAACCCGTGCCAAAAGATATGGAACATGCCACTCATGTGCATGCGGTTGCCAGGGCTACACGATCAATGGCGTAAGAATCGAAGAGCGGAGCTAGGCCTGAAGTCAGTAAGTTAGTAAGTCAGGTAGCCAAGCCGAATACTAGAAGTACAGGAGGCAATTCAGTATAGTCACTAATATCGATCATAGGTAGGGCATAGAGTTTGTAAGCACCACTTTGCAAGGAAATAATTCTGGAAATGAACATATGGGTAAGTGAAAAATTGACCTTGACTGCTTTAATTGAAGAAGTATTTAAGGGAATACATGGAAATAATTTTTATGGAACTAATATTTCTAAAAAAAATTAGACCTCATGATTGGGTCAACTTGAGGGAGGAAAAAATGGAAGAAAGACTGCAGGAATGCCTATACCATAAATCTGTGAACATCCTTTCTTAAAAAAAACAAGGGAAAAACCAGATAAATGCACACAGTAAGTATGACGATTACTAAAAGGAAAATAAAAGGAAATTAACCACTATCACCACCAATAAATTCCATTGTAAACTGTAAATAATTATGATTGAATTTAAAGAAGTTTAATTGTTGGAACCAGCATAAGTCTGACTATAAAATTGAGCAGATTTCACCATTTTTGAACTAATAAATATATACATCATAAATCAAATTCGTGGCTTGTGTAGCAGCCACATAGTTCACACCATGAGAACGAATTCATGATGCTTTAAAGGATAGTAAGCCATGGAGTTATAACCATTTAAAAGGAGAAAACCTTGGTTGTGTAATCCCTTTCCCTAAAAAAAACTAAATAAAGATTCCAGATAGGCATTAATGATCTAGGCAATAGACAATGACCAAAAAGCAACTCTGCCTCTAAATATGATACCATTTCTATTCAACCAGATGGTCCAACACATAATTAGAGGGAGACAATGATTTTTTCTGGTTTGTGGACCCCTCCCTCCAATGATTCCAAGCCGCCAATGTATTTTGACCATGCTATCTGATAGTAATGGAAAATGAAGAAAGTACTTGTTCCCATATATTAATCACTGTGGGAAATGGAGAAAGAGATGATCATTGGTTTCTTCAACCTAGTGACATAGAGCACACCAAGCGGGGCCATAAAAGGATCATTTCATCATATTGCCCCTAGTAGGTGTCTTGTTCATTAAAAAATTCCACATAAACAATCTAGTGTGTGTGGGGGGGGGGGGGGGGGGGGTGGGATGGGCTCTGAGATTCCAAAGAGCACGCCACCAATCTATGAGCACAAGTGGCATGTGTGTGGCATGAATAATAGGATATCCCTCTTTAGGGGTATATTCTCCATGCCTAGTTGGAGCTGAAATGAGTTCGCCATCACCCTCCATAATGTGAACATGTGATTCAGTCAATTTAGATATATATCCAACCCAAGGCTGGTTCCATTGATTGGGATACCCAAATGAACAACAGATTTTCATGCTTATGAAAACATGGTTGTGTTCTTTGAATCAACAATGTTGGCAATCATATGAATACCTCTGTTCTTAAGGAAGTTAATAAGTTCAGGAGGAAGTCAGTACATGTTGCCGCAACGAATCCAGGGATCCATGCCAATATGCACATATGTGCCAAATCTAATGTACCATGTAAGGCCATTTCTGATAGTGGGAAGGGTATGTAGAACAACTTTCCAGATTGTAGATACACCTGTTCTTTTCCATGTAGGGAGGCGAATCCATTCCATATTCTGTAAGGGCCATATGTATTTATAGTGTACCACTTGAGTCTAGAGGTTGTGAGAGTTAACAATAAGCCATCCCATCTTGGTAGCAGGAGCATGGGTGAAAGAATGTAGGTCTTTCAAACCCTAGCCACCCCACTTCTTGGGTAATGCAATGTTGCAACATCCCACCCAAATAAATGGCTTCCCTTCCTTGTATCCATTCCAAAGGAATCTGGAACATAATTTTTGTATCCGTGAAAGGATTCCTTTGGATATCCAAGCCAAAGACCACCAATACACTAGAGTTGCCTCAATGTCCAATTTAATAATAACTAATCATCCTACTCTCCATAAAAGCCTATGTTTCCATTTGTGTAATCTCTTTTCAACCTTGGGCACAAGCCAAATCCAGTCTGAAATTTTATAACAATGTGGTTTGATTCAAAAACCAAGATATTTGAGCCCATCTTTCAATTGTTGTCTTAGGAATGAAAATTTCTGAAGTGCAATCCAAATTTCTTGTGGTGAGCAAGCTGAGAAGGAGATAGTGTATTTAAACATATTAGATTCCAAATCGGTAGCTGCTGAGAAGAGCATCAAAATATCATAGAGTATAGAGAAATCCTGAATGCCTCCATTGAGGAAGATGAGCACATCGTCCACAAAAAGAAGGGATATAGTACAATGAGCAGTTATCTTGAGACCGAGTAATTGCCCCTCCCTTCTAGCCTGTAATATTGATCTACTCTGACCTTCAATAACAAGGAGAGAGAGGGAAACCTTATCTGAGTCCGCGCTTAGCATGAAAGGAGTTGGAGGCTAAACCATTAACAAGAACACTGAAGGACACACTAGTAATGCAGCACATGATCCATTGGATGAAAGAGAGGGGAAGCCTAAATGAGTGAGCATCATCCCTAAGTATAGCTAACTAACTCGATCAAATTCCTTAGAGAGGTTGATCTTAAGGATGGCTCCTTTTAGCTACTTCGTCTTAATGGAGTGGAGGGCATCCTAGGCAGTACCTATAGCCTCATGTATTTGTTTATTACGTGAGAATGAAAATTTCTCAAGCGATATGTGGGTATATAGGATGGGATTAAGATGGTTAACAATAATCTTGGCAATAATATTGTAGAGGTAGTTGTAGAGGGAAATAGGCCTAAAATCATTGAATGAGTGTGAGAAGTCCACTTTATAAATGAGGGCAACGAAAGTAGAATTGATAGCCTCATACATGCACCTGATTAACGTGTAATCCTCGACAACCTTGATGAGATCTTGTCTGATGTTCTCAAAAAAGGCTATATAAAATTCAATAAACCATCCATTTGGGCTAGAGCTTTTATTAAGTGTTCTTTCCAGTTTGCCCATGGAAACAAGTTTAATAATATCATCTAACTAATCTTGGTCAACAAAGAGAGGGAAAAGCCCGACAATTCGAACTATTTCTGCAAGTGTGGCCCCAGGAGGAGCCTTCAAGAGATGTTGGAAGTGTGAGATGCCTAGATGTGCTAGTGGGTGAAAGGAATGGTCGAATTGACCATCCTCGGTGGGCATCTTCCAAATATTGTTGGTGGCCCTTATCTCCTTCGCATACTTATGAAGAAATTTGGTATTATCATCCCTAGCCTGTAACGAAATAACTCGACTCCTAAGGCACGAGGTCTCCTCAGGATCTTCAAAATTTTTGGATCTCTGAGTCTCTAGATCAGTGAGAATTTTTTTAGCTTCATCAGATGTGAATCCTCGACCCTGCTCATCCAAAAGATCAACCAACTTGTTTTCAATGTTCCTAAGAGTCTATTCTTCTCGATCTCTCTTGTGTTTAGCCCATTTGATAGATAAACTCTTTATCTCAAGGAGATTGTGGCAAAACCCTTCTACTATGGATCTCCCCTAAGAAGGTGGATGAGCATGCCAGTAATCATTGACCAATTTGATGTAATTAGGGTCCATCAACCAAGTAGAATTTAATTTAAAAGGGGCTCTAGGCTTCAAGAAGGGACCTAACAATTCTAGGAAAATATGAGAGTGATCAAAGATGCCACCAGATCCCACCCACTGTCAATAATTTGATAAGGCTCTTACCAGGTGTTCCTTGATTAAGAATTAGTCCAATCACTTTGCCAGAGATGCATCTTCTGTTTTTCTCTTGCACTAGGTAGGTTGTATATTGTTCATGGGGATATATATCAATTGGTGATGCTCTAGAAGTTGTTCCATGGTGTCTGATAGGGGGTCCAATTGTGCATTGCATCACCAAGATTCTGCATGTCCGATAGAGAAATTCAGGTCCCCACCTAGAATAAGATTGTTTGAATTACCCAAAGATAAATTAAGAAGATGATTCCCAAATTCATCTCTATTAAGATAGGGAGTGTAAACATTGATAATTCTAAAGTCCATGGCCAGGTACGAGGAATAAATGTCCATGCCAATAAATGTAGCACCACCCCCAAGTTCAGCCAATCTCGATAGTGTGGGGATTGATGCCGAGTGCAATACCACCAAATCTTCCACTGACATCAAGTGCATGAAAAATCCAACATGGCTTCAGGGATTACATGAAAGATATGACCTAATCACCCATGCCTAAGGTATCTTGTAAGAAGATAATGTTAATAAGCTCAGAATCCAGTAGTCTTCTAAGAGCTAGATTTTTAGCAAGGCTAGCCAACCCTCTACAATTAAAGGAAATCCAATTCATCGGTGAGATTGGGGGAGGGTATTCGATGCTCTAAGAACCTTGTCAAGTGTAGATTGCCTGCCATGAGCCACACCCACCCTAGCCTAAATAATAGATTTAGAAATATAAGAGTGCTGACCCCTCGGGAGCATGGTGATTTTAGAATGGGAGATCAAACCAATCCCAACATGCTCAGGAGGGTGTGACACCTGAGAGCGAATATTGTAGGAGTGTGAGTGTCTAGTGGAGGTCGAAAGCTCCAGAGAAGGAGATGAGATAGTCAAACCAAGAATAGAGAGCAGGGTGGTCGAGTAGGATGGAGAGTGAAGGTTCAGAGGGCAGGTAATAGGGGAAGATGAGATGCATGGAGTGGATGCAAAAGAAACATGCAAGTGATGTGCAAAACTAGATAGAGAAATAATAGATACAAAGTAGAGTGGAGGAGGAGTACCCAATGAGCGAGCGGCTACAACAGCAACCCGAGATCTTGTAATAGGCAGGGAGAGATGCTAGAGACACACCGATGATGGCATCTCAGCAGATCAGAAAGTTGTTGTCTTCGAACCTTGTGACCGAGGAGTCTAGCCTTTAGGAGATGAAGGTGCTGTAGGAATGACATCAACCGTGACTTTGGAGGGTAAGGCGATCAAGATAACTAGAGTGCACTCTTTATAGAGATGACCAACCTTGTGACACCTTCTGCATCTAAATGGAACCCCCTCATAATCGAGGATTTGGATGCAAGTGAATGTTCTCCAATGTGGCGTAATCTACTCCTCCAAACCCTCTCTATTGTCGAGGTACAGTAATATGCAAGCCATCGATTTTGTTGCGGATGTAACATATGACTTGTCATAGTCCAAGAAAGTGTCCACTGTGTTCCCAATTCGATTGAAGATGTCCTTGAAACAAAAGTGAAGGGGAAGGCCTAATAGTCTGACCCAAAGTGATCGTGCACCCAATTGTTACCGCTCAAGGTCAAATAACAAGCTCCATCTCTTAAGCAACAAAGGGGCTAGCTCGATGTGCCAGTACCATGAGATAACCCATGAGGTGTAGTTTTCCCTTTGAAATCTAAGTGAGAACCATCCCCGAGCTATGGTGGCAGTAGTCGAGAGCTCCTTGAGAACATTTTCCCAAATTTCCATGACCCAACGGTGCAGACAGGCAACAATGTACACTATTCCTCTATCTCTGCCCACCAAAACCTTATCTGTTATGTCCAAAACATCCTCCATTTGCACACCTTCACCGAAGCAAAGGGACGGATCCTTACAGGAAGCTTTGACGCACTTCAATTTCTTATCTTTGCCGAAGCGGGGTGCCATTGGGTGGTCTTGAAGGGAATCCTATGAACCCGTGTTATCCTTCTGAGAATGATGGTTACAGGTCTGAGGGTTCACAACCGGAATTTCAAAACAACCAGATAGAGAGGTTGACACTCCGGGGTTTTCGGAGGCATGTGGAAGTGGGGGTGAATCCAGTGTGAGTGGGAGGAGATTTGTTGTTGATAAAAACCCAATCAACAAGGGGAGGGCAAAGGAGGATGACAAATGTGATGGTTCCGGAGAAAGGGGAGGAGAGTAAGTCTAGTGAATCGAAATATGGGGAGGGTGGGATGAGGATGCAAGTAGGTGTAATGTTACCAGAGAAATGGGAGGAGAGTAAGTCTAGTAGATGGGATAAAGAGCAAACAACAAAAAACAGTGCACAGATGCACCAAGATCAAAACATATATGCCCCAATCTCAACTACAAAAGAAAAGGTGTTCCAAGGGACCTAGTAATCGACACCTCCAGAAAAGTGCTAGGGTTAGACCAGATGGATTCATAGGGATTTGGATCCATCGAATAATTGACAGGGTCCTCATCCATTGCTCACATTCTACCGTCAATCTCTGGGACAACAAGAACAAAATGTGGAACAAAATTGATAGCCATATGAGAATAGATGCCCAACAAACTTTGATGGTGAAAATTCCAAAGCAGTAGGGGAGAAGGCATTGTGCAGCAGCAAAGTCTGTGGTATAGGGCTGAAATGCGAAACCCTAGATGTGCTCCTTCAGAGATTAAGATAGGAGCACTCCTGTTTTCAAGGATATATTTTCATTGGTTTAACGATGCTAACAACAAAGAAATATTATTTTTTTATAGTAATGGTCTCTAAAACATATCTATAGAATCATCTTTAGGTGTATATGTTGATTCAGTGGTTTAACCATGCTCACAACAAAGAAACATTATTTTTTTATGTAGATAAGTTATGAGTAAGTGTGTTCATGTTAGAATAATGATCTCTAAAACATCTCTATAGAATCATCTTTAGGTGTATCTATTGATTAAGTTAACATTTTACTAAGCTACCAACCAAGGTGTTCCATCTCCATTTTATGAATTTCAAATTAATAGAAGAAAGCTAATGAGGAGGTTATATAATATTAATAAAAATATGATAATAAGGGAAAAGAAATGTAGAATCCTAATAAGAAATAATTTTTATTGTGCAGCTCTACAACTCAATATAAAGGAGATGTATGTAATGTAAGTAAGTTAGTAGTTTAGTAAAATATTAACTTTATTTATACAAGATCACAATTATAATGTTTCAGTTTTGATATAAAGAAAACTAAATTTTTAACTAATTTAACCACTTATTATTGTTTACATAATCAATATATATACCTAAAAATGATTATATAAAAAGGTCTTAGATAATTAGTTATGAAAAATTACTTATTATGTTTATCCAATAAAATTATGTTAAAATGTTAAATTGCTCACTTAAATTAACAAATAAATTAATCAAATTAAATAATAAAACCCTACCAATACTATTTTCAAACCTCAATCTTATTTATATTAGACCTTATAATTCTACCAGTTTTATTATCATTTCAAAATAATTATTTTAATAAAAATATTTTGATTAAATTGCATTAAATAATGTTTTGCCCTTATCTAATCATATACAATATAGATGTTCATACTTTTATAAGATGTTCATACTTTTATAAAATATAGATGTTCACACTCTGATTGAATCCAGAAGCATCTGATGCATGAATAAATGGTGGACATTCCACATGATGGGTAAATTATATTGATAACAACGAAAATAGAAGCTAGTTTGATGTGGACAAGCTAGTTTAAAAATAAAACCTAGTTGCTTCATTGCGATATTTTCACTGTATCTTTGTTTCACCAAATTTATACAGTACATAGTTTATGTTTATTAATACTCCAAAAACAATATAACATACCAAATCAACACTCACGCTTAACATCATCAATACTTAAAACGACTTGATTAATGATGCAAGTTATCTGTGAATATATGTACATCACATCTCTAAGCAATTTTTATTGCTTTTGACTGAATGCATAGTCTTGTCTCGAAATGTTTCTACCGTGACATCATTTCCTAGAGATTTGGAGAAAAGTGATTCGAGTGATGGTGACATGTCTGGGAGAGCCTTTGCAAAGTTAAAAAGGGGGTCAAAGGGAAGTAAGGTTGTAACTATAGTTATTTAATTTTAATTTGAATTTATATTATGATTCAAAAATATTGAAATTATTCATCTTAAAAAAATTGATATATTATTTTTTTTTTTTCAAAATTTCTAAAATTTGAAATGATGTTCTAAAAATAATAAAAATTTAAATACACTAAATTTATTGATATTGCAGAGTGTGAAAATTGTTAGTATAATTTAGTAACCTGACTAAAAAAGCTTTAAAACTTAAGTTCAATATAAAGAATTACATCTCATATACCAAAGAAGTAATGACTCAATCAGTATTTGTATTCAATCCAAATCAATAGATATTGGGATCATTATAAGAATTCATTTCTCAATCACTATTCCTATCAAATCCAAAGTTATTTAACATAACTATCCAATCCAAATTTAAATTTATTGTATTTATTTAACAATAAATGTATATGCTGATTATCCTCTGCAATCCAAATCAATCACTATTCTTATATTCCTATTAAGATCAGAATTCATGACTCAATTTCTATTGCTATCCCATCAAAATTTATTTAATAATTCCTACTCCATCCAAATTTATTTAACACTAAAACTAAGTGCAAATTATCCTTTGTGGTGAACCACAGGAAATAAATCCCTCTAATTAAATTCCACGGGTGAACCCTAATAGCTATAATTCAACAAAGTAATTGTTATCCTGCAAAAGAATTACTAAGGCCACATCAGGTTGCTAGATTCGAAAGCTGATGCAAACCCTCGAACTGGTGTTTGAGACGTGCGACGTCCCGGTAATTCCAATTTATGGACGATCGAATTTCCGGTAGAGTTGAATATCGACATATTTAATCTGCAATCAAGTGCCACAATAAAACCACTGTTGTTCACGGTCACCAAAGGAAATGCCGGAAAGTCTTGTTTTGACAAAGCACTGGCGCGAAACTCACACCATATTTCATATTCTCCCGCTTCATTCAACTTCCACATGCGAATAAAATCAGCATCCTTTCGATCCACTAGCATGAAATGGCCATCATATTCAGCAAAACATTCAGGATAAATCATGCGCCATCCCTGGGGCAGTGGGATTTCTGTCCAGATTCCTTCAGCAATATTAAAGGCTGCGATGAAGATGCGGGAATCTAGCGTGACAGCCGCCCAGTAAAATTTTCCTTGACAAAAAATACCCTTATCAAAAGGACAGATATGATCAGGGACCATGGTGGAAAGTTGAGTCCACGCGTTGGATTCTGAATCATAAATACACATCTCCATCATTCTTCTATTAACACCTTGCAATTGGTGGTTTAACAAAGAAAAACCTAGAAGGACAGTGCAACGCCTTGTGGAAGAGTCGAAAACCATTCCACTGAATGTGTTTGAAGTGGTCGAAGTGGCAGCCAGGTAGAGGAGGACGAGGTAGGTGTCTCCAATTGGTGGTACCAGGAATTCCTATGGAAAGAGCCAACCGATCCCCTCGTTCATGACAACACACGATGCTCTTGCAACAATCCAAAACGATGCAATTGAGCAAAGGCACTTTGTAAATGTGTGAACCAGTACTGCATCCTTCTATAACCCAAAATTCCCCGTCATCTTTGGTATCCCAATGGATCTGAATCAGAAACCCCGGGGTAGAACAAAGCGACCAATTTGGAACAAGCCCTTCGAAGGCATCACGAGAAGACAGTAGATCTTTCCACTGTTTGCACACAGCCCTCATTTTGCCCAGAACCCTAATGGGAAGCTTCGCTAAAATCATATGAACTTTATTTATTTATTTTATTTATTTTTAATGTAATGCTCATAGTAATGGATAATTGGATTATTTATTATTATTTTGGGAGAGATTCCAATTGTTTTTTTTTCCTAGTGAAAAAGTCTAATTTTATTCATGTTGATAAAATTACATTTTGTAGATGCATAATGCATATTCAGATGGCTGTTCCTGTTAACCAGGCAGCGAACAGAGTAAAAGAAAAACACAAAATTGCAAGTAATTGATCCTGTTTGTTGTGACAGGAAACTACAAGATATAGAGAAAGGAAGTAAGAAATTCTAGTAGATTAAGCTTTTATGCCCTTCTTTTTCTCCACCCGTCGCCAACCTCTAGTGTCGGGAGTGGGTGTGATGATGGCAACCTGATTTTCCATGGTGATTAGTTGGAGTTCTTTGTCAGATTTTGAGCCCTCTTATCCATGATTTCTTTTGATGCCGCTGATTTCCATTTGTGGCTCTCGTTGCAGATCCGAAATGTGAGTTCCTGAATGTATAGCTAGAGCATTCTCCTCCTGTGTAATGTCTGTTTCATTGGAATATCGGGTTCTGGTTGATTCTCTGTGGGCTCCACGTATGTGTCTTCTTCTTCTATTGGTGCAGTATGCTGCCAGCCTTTGGGCTTTTTTTGTTGATTCTTGGTTCTCCTCGTGTCCTTTCGAGCAAGTGGGCAGTCATATTGAAGGTGCCCTATTTGCATACATCCCCTGCACCGGAACGCTGTATTCTCATAGTCGAGCTGTTGTATCCACTGAGAGTTATTAAAGTTCAAAGTAATGTGGTCAGGGAGTCCTTGACTCAGGTCCACTTCTACACATATTCTGGCAAAAGTGAATATTCCTCTGATGACCCTATCTTCATCTGCTTTTAGGAATTTCCCCAGAGAATCCCCAATGGCAGCTAATACTTTTTGATGCCAAAAGTGTAAGGGGAGACCATGAAGCCTCACCCATACTGGCATCGTTGAAACCTTCATTGTATTAGCGTCAAAAGCCGGAACCAAGGGGTAAGGAAGAGGCCAGCACTGCCCCAAAACCAAGGCCCCTGGTTGATAATGCTGTCTCGTTCCTGTTCTGAGTTGAATCTGACTATGAAGTAACCTTTGGGACAAAGGTATATTTCACAGTTTGATGTCCATTGTGTATAGATCCATTGGTGCAAGGCATCTCATTTTGGCTAGAAGCCATTAAACCTGCAAATAACTGCACATTTACATAACTCAGAATGAAAATCTGTTACCTCTAGCATAGCGACTTGTAGCGTAGGTGATTCTGGCTTTTGTTCAACAATGTATGGTCCAGGGGCCTCTCATGGTGGTGCTTCAGTGTTTTTCATTTTTCCCTTTCCTTTCACAGCATCCCGAAAGGATCCTGTATTTTTAGAGCTGGTTCCAATGCTCCCGCCACGCAGTCGGAGAGTTAAGATGATGGTTGAATCTTTGGTGATGCCGTATTGCAGGAGGGTTTGTTTGTCCTGCAAACTGTATCCTGCATATATGAGATTTTGGTGCTGTATTGGGGTTCCAAGACAACCCTGGATTTCCTTTTTTAAATCCTGAATGATCATTCTCTGACTGATCCGCATGCAATGGTGTTTGCCCTCTGTTGTTTTTATAAAGATTTGGACCAGATCGGCTTCCATGCTGAGTGGATCGGGGTTGTGGGGATCTCGATTTGCTGGATCTAGCCAATCGAACGGAAATGGCATCGTATTTTGTTCAAGCCTCTTCTCTGCGCCCATTCCCTCTGGTCGTTGACGCGTTAATCCAGCCTCTACACATTTGATTTTGCCCTGCATCCGATGCCTCCAAACTTGGAACTCGAGTATATCATTTTGGGGCTGCCCGCAATCGATAGATCGTGCCCATAGCTTGCCGAGGGGGAGCCGAGGGGTGGGCTGCCGGCTTTTTCTCCTTCAGCACAGGCAATGCTTCCTGGCCATGTCATAATCTCCGCCGATGTGATCACATCTGCCCTTCGTTTTGCTCCGGGACCGGCACCAGTGCTCACAGATCGCAGATCCCCGCTTCCATAATCCCTTAACTGGACGGGTGGGTACAGAGGAGACGTCAGAAGCATCTTTACCCTCCGTGTGTGGACATCTCTGCCTTGTCGAAACGGTTCATCCTCCCATGGTTGTTCAGATACCCAGATCTGTGTATGATCTGGGCATATTGACGCGAAACTCCCAGGGATTTGAGGAGGATAACCCAGATCCATCAAAAATAAGTCGGCCTGCTCCATGAGGGAAGATAATTCCTTCTTCTGTTGAAATCTCTGATCCGGGCCATGTATAACCTTACCAGCAGTGAGATCGGGAGAGAAACAGACCGATGGATCGAAGATTGAGTTCCCAGCAACCAGATTCCAAGCAGATCCAAGGTTTAGCTGGTCTCTGGGGACGACGGCGGCATAGCTTCTGCGTTCTGAAACCCTAGGTGTTCGGAGGCTCGCCATCGCTCTCGCTCTCCTTCCCATAAAAAATAATCGGTATTGTCGTGGATTATTTGTCAGCACTAAAGCATTATTTCAAGCTTTGTTGGTTTCCCTTTTTTTTATGCTTTCAATCATTCCAATTGTTATTATTATTATAATGTTAATTATTATTATTGTTATAATGTTTTTCTTTTCCAGCTGGTTCGGGGACCCTGGTCAGTTGATCCGCTACTCCAAGTTCGATAAATCTGGGTGGACCCCACCCGAAGGGGGTCCACCCCTCGGTCACCACAGACCTAACACCCGAAGGGGGTCCACCCCTCGGTCACCACAGACCTAACCCCAAGAGCTTTCGGGTTTCGACCCTGTGACCTCCCATTGGCGAGGCCCCGACTTGACAGATTGAGCTAACCCTTGGGGCTATTATTGTTATAATGTTAATGGATAATTGGATTATTTTTTTATTATTTTGACACAGATTCCAACCGTTATTATTATTATAATGTTAATTGAAAGGCACAGTTTAGTATGCTAGTAGTTTGACACAGATTTTAAGTGCTTTTATTATAATTCTATGTAACTTTATATTTATATTTGTTTTAATTTTTAGGGGGTTATCAAGTTAGTTTTTCTAATTATTTTGTTAAGTTAATAGTTTTTCAAATTAGTTATTAATATATTAGTGTAGTTATATAAATTAAATGTGTAATTTAATTTATAGATAAAGTGACTTTTTTCAAGACAGTTTTTTTTATTAATTTTAACCAAAATCTGATAGATATTTTAAAAAACTTAGTTTAAATGTTTAATCTAAAAAAATCTAAATGTATCTTAAAAAACAAAAAATACAATTTTGCTTGAAATTCTATTTCTCAATTCCCATGAATAACTTAGACCAGGCCTAAATTAAATAGTTGGTTTTTGGCTATGAACATTCACACTCCACTTTACCATGTGGGCTCAATTAAAAAATAAAAAATATTAAAAGTTATTGTCTAGAAACATTTTGGGTGGATCAAAATAATAATAATAATAATAATAAAACATTTTGTCTTGGTCAAATTGCATAAAACTAAAACTAAAAAAATTAATTTAATAATAAAATTAGCCTAGATTCATCCTAACTCCGAATCTAACTCCGTATCTAACAAGTGTTGAGAGAGATCAAATCCCTTGAGATGTAAACATATTTTAGAGTGAAAAGATATTTGATCACTCTCAACACTAGGAGATCTATAGTTAAGATGAATCTAGGTTGGTTAACTTCAAATGAAGGAGTTGTAAAAATGAAACAACACTTGGGATGCATTCCTCGAATGAAATGGGTTTCAAATTGTAGTTGTTCCTAATAATGAATTCCTCTAGGACGATAATACTTTTACTATTGGTGTTCAGGAAGATCAAGGTAGAAGCCTCAACCCTTCAAGACTTAAGGGTTTCAACATTCCCAAATAAAACCATGAGAAAATAAAATAATTAAGAAAGGGTAGAGAGAAGGATATGTCAACTCCATTACCTATTCCTTAATAATTTACAAGAATCATGGCCAAAAAATAACAACTATGAAATGGAATGAAGAAATTCCATTTCCTTCCAAATAGTTCCACTGACGAGATGTAGATAGACATGGAAAAGAGTCATAATAAATAGGAAGTGTTTGTAGTTGTCTTTGAAACACGGCCTAATAAATTGATTCTCTAAACATAAAATTTTTGTGGACCATGATAAAAAAAATATTAGACCTTCTACAATTATAGGTGAAACTTTTTTCTAAGATAGATAATATTCTGAACTACTAGAACAAGCAACATTTTCAAGTTCACTTGATCACTAAACTTTCCTAAAACTTAAAGAAAAAGAATAAGAAAATTAAGAGACTTAGGAAGAGCTCAAAGAATTTAGAATACTAGATATAATCAATGTCACATGGTTCACGTTCGAGTTCGGGTTTGGTTTGAGTTCGAATTTTTTGATGAGGTTTGCTATTAGGTTCATCTAAATATATAAACATATATTAATTTAAAATGAATTATAGGATAAAATAGTAATAAATCAACATCAATAAACATAAAATATGCTATCACAAACATGGAAACTACAAGGATAAAATACAAGCTTGAGTTGTGAAATGAAGTTATGAGTTTTGATCAATGGACTTAGTCATTGGCCATGAGGTTTGATGAGGTTCGTCGAACCTCAAAACATTTTTGAGGTTCACCAAAATTCGAACCCCAAGGTTAAATTTCGATGAACCTTGTGACATAGGATATAATATTAAGAGTGAAAATGTAGTTTTGAAGAAATAGAATGTTCAACTATAAGAAGATAATACAATATTGACATGAGAGAATAAAAAGCTACTCAAACTTCCTAGGAAGTGGTATTAAGAAACTTAAATCTTCGCACTACACAAGGTAAAGGGATAATTGTTCCAATGTGAACATATTAATAATCTCCTAACACAATACATTTTTATCAAGTTTGTTGAGTTTTGAGAGTCTTTTGGAAGGACCATCAACAACAGGTTTTACTTACATGAGAACATGTAAGGTATCATCCATGGGGATATGTTAGACCTCCATTTTAATGCTATTTTCACCATTAAAATACTCCTATTAACCATCTCTACCCTTTTGCTTTAGCATATTTTCCCATTTTTTTAAAGAGAAGTGTCATTTCAAGCTCAAAAGTTAACAAGTTATTAATCCTATTTAATTTCCATCACTTTTGATAGATTAAAAAAGTTTTTGGCTGAATTTTTGCTCATGGTAGTTATGTTATCTCTGATCATGAAACTCTTATGAAGTTTCAAAAATTGTCCTCATGATCTAGCATACCTACTAGCTCATACTAATGAATCCACCATCTTGGTTTTATTTTTAGGAAACTCAAGATGGTTCAATGTTAGTTGGATAAACTCTAGTGTGTACATGGGTTGTGCCACCTCATGGTCAAAACAATAGTTAAACTACTCCCAAAAAATTACATAGTAGTCAAGTAATGGATGCGATATTAGGCAACAATGAAGGGATATTCTCATGAATTATATCTCATGAGAATATCACAAGGATTAAAGATGTACATATTATTTTTACTCGGGTTAACAAATATGATAAAATCCTTGCAACTTAATCAATTATGTGATATCCACAATGTAGGGGATTCCTTAAGGGTTTGTCTACATTCTTTCTTGTTTAAATATGTAAAATGTATTAAAAGTAAGACGGTAATGAGTAATAGGTAATAGATAATAATTGTAATTCATTAGTGTGAAATCCACGAGGGAGAATTCAATTACAATATATGTAATGTTGGACCTATGATTTCATTAATATAAATGATGTGGTGTTGACGTTTTAAGTAAAGTTCATGTGTATGCTTCATTTCTACTAGTATAAATTCTCAATAGCATGAGCCAATTGAGAAGGTCCTTCAATTTATCAAATTCTATGATTAATATAATGTGGTTAGCATAGATAAGTATATTCTTTTATTTGGCTTGATAGATATATTTTGTTTTTATTCCATAGATTATATCGTGGTGCATTATTCCATATATTATATATCATTCCACACACCATATATCGCTTCATAAGTATACTTGATTTATTATTTATACATTATATTTGGTTAAGTATAATTCATTCTATGTATTTAAATTCAAATATAAAGTTTGTATTTCATGGTTAGCATGATCGCTAAAGCTTCCTCAACCAATGCCATAGCTTCCATTGTTTAGTAAAACCTTTGAGTATTTTGAAAATGTTTTTCTCGTAAGAAGCTTGTTGTTTATGATTGTGTGATATTTTCCATACAGAGCAATTTCCATTGAATATTAAAAGAATGAGATGATATTTACTCTTGATTATATAAACATTTGAGTTGTCATACAAATGAAAGACTGTAATCTACACTCAATGATTTATTTATATGATATCAATTTAGTGAATGAAAATGAAATATCTCCATAGAAATTTTAGTTTAGGGTTTTGGTGTCTTACATTTGAATTCTTGAATTTTTTACATTCCTTTCAATGGCAACTGTGTATTCTTCTACAAAGGTGAGGCATTGAAGGTTGAAAAATGAGAGTTCTTCTTAAGGAATCACATAATAATTTGATTTTTTTGATGCCCAACTAAAGAATATGATCAATGCTTGTAAAATTCTCTGATAAACATAATCCCAATGATCCAACAAAATCTATTTAGCTTTTTATTTTCTGTCTAGTTGGATTTTATAGCAAGTGTGTTTCGTTGGATAGATCATACTACAAATGACATATAATGTTTGTATCTAACAAGTTTACAAACCCTACATCAATAAAAAAATATAACAAGATTTATACATAAAGTTGACTAGCATAACGGTGAACGATGGAGTTGATGGCTCCCTCATATGTAGGATGAATATACAAGACAAGGAAGAATTGGTAGTAGGTGATTATATTTTGAGATAGACAATGAAACTAATTTAGGATTCTTCGCTATATAACAGGCTCTAGTTGACAAAGGCCATGGATTTTGATGAATTGTGAGCTACATGCAATAATCTCCATCATCACAAGGAAGACATGAGTGCAATCTGTGTATTTTGAAGGAATACCCAAGTTTCTCTCCGTGGTTGAATGATCAATATGTTTTTGTAACAAGGTTTAGATATAATTTCACTTGCATTTGAAGTGCAAGGTTTTCACATCAGAGATTGTGACTCTCAGTTGCCACTCTGCGCTGCTCAATTGCCACTATGCGCTGATGTTTGTTCTGGATTTCCTTTACAGCTTCTTGTAAGGGCAATGAACTGGGGGTTGGAATTTGGAGTATGCGTTTAATCAACTCATCCTCATCATATTATCTTCCCCCCATGGTTTCTTCTAAAGTATAATGTTGGGTGGAATAAACTTCATCTTCTTCCTCCTCCTCCAACCATAAAGGTAAGTCATGTTCTAGAGAAGGTTGAGTAGGAGGGTATAGGACTGACTTCTTGGACATATTCTTGTTCTTGATGGTCATATTCCCAACTCTGTAGCTAATGTAAGCATCGCCAGTGGCCAACCATGGCCTCCCAAGGATGAGAGGGTAACTAGTAAGCTTAGCGTTAGGCTGGAGAACTAGGAAATCTATAGGGTACTCCCAAGAGTCAATGGGGACCATCACATCCTCCACAATTCCCTCAGGGGTTACTGTGGAACGGTCTGCAAGTTGCAAAACTATTGTGGTCTTCCTCAATGAATATTGGAGGTTGAGCTTGAGAATGGTGTCCTTGGTCATCACTTTAATGGAAACCCTAATCTCGATGAGAGTGTGTGGGACAATGGTGCCATTGATGCGCACATCTACTGCAGGGCTTCTAAGGTCCAAATATTTTGGACATATTACCTGCCCTAGCATTAAGTCGGATAGTTTCCCAATGAAATTAATGGTAGGGGCATCCCTTTTTTGTCTCCATGGATGCTGGAATCACTCCTCTTTAATCAACTTATTGTAAATAGGAACATATTTTATTGCCTAGAGAAGTGGGATATTTACACATGGATTTTTCAATTCTCCTGAAAGTTCAGTCTCTTCTAGGGTAGGCTGGAGTGGTTGGGCTAATCTTTCAAGAAAGGGTGGATTTACTTTAAGATTTCTTTCCTCTCTTTCTTCCTCAACCTCCCTAGGTGGAGGTGGAAGTTGGTTATCCGAGAGAACTCTCCCAGATCTCAGTTTAATCTCCTGGATTTCCACAACATAAGATGGGTATGATGTCTCTCCACTGTATACCTGCTGAACTTTCCTATTGTTTGGGTTTGGATTTGGATGGGTAGGCATCTGGGGCTACTTGGGTGTATCATAGTGTAGGAGTTGTTATTGGGCAGGTGGTGGAGGAAATAGAGCTGGAGCATTGTTGTATTGGGGCCTCGACCCCTGAAGCGCTGCATTTCACTAAGGTTGTGGTGGAGCATAAGGTTGAAATGTCTAGCTGGCTAGATGGGAGTGATACTAAGATGCAAAGGACCAAGGAAGGGGTGTAGACTAGGAAGGATGAGCAGGGGGTACCTAAGAAGGTATGGTTGTGGTTTGGTTGTGGTTGTAATGTGCATGGGACGACCCTTGCATGCCCTACTAGTATGGTCTAGGCCCATGGGGTCTCCTTTGGTTAATGTAGCAAAGCTGCTCAGTGACCCCTTCAACTCATTGATATACAGCTTTGAGTCTGGGAAAAGAAGGACACTTGTCTATGGAGTGGTTATCTTCATAGGCTGAGCAAATTTCAATAGAGTTCAATGGACATTCATTCCTAGGATGCCTCCTGGTGCATCTAGGACAAAAAGTGGCCAAGGTTCTCTTTGCTTCCTCCTGCTTCCTCTTAATGTGCATGATGTCCATTTGCAAGGCAAGTGTCTGCAGCATCTCACTTTTAAGATCTTCCAACATTTTTCCAATTTCACCCTTGATGGATGAGTTGGAAGACGATGTACTGACCATAGGTTGACTACCCCTACCCTTTCTCCTAGCTGCCCTACAATGGTTTCTAAAGACAGTCTTGATATCCTCATAGGGTAATTGGTAGATATCTTCTCCTCCTAACAAATGTAAGGTATCAAGAAGATCTTCTATTACTCCCCTAAGCAGGACCAACTTTAGTGACTTAGGGTCAAGTGTACACCTAACTCTTTTGTAACTAAGCCAAAATATTTCTTTGTAATCCTCTAGGGATTCATCATTTCCCAGGGTCATCCTAAAAATTTCTTCTTTAGTATCCTTTGAACGACAGTAGTCCCGATATTTGTTGTTAAAGGCCTGTTGCTTATGAGCCCAAGTTTTGATTCTATCTCCAGGTAAACCCATGAACCAGTGCAATGCTACATCCTTGAGGGTAGATGGAAATAGTTTTAACTTTTGCTCATCATCTATATAGTCATAGGTTCGACATATAACAACAAACTCAAATAGGAAAGTGTCAGGGTCCTCTGTGGTTAGGCAATGGAAATGAGGTAGGGGTAGAGGGGCTTATATTTTTCATCTCAGTCTCCCCATTGGTTTCCCTGATGGGGAAGGCACCCTCAACGCTCTCTCTATTCCCTCTGTCATTTCTATTTTTAGGCATTGGTTCAATAGGAATAGGTTCTTCTTCTTCTTCTTCTCCTGTAGGTTCTTCAAATATATTAGGTTGCTCACCTAATGGTTCCTACAATTCACAGCCACCAAAGAAGAGGGAAGGTTGGCTATTGGATGTAGTGGGGGTATTTGGAAAAAATTTCCCTAAGTTGTCTCTATTCCTATGAGGCATGAAAGGAAATATTTTTGGTTTGGTTTTGTATATATATATATATAGAAGGGAGCTGAATAAGGTATTAAGTGTTTTAGGAGCGCATGCAGGGTTTAGCATTCTAGGGCTTCTGCAACCTCTGCAATGGCAGATCTCCCCAGACTTCTGCAGACCTGCCAACAATGATGGCAACACGAACTTTCGAATCCAACAAAGCAGTTTTGAGCTCCATGAATCCCCCCAGGGGGAGGATGCAGCTCCTCCCCCAAAGAACGATGAAGATTGGCAAAAGAATAAGGAAAGCGACAAACCAGAGAATCAGAATGAGGACAACACAGATCTGAACTCACAACAGGCAAAAAAGGATGACAAAGAACAACCCAAAGTTAGCTCGACTACATGCAAGCCAGTGGCAACTGAGCGTCCGAAAGTAGAATTTCCAAGTCACCATATCAATGCTCAAATACAGTTTATGAGGGATCATGCACTGATAAGAAAGTTCATAGGACTTCGGCCAACTAAGAAAGCGCTGCGTGGATGGATAGTAGTGAAATGGAACCCAAAAGGACACATCACCCTATAGCTGGGGCCTAAAGGGTTCTTCACAAGCATTTTTAACTGCCTAGAGGACCGAAACAAAGTTTTTGATGGGGGGTTGTATTTCTTCAATGCTATCGGCCTGTATCTCAGAGGATGGGAAGAGCGTTTCAACCCTAATAAAGAGGATCTCAGTTCGGCTCCTATTTGGATACGACTTTATTCACTTCCCATGGAGTATTGGGATGAAGCCTCCCTACAAGAAATTGGTAATGTTCTAGGCGAGTTCATCAAAGTAGCAGAGGAAACAAAAATCCAAAGATACACCTCCTACGCACGAATCTACATCTACATGCACCTTAACAAGGCATTTTCGGATGCGGTAAGTTTATTCCATGATGATATTAAATGGGTTCAGTTGATTGATTATGAACATGTGTCGTTTAGATGTAGAAGATGTCATGCCCTAGGCCACTTATTTAGGGACTGTCCTTTAACTCAAAAACCCTCATCCCCATCTGCTTCAGAGAAGCCTGAGTCTGATGGCTTTACCAAAGTCACCAGCCACAAGAAAAATCACAAGAAATCGGCTTCAATTCCTAAGATGCCTCAAGCCAGCTCTTCCAAACCCTCCATGAGCAACAGCTTTGAAGCATTAGCCCGAAAAAATGATCTCAACTCTGAAAATCTAGCTTCCCTAGAGAGGGAGGCAAAGAAGGACAAAAAATCGGTGCATATAGATTCCAAGTCACTCCAAGAAGATCCTCTACCCAATGATATCCTCTCCTAAGGTAAGCACAAGTTCCCGGCATGGATTATTCAAGGAATGGAGGTAGACAATATGCAATCTAAGTCCAGAACAATAGCAGAAACAACTGAAGAATTAAACGAATCTCAGCACATGGAGGAGGAACCAGAAAGCATAGACATTGGGGAACTAGACATTCTGGGACTAGAGCAGGCATGTAAAACAAACTTTTTTGACAAAATTCCAGAACGACAACTAGAGAATATTGAGGAGATCCTATCACAGGCACAAAGGCAAAAATCTCTAGGTATTCACACTGGCAGCCTCTGGGTTGGGAAACTCATTACCAAAGATAACAAAAAACATGGAAGAAAAACAGATCTCCAACGAACAATCAGAATAGGAAAAATTTTAGTGGAGTCATGCAGGTACTCCAAGCTAACAAAGTACTATAACTCCCTCCACAACACTTCCCAATGAAGTTAATATCATGGAATATCAGAGGGCTTAATAGCCCAGGGAAAGGCAAACTACTCAAAAACATGATAATGCAAGAAAAACCACAAATCCTATTCTTGCAAGAAACCAAATGCAATTCAATCACTCTGGAAAGAATTACAGCAAAAGCTTGGCCAGGAGGTCTTACCACTATAGTGGATGCTAATGGGGCCTCAGGGGGCTTAGCATTCATATGGGATGCTCGAACTATTAAGCTCAACAACATCCATGCTAATAAGAATTTTATCCAAGCAAATTTTCACATCATAGGGACCAACATACATGGGCATCTAACCAATGTGTATTTTCCCCAGGAGGCTATGCACAAGATAGAAATCCTGAACACCCTCTCAGCAATCAATACCGATAGGTTGCACCCACTGTGGATTACTGGAGGCGATTTCAATATGATCACCAGGCTGGAAGAAAAAAGGGGAGGCAGGAACAGAGGGAATCAAGAAGGGATCCACCTAAAATATTTTATTCAGAACAACTGGCTTATTGACATGCCTTTCAATAATGGACTTTTTACAATGAATAACAAAAGAGCATGGGTGCATCAGATTGCCTCTCGTCTGGACAGATTCTTATTATCAGACAATGCAATTCACATAGGCAGAGATTTTGCTACTTCCATCTTGCCGATCGCAGGATCAGATCACTGGCCAATCTCCCTTCGATGGACTCATCCTGGTAACACAATTCGAAGACCTTTTCGCTTTGAGGCTTTCTGGATGTCTCATCCGGATTTCATCAACTTAATCAACACAGAATGGAACAACTTCGCTCCTCCAAATGGTACAAAGATGTTTCAATTTCAGCAGAAGCTTAAGCATCTCAAGGGCGAGATCAAACACTGGAATCATACTTCTTTTGGCAATATTTTCCAGGCTCAGAGTGCTCTCGATCAAGATATGAAATGACTGCAACAGAGGATTATAATTGAAGGTCGATTAGATGACCTGTCAAAACAGGAAAAAATTCTTGAGTCACAAATCTTAGAGAGGGCTAAACAGGAAGAAACACTATGGAGGAAAAAATCGAGAATAAGATGGCTTAAGGATGGAGAAAAAAACACAAAATTCTTTCATAGTATCACCATTCAACACAGAATGAATAAAAACATAACTCACATTCAAAATGAGCAGGGGGCTAAGGTGGAAACACATGAACAAATTGAAAGCGAATTTCTAAACTATTTGAAGCAAGTGCATCACGAACCACACATAGACAGATCGCTTGCCATAGAAAAAATTACAAGGAATATTCCTAAAATTATTTCTGAAGAGCATAACCAACTTCTTCTCAAACCTGTAGACTTATAGGAGGTTGAAGCAGTAGTTCGTCAACTGAAAGCTGGGAAGGCGCCTGGCCTGGATGGATTCACCTCCAACTTTTTCCACAATTTATAAGAACTGATCAAAATGGAAGTTTGGCAGGTTGTTGAGGAATCAAGAACCTTAAGATGGATGTTTCCTGGATTGAATGCCACATTCATAGCCCTTATTCCCAAGGAAGATCAGCCCAACACTCCTGACAAATATAGGTCTATTGCTATATGCAACATAATCTACAAGATTGTCTCCAAAATCATCACCTGCAAACCCAAATTGTTGCTTCCTCTTATCATTTCACCTGAGAAATCTAGATATGTCGAAGGTTGGAAGATCACTGATTGCATCATCCTTACTCATGAAATAATCCATTCTTTGAAGCAATCCAAGAAGCCAGGTATTCTCCTTAAAATAGATCTTTCAAAGGCATTTGATAGCTTAAGCTGGCCGTACATTAAAAAAACTCTAATGGCTTTTGGTTTTGCTCCTCCTTGGGTAAGGTGGGTTATGAGTGTTTTATCCTCCTTTTTTTTTGTGTTGATCAATGGTATTCCCTCCTCTCCCTTTCATCCTTATCGGGGAATTAGATAGGGAGACCCGCTCTCCCCTTTCCTTTTCGTTATTATGGCAGAAGGGTTGGGCCATAGCATTAAAAATGCTCAACAATCTCACCTCCTTAAAGGCTTGTCTTTTCATAACTCCTCTGCCTTTGTTCACCAGCAATTTGTTGATGACAACATGCTTTTTGGTCATCCATCCGTCCAGGAAGCTCATCAGCTCAAATCATTATTGACAGATTTCTCGGATGCCTCAGGAGCCAACATCAACAAATCCAAATCACAAATTTTCTTCTTCAATACTCCTGTTAATACCCAAGCAGCTATTTCCCGCATTCTTGGATTTTCTATTGTTGTCCTCCCTTCCAAATATTTAGGCGCTCCATTGACTACCTCATCCTTGAAGCATTCTTCATGGAAGATCCTTTTAGAAAATTTGGAGGCCCGCCTTTCCTTATGGATTCACAGAGCCCTCAATATGGTGAGTCAGTTAGTCCTCATAAAAGTCGTTCTTCACTCCATGCCGCTCTACCTTCTCTCTATCCTTGCAGCTCCCAAATGGGTTCTCAAAGAAATCAAGCATCTCCGAAGATCCTTCTTATGGGGCAGCTCAAGTCAAACTCACAAATGGGCTCTAGTTAAATGGGACACAGTATGCCTTCCAAAGAGCGCAGGTGGCACTGGATTGAGGGATCCCTCCCATAGCAACGAGGTCATGGGGGCTCAAATTTGGTGGAAATCGCTTACTATGCCATTCACTCCCTGGGCTACTTTATGGATAGCAAAATATGCAAGCAATCGCCTAACAGAAGAACTAATACGAATGTCAGAAGTCAGCATGGGTTCCCTAATCTGGAATTCGGCCAAGCAACATAGAAGCCTTATTCAGCAACATAGTTTCTGGGAAGTTAAGGACGGCAACACAGCAAGGTTCTAGGAAGATTCTTGGTAGCAGCTGCCAAAGTTAAAGGACCTAATTTCTCATCTGCAACTTTCGGAGCAGGATTTGCAGACCTATGACAAGGTAAAAAAAATTTGGAATCTAGCTAATACACAAGGACATAGGCAATGGATTAAAGCGGATCAAATCTTAAGACATGGAACAAAACAAGTTCAACAAACTCTTGAAACAGAACTATTGAAAAGGAAAATACAGCTCTCGGACGAAAGGGATATCCTTAGATGGGGATATGAAGAAAAAGGCACCTTTACTACTAGGGAGGCTTATAATATCATCATTAAGGAACATATGGTCAAAGACCCTCTCTGGAGCAAAGTCTGGGACCCTACCAACTGGCCGAAAGTCTCAACCTTTCCCTGGCTCTTATGTCAAAACAAGATCATCACATGGGACAATCTCAGGAAGAGGAACTATCACGGGCCCTCAATCTGTCCAAATTGTAGACAAGAAGAGGAATCCATAAAGCATCTTATGCACTCTTGTCACATTGCGTGCAAGCTTGGGGAAAAAGTGAGTTTTTGATGCCAAAAGGAAGGAAGAATACATGGAGACATCATAGCCACAGTTCGCAACTGGGATCGAAAACCTTATCAAAGCAAGATTTTAGACTTCTTATGGAATCTCATTCCGGGCTTCCTCATGTGCACCATTTGGAAGGAGAGAAATAGAAGAATATTCAAGGATCATTCTGCGCCTATGGAGAATCTATGGAAAATTATCTGCCAAAATATCAAGGAATCCTTATCTCTCCATACTTGATAACAGGAGGACCTTCCTTCTCTTCCCCATGAACAAAATATCTGGGCTAATTGGAACCTTCAGTGGAATCAAGAACATATTTCCAAAGGAACAACTCCGCCGATGGAACATTCACCTGAAAAGTGGATCCCTCCTCCCAAAAATATGTTCCAGCTAAACTTCGATGGGGCCTCGAAAGGAAACCCAGGGAATTCCGGTTTCGGAGGATTATTCAGAGACTACAAGGGTGTTCCTCTTCTTACCTTTTTAGGATCAAAAGGTTGGGATACCAATAACTCGGCTGAACTGGAAGGTCTTTGGCGGGGTCTTACTCTAGCCCAAAACAAGGGATTCTTTCCGCTTATAATAGAAGGCGACTAAGAGATTATCATAAATATGGTCACCAAAATTATGTAAGGCACTAACTTAAGCAAAGTAAGCAACATTTGGAGAATGGCGAAGCAGCTTGAGCGCATTGAAATTTGGCTCTCTTCTCACGGGGCGATCACTCTCAAGCATATCTGCAGGGAAGGAAACAAAGTGGCTGATTTACTAGCTATTATTGGAGTTGAAAGTGGCTTGGATCTTCATATAGGCTCAATATCCAATCTGGCCTTTGAAACTCAACTCATGGATTACCAAATTATTGTAAAGAATGAAATGATATAGGGAGAAGAAGAGCACCCAAATGCGGGTGGTTCTAATGCTCATTAATTGTGACAATGAAGAGCGACGGTGCTCGGCCATGCCAGTTGCTGCCCAGCGCGATTCTCCAAGCCCATACTTGGCTCATGCTAGCTCACACAAGGTGCGAGCAGGTCTGCCTGCAGATTGATATTAATGTTCACACTGGCCGAGACAAGGCAACTGTTGGATTATTCATGGAGCCTTCAGCCTTCAAACTCATTATTTGCTCGCCATTCTCAAATATCTGCCCGTCCATTGCAGGAATCCTTTGCAGGAGAACAATTTTAAGCCCTCGCTGTTGGCTCCTCTTGGCTTTTGCTTTTGGTATTGGTTTGTCTTTCTCCCTTTTTCAGCCTTGCTCTTTGAGCCCTTCTCAGAAGCTTTCTGTACAGTCTCAGCTCCCCCCTAAAGTTTCCAGTGATTCTGCACTTTCCCCTCGCCGCTCAGCCATGGTGCATCATCGTATGAGAAGCTGCCATGGAAGGAGCTGTGGTGGTCACGCGCAGCCTCAGATGGTTCAATCAGTTGATCAGCCTCTGCCCCCTGCCTCTTCGCCTTCATCCCATGAGAATTCTCCTCCTCCCAACCCTTCTAGTAGACCTTTCCCTCACAATGCCTTCCAAACCACTCATTTCAAATTCCAGAGTATCCTGAACAGGCCCATCATTATGGAAAATATCACCATTATTTTCTCCGAGGAAGAAGCTCATATGCAAGCTCCTGTGCAAACTATGGCAGATCATCCTTAGGGCGTTCACAGAACTGCGGGCGTGCAGAATCTGGCAGAAGAAGGTTTGGCGGAAAGGCGTGGTGATTAGCAAGGGGAGGGTGACAATCCAGGCAAAGCTCGGCCACTAGGTGGTAGCTCACATGATGCCACAATCTCGATGACCATGGCGGGCAACTCTTGCAGCAACCGTTCAGCGGAGGACCGTCAAGGTGGTAGCGAGGCTGGTGTCATGGTTCGGGATGGAGAAATTTGGTATGGAAATCCATGCCATATCGTTGAGGAGCCAATGGACCCCATGTGATGCCACCTGGACTCCTTCACGTCTTCCCAGAGTTTTCTCATCAGCTCACTGGTCAAGTTCAGATGTTTATGGTTTTGCTATTCTGGTTCTGTTTCGGCGGCTCGGTAGTCTGGTTCTATGTCTATGTGGCATGGAAGTATGTGGTTTTATGGCTATCATGTACAACGTCTTGGTATTTAGGTGTTTGTCTCCACTATTTCAAAGAGGGCTATCCCAAGTCCCCATTTTGGCTTTCTTGCAGTATTCAGGCTCCTATGTATGGTTTTTTGCTCACGGTAACTAGTTTTCCCAATTCTGGGACAGTTTTGATGACGTAAAAGTAGTCAAATTCTCTCGTCTGAGGCTTCTACCTCTTTGTAATTTTACTCTTTTTTCCTTTTAATAGAATTAGTCTTTATATATATATATATATATATATATATATATATATATATATATGAACTTGGAAACTACTTTTAGAATTGAAATTGTTGATTAAATGAAAATTAATGATAGAATGAAAAAGCTATTTGCCGAATTGAAATCTTGCTTGCAAAATGGAAAGGAAAGTAGACAATGCAAAATTAATGAAATGAAACAACTAGATTACTTTTGTAGAAATAAACTAATGGAAAAATATTGCAGATAAGAAATAGAAGAAAAGTAAGCAATAATCATATTCTACTTAGAAACCTCCCCAGAAACGACACTAAAAAGTGATGAGCACCCATATTGCAGTAAGGATGCTGCAACTCCTGGGCTACCAGCTTTACTTATCAACCCGGGGTTTGTATAAACTTGGAGGTTACAGTGTTGTATGCACAAGTAAAAGTGATGGTCATGCCTGTTGTCACTATTCAACTGGAGAGAGACCACAGGGGTTCCAAGCTAGACTTCTATGGAGTCGAAAGAAGCTTGATTCTTTTATGGAAGAAAGGTAAATCTACTTCTAAGAGAGTTACTCTACTGCAATAGTTGACATGTAATGTTAAATCACACCATTCCCTATTTAACCATTTAAGAAGCTATGCTAGGCAGAAATGTTAAATCAACATGAAACAAATGCTACTATCTAAGTTGTAGAAGTAAGTAGCATCAAACAACACTAATGTGCAAGTAAAGAGACTAAACTAAATCTGTTTTTTCTTTTAAGGTTTTTCTATGCAAAATCAAGTAGGAAAACTCATTGTTCTTGTGGATGTGGCAGGTGAAATAAGGATGTTTGAGGATGAATGGAAGGGTAATGAAATGGTAGGATGGTGTGGAGGACCCCTAGGAGGCTTTTGGTGACTTATTAGAGGGTCTCCATCAATTTGGCCTCAAAACAGGCCGTTTCAGGAAAACCTATAGGATGTACTAGAAACCTACAGGATGATCCTGTAGGAATTACGGGAAACCTACAAGATACAACTGAGAGCTAAATGTGAGGTGTTGGAGGTGATGGGAGGCTTAGGAAAGGTGCGTGATGGGTGGAATGAGTGGGAGAAGGTCTAGTATCACTCAAGAGTCAATATCCAAGATAATAGATGGCTAGATTCACTCAAGCACTCAATGTGCTTGGGAGAATTTCTTTGGAAAATGATGGAAAACTAGTGAAGGTGACGGTGAAAGCAAGTGATGGATAAGGTGGATGAAGTGGAAGGTGGCTCATGGCTATGAAGTCTTATTATCCTCTTGAAGCACCTACTCTGCATAAAACATGTGTGTCTTCCCAAAAGGCTTTGTAACAAGATACATTTTCATGATCTAGAAAAGCAGAATTAATGAATAAACTACCTATACTATGCATCAAGAAAGTTGCTGAAAGGAATGAAAGCATGAGTGAGATCTACTACATAAATGGAGATGAAAAATATGAAAATGAAATATACCTTTCAAAACTAACCAAATACTAAATTAAATATAACAAACTCCAAATCTCATAAAAGAACTAGAGATCTATGTTTTTGGGGATGCTTAAGGGTCCCTTCCTTAAGTCATGGTCTGACAGGGATGAAATGAGGCCAAAACACTTGCAAACAACCTTGTGGTGATACTTTTTCTCCTTGCTAACCTAATACTTGAAATAAGGCACAATTGGAAGCAAACTATTAAACAACCAATCTAATCTACACTACTTGTAATGGGGATGCATCTAAAAAGAAAATTAACAATGAAGCTATGAATCTACACTAAACAAACATGTACAATAAAGAGGAGCCTTGGCTGCTAGGGTTGGGCCATAACCCAAGAGCTTCATCCTTCTGAGTTAAATCAGTGTTGGCTTAAAACAAAACTCATTCTTATTACCAAAACAACAAATTACATCAAGAGAACTTTCATAAGTATTGCAACTTGAAAATAGCTTAGAGTTTTACAATAAAAATCTAAATCCTACTGAGGTCCTAGGCCTCTATACTAATACATCTGAAGTCCCCATTGAATTCCTTAAAATTATGGAGGATTCGCTCCCAAACTTGAGATAAACTGGTGCTTTGTCTCTAACTTGCGCGGCTGCCTTCTAGTCCTCATGATTTGACTATTTTCACTCCGAGATGATGTGATGAATGGAGGAATATTCAAATGGAGGAGTAGTAAATGAGGAGCATTTACCTCCTACAATCCCTCTCCCTTGTCCCATTCAAGTTTTGACCTTAGTCTTTGCCAAAATTCCTTCATTTCTCCTTTAATCCTGCATTCAATGCATATTAGTCCACAAAGTATAATATCCAAATCTAACTCACCTCATAAACAAAATATATTAAAAAACATGTAATAAATTATGAGAAAAGTTATTTTGACTAAGCTAGGAGTTGAATTAAGGCCCATATAATTACCCAATTATGAGGCTCATCAAATCCCTCAATTAGATGTCAAACACAATGATGCCAATTAGATCTCAAGACTTAAAATCAACTTATACCAATCAGAAGACCAAAGATTTAGAGCTTAAGTGTAGGAGTGGTTTTAGTGAAAAATTCAGAATTTTTTTGTAAACTTAGAATGAGACAAGCAAGTGTTAGATCTCAGAAATCAAATCAATAGTAATACTTCAAAAAATTTCAGCACTTTATCAGACTTATGACAACAATAAGAAAGTAAATTTAGATCATAACATTTACCCAACATATAAAGCATAAAAAATTCCAATGGCTAGCAAATGTAAATTTATGTACTTAGCCCACTTTATGATGATGTATTTAGTAATATATCACATCTGAAACAACTTATTAGAGTAGTAAATAAATCAGCATATCAGTAGGCTAATAATCTAAAACCGATGCCTAAGATGCCCAAAAATAGGAAAAAGTTCACCAAAATTGAAAAAATCAAATTTTAAGCCATATTTAAATGTATGATTTAGAAAAATTGCAGACTTGATTCAATAATTTATGTAATAAATTAGAGCAAGAAAATTTTTAGATATAGGCCAGATCTAATTCCCATCACTTTGATCCCTTCCCACTCCATTTTAGTTGTCTCCCAACAACAGGGTATGGGGGCTAGTCCCTATGGAAATGAGGTGAAGGAAAACAAGTTGGGAACCAACTTGCATGGGAGACACAGATGAACGACCTAGCTACTCGGTATAATTTTAGCAAGATTAATGATTATATGAGATTTAAAGCATGTGACCAGTTCCTTATGGATTCACAATTCTTTCTTAATGTAAATTAATGCTAAGTAACCAGATGGACACCCGCTACTTGAATGATCGAATAACCTATATGATGTGAAAATCCTATAATCTATGTGTGATGTAATGATCTTGGTTATTTTTAATTATATGCCTAGTCTAAGTAGAACCTCTCCCTTAATTGTAAGGAGAAATAGTCTTCAGAGTAGGTTTTGAAATGGAATCCAATGAGAAGCAGGCAATGACTTGATTAACGATACCTCCCCTTGTATTCCACCCACCCATTGCCTTCGGTTCTATAGAGACTGTGGCTCTAACGACTGCAAGGTCACTTTTTTAACCACTAAGAAGAGTTAAACCCCTCAAGATAATTGGAAAAGGTTTTCCCTAGAGTCTATCAAGAAAGCTTATGCTAGGAGGAAAATTCTTAATCCAAGCTAGATCCTAGAATGCTTATGCAAGATAGATTGAGTGAACACTTCTTGAGTTAAGATTGTTTATGTTATTTAAGTAATTAGTGTGATTATCTTATAACAGGAGTACTTAACAATAATTAAATAACAATCTTAAGACAAGATATGTGCTTAAAGATACAACTGCCAATATTCACCAATATTCCAAAAGATATTTAGAAAATTCAAAATAAGCAATGTTGATATGCTCACTTAGAATGATAACCAATGAAAATTTTTCAACCTCTGCCCATTCGTGAATGGAAGTGGGATACCATAACTTTAGGTTTCATAACTAGTCTACCTCGATCAAAAAGACAAAATGATTCCATCATGGTACTGGCCAATAAATTAAGCAAGGCAACTCATTTTATCCCTAGTAAGTCCACCTACCAAACAAATCAGATAGTAGATGTATTTATGAGAGAGATTTTTATGTTGCATGGAATGCCCCAAGTCATAATCTATAACCAAGATGTTAAGTTTACCTTTGCTTTTTGGAAAGCATTATTCACAAGCTTCGGCACCCAGATCCACTTTAGCACTTCCTATCACCCCAGATAGATGGGCAGAGTGAACAAGTCAATCAAGTGGTGGAATGCATGCTCATATGTACGTCATGCAACAACCTAGGAAACGAGAGGAATATCTCCGCCTAGTAGAGTTTTCCTACAATATTGAGTATCACGAGTCACTAAAAATGAACCCGTTTGAGGTACTTTATGTGAGGAAATATACGGTTCCAGAAAATTGGAATAGGTCTAATAATAAAATGATATTGGGGCCAGACATGTTGGAGGAAATGGTAAAAACAGTGAGTAAGGTTTGACAAAGTTTGAAAGCCTCACAGGATAGACATAAGGCATATGCTGATAGGAAGAGAACCTACTTGGAATTCCAAGTGGGGTATCATGTGTATGTCTGGATTAAACCAAAAAGAAGTACCCTCAAGTGGGGAAAGTGTGCCAAGTTGGCTCCCTGATTCTGTGGTCCCTTCCAAATCCTAGAGAGGGTAGGACCGGTGGCAAACCAACTCACTCTACTGAGTCATATTCAGGTTCATAATCTGTTTCACGTTTCCCTTTTGAAAAAATATTTTTATGATCCCCGACACATCATAGATTGGCAAGATATTCAGGTAAAGAGTAATTAAAAGTATATATAAAGATGTAAATCTCTTTCGATCATTAACATAGATATATGTATGCCAATTTTATGATTATTGCAATTTTGGCAGGTCGAGCCAAAAGGATAATTCTTGGTAGAACCCCTGCATATACTTGATCAAAGAGAAGTAACATTGTGGATGTGAAATATCATCCAAGTTAAAGTCTAGTGGAAGCACTTTAGTCCAGAGGAAGCGACCTGGTAAGATAGGGATTTTATGCAGGAGGCATATCTCAGCGTGTTCCAAGAATAGATGGAGGAATAAACACTAGGGACAATGTTTCACTCAAGGGGGGTGAGATGTGACACCCTCAGTTTCTGAGGTAATTATTAGTCATTTTACTATTATGGACAAAGTAAATTGTTAATAATTAGTTACTGTGATGATTGGAATAGTAAATAGTAACTTTGATAAAGTAATAAATACATTAAAAAGTGTCTCTAAGAGAGGTCTATGAATTCATAGTTGAGCCTCAGTAACTATCTTTCCTTAGACAATTATCAGTTAGGAGCAGTTATCTCCTTGCCTCCTCTTTTTCCAAGAAAAGGAAAAGGGAAGGGATGGGATGTCGGGGGGGGAGATATGTCAAAGGAAAGGATTTCCTTGAGTGGAACAAGTTCTAGTGGTAAAAACCTCTCAATATTATATTTCCTGGAGAAAGAAGAGGGATTGTGGGCTGGACTTGGGGTCCTAAGGCCGGGGAAATCTGACACTACTACCTTAGAAACTGTGCAGAATGAATTGAGGAGATCGAGGGGAGAAGGTTGGATGTAACATAAAACTTCTCATTGGAAGGGTTGTGGCTTAACCATAAATTCTTAGACATCACATAGCAGATAAGTTTTTAAGCTTGGGGGCATGGATTTTTATTCTTTTATTGTGTTCTTGAAAAAGGAAAATGGTTTCTGTAGTGTTAGTGTCAGTGTTTGCATCCTACCATTAGTGATAGAAAATCCTCATTTCATATCATTTTAAGGGTCCCACTTAGAATTTTTTTATCATTCCACTAGGTCATGCAAAACAATTAGTCACTCATGGTAGTCCTAGTTCAAAAACATCACTCTTGCCTAAATGTGATTAATTGCTAGCATAGCTTCATATCTTGTTGACTGTACATCATCCATAAAATTATTTTTATCATGCCATTTGTATGAGTCATAGGTCAATATGAAAACTTGAAATTCAGTCCTTCAAGGTCTCATTAGGTCTTTTAGGGTTTTCGATGGTGTCATTAGGTCATTAGGGTTGCTAAGGTTCCATTCCATTGCATAATACCAACAAGTAAAGGTTGATCAAATAACATCCCTTCACCATGTGAAGATGATTTGTAAAGAGAGTTGCTTATTTCATTATGTAATCTTATGTCTTTCAAATGTAAAAATTTCACCATCCCAAGCTGTTAACTCAGTGTTCCAAAGATTCCAGATCATCAAATTTCAATTTGTCAAAGGAAATAGTCAAGTGAAAGGGTAAAGTTTCAAAGGGTTAAGTGCATGCCAAAGGGATTTGTCTTTTCCCTGGGTGTCCAAATCATCATTTTCCACAAGCACTAAACCCTAATTTCCTCACCCATTGAGCTAGGGTTGGCTATGGAATCAGAGACATCTGAGTATATGAGGCATAATGGAGGTCATTTCAGCAAGAATGAGGTCATTCCAACTCATACACATCACGTCTCCATCATTTTTCAATAAGTCAGTCCAAGGGACAAATCATTTGCCACACATATGGTTGGTTTTTCTTAAAACTATGTTTTAGACCAAACAGGGATGAATTTGGCAAAAGTGAGAGAGTTTTTTGTCCATAATAGGCAAAGGATGAAACACCTCCTTCAAGTTTTACATAAGTGTAATGGTTTTAAAGAAATGTTAAAAATACAGTTCCTATAAGAGAGTTGTTGCACTCCTACACTGACTTTGGAAAAATAATTTTTTATTCTCATTGTCCAAATGACTTGCTTTATGAGTCAATTGATAACTAAAGTGAAATATCTTTCCAATGAGCTATCATGATTGCAATTTGGACTTGAGGAAGACCTACAAACATTTCTTGCAAGAGAACGCTTCATTAATGCACCCTTATTCTGCACTTTTTAACCAGTCTTGGGAGAATTGACTTTTAAAGGGCTATAATTGATCATTTACAGTGCTTGATAGGTCCATTATGTAGCCAAGAGAGATCCCTCTCCAAAAAGCTATCATGTGCTCAATTTGGACACAGGGAAGGCAGTCAAAATCAACCTGAAATTTGGAGGGCGTGTTTAACCAAGACGTTGCACGCTGGGTAGTTAAAATGTATTGTTGACACAATTTCATTATTTCATACTCTTTATGTGAATGTATACAAGTATAAAAGGCAGAATGCATAACTTTTATGCTTTGTTTTGGGTAGACATTTCACAGTATATGTTTTCTTCAATTTAGGAAGAATCTGTGAGGTTTACATGCTCTTCCTAGCATCCTCACCTGTATTTTCACATCATCCATCAAACCCTAAGGTTCTGATCACTGTGCCTACCTTGCCCAAATAAACTATACTCACTAGTACTACTACTTTTACTATAAATCATGAGAGTACTCATGACTATATTATTAGGAGAATGACAAGGAAATAATACTGGAAATGAAGATATGGGTAGCTGAAAAATTAACCTTGAAGCCTTTAATCAAAGAAGTATTTAAGGGAAGATACAGAAATAATTTGTAAGGAACTAATATTTCTAAAAAAATTTAGACCTCAAGGTTGGGTGAACCTAAGGGAGAAAAAAATGAAAGAGAGACTGCAGGAACGCCTATACCATAAATCTATGAACATCCTTTCTTAAAAAAAACAAGGGAAAAACTAGATAATTGCACATAGTAAGTGTGACGATTGCTAAAAGGAAAATAAAAGGAACTTAACCAATATCACCACCAATAAAGTCCATTGTAAACTATAAATAATTATGATTGAATTTAAAGAAGTTTAATTGTTGGAACCAATATAAGTCTAACTATAAAATTGAGTAGATTTCACCCTTTTTTAACTGATAAATATATACACCATAAATCAAATTCATGACTTGTGGAGTAGCCACACAGTTCACACAATGAGAATGAATTCACAATGCGTTAAAAGATAGTAATCCATGGAGTTATAACCATTTAAAAAGAGGAAACCTTGGCTATATAATCCCTTTCACTAAAACAAACTAAATAAAGCACAAAAATTATAACTGGCTCACGTTCGTTCAATCATATAGTAGACACATCTGAGAGAGTATTTCCTTTCCTGTTAACCAAAGGGAATCAGGATAAATGCCTACAAATAATGTTTTCAATTTAGATGACGGACGAGCATTGTGAAGTAGGAATCAATTTAGAACCGAGAGCTGCAAGTCATACCTACAGTTAACAGAAACAACAATAGGGTTAAGCCAAAAGACTTGTCTATTAGTTGAAAACCTAGGTTATTTGATAGTTATAGTAGGGTTGTACAAATATCCAATACCTAGAAGTTCAGTGACCATACTCGTTTGTCGGAGGAACCCTAGCCATAAAATAAGACCAAAGAGGGAATAAGCTCTAAAATATCTAAGTAGTAAATGCAAATGAACTGAAAGATAAAAGAAGTTTGTAACACATTTACCTTAGGTGGTCCACTCATTGGACAATAGTTCAGAAGCAAGGGTTTCGTTCCCCTACTTACAGAATGTCAGGCATTCCTTGACGAAGGAAACCAAGGAAAGAGTAGAAACCTAGATGTTAAGTAAACTTGACTCACGATAGAGTCAAAGTTGACCAGGTTAAACAGTGATGGTTTTGGGGCACATGGTATTGTGCACCCATGGTATTCTGCCCATGGTATTATATGTAATGGAGCCTATAAAAGGCTGGAAGGACTCCCTTGTAATGCATGGGCCTGGAGGTGAGTGGTGATGGCTCACTTGACCGGATTGGCCAGGGTTTTGGCCAAGGATAATGAAATTTCATTATGATTGGGTTTTTTCCTGGATTTGGGGTTTTCCCAGATAAACATGTGTGTTTATGTGTTTATGGTTGTTGTTGATTAATTTCTATATTTGTTCCTCTCAGTAATTCTCAGTAATTAATTTGTGTTCTTCGATAAATTTCTTAACAATTGGTATCAGAGCCATGGTTGAGGGTTTGGGCTTCAAATGTATGCATATGCAGTGAAGGATTTATTTTGGCCCAATGGATAGAAAAATCTACGTAGTGAAAAGATTCGATGTGTGATAGTATGATAAGAATATGTTGCAGAATGAAGCCCAAAATATGCCCAAATCAATGAAGAAGATGTTAGATAAAAACTTAGTGAAATTTATTGGAAAAATCATCGTGAGAAGAGAACGGATCTGTTATGTAGGATTTGATTCTCAACATATTTCTATGTAAAAAAAAAAAGACGGATCTAGTCACATCTCATGTGGATCTATGAATTTGGCAATGACTAGAGCATAAACGATTCGATATTTCCTCAAGTCGATGGTTCGGGAAAGACGTGCATGGTTACAAGAGGAAAGATACTGTAAGTAAAATCATTACTACATTGAAGGAAGAGACATAACCAAAGCTATGGGAACCAACTTGCAAGTGTGTCCATTGAACAGAGTCCTTACAAGTGGTATGAGAGCCAAGTTCCGAAGTTAGCCAAAGTGGATGAATCCTCGGAATGCCGAACGAAGGTGGTGGGCCCCGGTAATATCACGATGGGATCCGTGGATGAGCTCGGTTAGACAGGCGGTGTGCTCCAGATTCTTCATGGACGTGTCCTGGTCCCAACACGGTGAAGAGGAGTTGACCTGGGATAGAGCAAGCTCTCGAGGCAGGTGGTGTTCCATGTAAGGTGTGTGCTTCCAACGCATTGGAGCGGAGAATCCTGGTTGGTAGAGAGTGGACAGATGGACAATCATTGGAGGGGAGGCTTGATGGTCCTTTGTTCGAGGGGAGGATTGTTGGGTATACGACCAAAGTCCCACATTGACTAGAAGTGGGGAGGATCATGGGTATATAAGGATGGACAAATATCTCCATTGGTATGAGGCCTTTTGGGGTAAGTCCAAAGGAAAATCCATGAGGGCTTAGGTCCAAAGTGGACAATATCATACCATTGTGGAGATATGTGGTGTCCAGAGTCCTTACACTAGAAAATCAAAGAAGTGAACCTGTACATAAAATATATCACAATAAAAATCTACTCTACTAAATCCAAAGGAATCAAGTTGTCAGTAAAGACGTACCTCACCTTACTTGAACAGTAAGGTATTGTTATGAAGCCAGCTCACAAAAAGATAGAAAAGATAGATCAATGTCTTAGAATTTAGCCTCTTCGAGGGGGAAACCTCCTTTACATCACACAAATGAACAATTCTTTGATGATACAAATGAATAAACCTCCCTTCTATATATAGGACTCTAAGGGGTCACAATATAATCAAGCCGAAATAACAATAATAACATAAGGGCACAACAATAACAATAGTGGGTTTCTATGGGGCACACTAATAAAAATATGGGGACAATAGGGGCACAATAATAACAATAAGGGCTATAATGACAATAGTAATGGGGCAATCACTAGTATTATAGGGACCTAAAAGGTATTCTCAATACGTCGTCGCCATAATCTAGGAAAAACCCTTAAAATCTGAACTGGGATGAGCATGAAGGCCAACAGAAATTGTGGAAGGAGAAATGAAAATCTCTCGCACCTAATTGGTAAAGGATACCTTGAAGGTGCTTACTCTCACATGAATGCTTGTAGAATCATAGTGCCTAAAAAACCCCAATTCTCTGAGAGCCAAACCTTAACCTGCGTGAGCAAAATCATTGACAACTTTGAGGTTTGGGGAGGGAGTCAATTAGCTAATTCATTTCTGGGGAATGAGCACTGTAGTTCCACATTTGATACAAATGGACGATGGATGTGATTCCATATGGCCCCGTGATCATCGCGTATCACAGAGGTACTAAGGACTTAATTAACTGATAAATCTCAACTTGCATATAAATGCTAAAGATACTATTTGTGTGGCGATGTAACATTTCCTTGGGGAGAGTGTTAGTGTGCCTTAACTCATTCTTTTAAATAAGCATTTAATAACCATCAATTAAACCTATAACCATGTAAGTAAATATCTTTATGCACTAGCTTAATGATTTTTTCTTCCCTGGGGAAAATCACAATTTCCTATTAATTGAGAAAATTACATATTATAGATGCTTGGAAGGCATATGCAGTAAGTTGGGCCATAGCCATCAAAAAAAAATCTGTACAAAATTAACTGTAAGGGGTATACTGTGACTGTTCATGAAAAGGATATATACAATATATATAAGTCGAGTACTGATAGAAATCACAATGAAAACTATAAATTTGGGCCAATCGGCCTACTGATATAACTGATCAATTTAAGGTGGTGGTAGCATTGAAAATGATTTGCATCCTACTTCTCTTGTATTAGCCATTATGCCCTGGGCTGAACCGTGGCATCCTTGGATAACTGATCGGAAGCCTGATTGCGTTCCCTGTAAATGTGTTAACAAGAAATATAATCAAAATGAGATTTTAAAAGCATGGCTTCATCAAATATATTCCTGAGAGATTGCACATCACATGCATGTGTATTATTGAACCAGTTTATGATCATTTTAGAATCCCCAAATATCTGAATTTTTTTGAAATCGTATGCTAGTGCAAAGTGGAGAAAATGTCTAAGGGTGATGAGTTCAACAAAATTATTATTTCCAATCCCCAAGCTCATCTGGATTCGGTAAGCATGACTATCATATTTGTGCAATAAAATACCCCCCCGCCACCCCACCCCAACAACCATTCTCTTGAGAAGCACCATCAACATATGCCCATGAATGATTTTGGTTTATGACCTTAGGTGTCACAATGCGGGCAGGAGGAGTGGGATCATCTTCTGGAATTTCATGATAGGAATTAATGATCTAGGTAATAGGAAATGGTCAACAAGTAACTCTGTCTCTAAAGATGATACCATTTCTATTCAACCAGATGCTCCAACATATAATCAAAGGGAGACAATGATTTTTTCTGGTTCGTGGACCCCTCCCTCCAATGATTCGAAGCCTCCAATGCATTTTTACTATGCTATCTGATAGTAATGGATAATGAAGAAAGTACTTGCTCCCATATATTGATCACTGTGGGGAAATAGAGAAAGAGATGATAATTGGTTTCTTTAGCTTAGTGACATAGAGCACACCAAGTGGGGCCATAAAAGGATCTTTTCATCAGATTACCCCTAGTAGGTTTCTTGTTCATTAAAACATTCCACATAAATATTTTGGTGTGAGGGGGGAGGGGGGGCTTTGAGATTCCAAAGAGCATGCCACCAATCTATGAGCACAAGTGGCATGTGTGTGGCACGAATAATAGGATATCCCTCTTTAGGTGTATATTCTCCATGCCCAGTTGGAGCCCAAATGAGTTCGTCATCACCCTCCATAATGCGAACATGTGATTCAGTCAATGCAAATATATATCCAGCCCAAGCATGGTGCCATTAGATTGGGATACCCAAATGAACAACAGATTTCCATGCTTGTGAAAATATGGTTGTGTTCTCCAAAGCAACAATATTGGAAATCATATGAATACCTCCATTCTTAAGGAAGTTAATAAGTTCAGGAGGATGTCAGTACATGTTTCCACAACCAATCCTGGGATCCATGCCAATACACACATATGTGCCAGCTCTAATGCACCATGTAAAGCCATTTATGATAGTGGGAAGGGTATGTAGAACAACTTTCCAGATCGTAGATATACTTGTTCTTTTCCATGTAGGGAGGTGAATCCATTCGATATTCTGTAAGGGCCATATGTATTTGTAGTGTACAACTTGAGTCTAGAGGCCTTGAGATTTAACTATAAGCCATCCCATATTTGCAGCAAGAGCATGGGTGAAAGAAGGTAAGTCTTTCAAACCATAGCCACCCCACTTCCTGGGTAGTGCAATGTTGCAGCATCCCACTCAAGTAAATGGCTTCCCTTCCTTGTATCCATTCCAAAGGAATCTGCAACATATTTTTTGTATCTGTGAAAGGATTCCTTTGGGTATCCAAGCCAAATACCACCAATACACCGGAGTTACCTCCATGTCTGATTTAATTAGAACTAATCATCTTGCTTTGGATAAAAACTTATGGTTCCATTTGTGTAATCCCTTTTCAACCTTGCGCACAAGACAAAGCCAGTCCGAAATTTTATAACAATGTGGCTCGATTTGAAAACCAAGATATTTGAGCCCATCTTCCAATTGTTGTCTTAGGAATGAAAATTTCTAAAGTGCAATCCAAATTTCCTGTGGTGAGGAAGCTGAGAAGGAGATAGTGTATTTAACCCTATTAGACTCCATACCAGTAGCTACTGAGAAGAGCATCAAAATATCATAGAGCAGAGAAATCCTGAATTCCTCAATCGAGGAAGATGAGCACATCATCCACAAAAATAAGGGATATAGTACAATGATCAGTTATCTTCAGACCCAGTAATTGCCCCTCCCTTCTAGCCTATAATATTGATCTACTGAGACCATCAATAACAAGGAGAAACATGAGTTGGGAGAGAGGGAAACCTTATCTAAGTCCATGCTTAGCATGAAAGGAGTTGGAGGCTGAACCATTAACAAGAACATTGAAGGACACACTAGTAATGAAGCACATGATCCATTGGATGAATGAGAGGGGGAAGCCTAAATGAGTGAGCATCATCCTTAGGTATAGCTAACTAACCCGATCAAATTCCTTAGAGAGGTTGATCTTGAGGATGAATCCTTTTCACTACTTCATCCTAATGGAGTGGAGGGCTTCCTCGGAAGTACTTATAGCCTCATGTATTTGTCTATTATGCAAGAATGCAAATTTCTCCGACGAGATGTGGGTATATAGGATGGGATTAAGATGGTTGGAAGTAATCTTGTCGGTAATCTTGTAGAGGTAGTTCTAGAGGGAAATAGGCCTAAAATCATTGAATGAGTGTGGGAAATCCACTTTAGAAATGAGGGCAATGAAAGTAGAATTGATGGCCTCATACATGCACCTGATTAACCTACAATCATTGACAACCTTGAGGAGATCTTGTCTGATAGTCTCAAAAAGGGCTATATACAATTCAATAGACCATCCATCTGGGCCAACATTTTATCCCTTTTGAACCATTTAAGTGTTCTTTCTAGTTAAGCCATGGAAGCAGGTTTAATAAGATCATCTCACTCATCTTCGTCAAGAAAGAGAGGGTAAATCCTGACAATTTGAACTATTTCTGCAAGTGTGATGCCGGGAGGAGCATTGAAGAGATGTCAGAAGTGTGAGATGCCTAGATGTTCTAGTTGGTGAAAGGAATGGGCAAATTGGCCATCCTCGGTGAGCATATTCCAAATAATGTTGGTGGCCCTTATCCCCTTCGCATATAATTATGAAAAAATTTGGTATTATCATCCCCAGCCTGTAACCAAATAACTCGACTCCTAAGGCGCAAGGTCTCCTCATGATCTTTAATTTTTTTCAATCTATGAGTCTCTAGATTAGTGAGAATATTTTTAGATTCATCATATTAAACCTCGACCCCGTTCATCCAAAAGATCAACCAGCTTGTTTTCAATGTTCCTAAGAGTCTATTCTTCCCAATCTCTCTGGTCTTTAGCCCATTTGATAGATAAACTCTTTATCTCAAGGAGATTGTAGCAGAAGCTTTCTGTTATGGATCTCCCCTGAGAAGGTGGATGTGCATGCTAGTAATCATTGACTAATTTGATGTAATCAGGGTCCATCAACCAAGTAGAATTCAATTTAAAAGGGGCTCTAGGCTTTGGGAAGAGACCCAACAATTCTAGGAAAATATGAGTGATCAGAGATGCCACCAGATCCCACCCACTATCAATAATTTGACAAGACTCTTACCAAGTGTTCCTTGATTAAGAATCAGCCCAACCACTTTGGGAGATATGTGATGAGCCCCAAAAATGGATAATTATTTGGGCTCATTCAACCCCCTAATTCAACTTAATCCACCATTGTCATTAGTTTATTACATGTTTCTGATTATATTTATGCTAATAGAGTGAATTGGGTTAGTCGTTATGCCAACAAGTCTAATGTGTGCTTTGTGTAGCCTTTTTGGTCAACTTGGAGACAAAATTGAAGGTTTTAATGAGCACTTGGCAGCCAAATTCGTGGGAGAACAAGGGAGAGGATTTGTAGGAAGGTGTCCCCTTCATTTATGGGCCCTTACCTCGAATTCTCCACCATCAGCACGGAGTTCAAGGGCCACCAAATCAATCAGCACAAGGGCAGCCAATCAAGTGAAGTAGGACTGCTGTTAACTACAAGTCTTGGGCGGCCGAGTCCCTAAAGTTTAGGAGGACTGTTGGGGTCCTCAATTTGTATAAATTGGAGGCCTTAGGACCTCATTTCAGTTAGTCATTTTGGTTAGCTAGTTGTTAGTCATTTTGTAGCCAATGGTTAGTCATTTTGTAGGCAGAAGTTAGCTAGTTTGTATTTCGATTTTTAGGAAATAGATTAGCTTTGCTTTCAGCTCATTTTCAAGTTCTCCTTGTGGACAATTTTGATGTAACTCTTCTTTTCTTGCTCAATAAAGATGAATCCAGCTTTGTACCAGCTCTAAATCTCTCTTAGGAGGCTGTAGCTCTTGGGGTTGGGTCCATCTCAACTGCCCAGTACCTCCTTTGTTTATATTTATGTGTTTTTGCTGCATTCTTAGAATAAAATCTGCCATTTAGATCTAAATCTTGTTTTGTTATTTAGGTTGCTTTTGATGATTAAAGTAGATTTTCATATTCAGATTGATTTGATAGGTTAATAACATAAAGGATCCTTGGAAAAAGGGCTCAAGCACCTCTGATCTCACCTCTCCCTCAGTGGGATCATGAGTTGGGACAAAGGTGACCTTGCTGCCCAACAAAAACACTAGTTTGCTTGTCCATGCAATCTTTGGTGTAATGTTTTCATTTGTAGGAGTTAATCATGCGTTCAGGCCTTTTGAAATGCTTCTTTGCTTAAGTGTTTTACATGGTTCTCTTTATGAATAACGTTGCTGTTCATTTGTTTCATTGACAGTTAGACTAGATTAGCTAAGATTTCGATTGTGTGCAGGACTTAGTTGATTCAGTTAAGTGTACACCGTGCAGGGCATCTCCAACTCTCTCTCATTCACCCAAGCTTCATCCAGGCTAGCTTCTCCATCTCCTAGTTAGGTTCCTTGTCTCACAACTGTCTTTCTGCCCACGTAACCCTACCTTATTGCTCCTCCATTGTCTTAGCCTTCTTTAAGTCAAGCCAGCTTTCCACACCCTCTCACCACTCCAACCATCAGTCCTTGCGTCATTTCAGGCCCCTACTCTGCCTCCCTATCCATTCATGCACCTTACCTCACTCACCCATCCTCCAAAATCCAATTTTTAAACATCCTGTAGAAAAATTACAGAACATCCTGTAGAAATCCTAAACATCCTGTAGAACCCCTGCAGACTTCCTGTAGAAGCTCATGAATGAGGTTTCTTGATAGCCAAACTCTGTGAAACTCTATGGAAGGGTGTTAGGGACCCCTTAGGCCCTCCCTGTACCATCCCTACCTTTTCCAAGCATTTCTCCTACTTGATCCTCCCCTGCATAGTGAAAAGCCAGTTAAAAGCACATGCATGATAATTCTAATAACTCAGTCAAAAATACAAAAAGATGTTTTCTTCAGCTACAGGCAGTGTAGAAACATGTATTTTACCTTCATAGAAGTAATGGCAAGAGTAGAAACCTAGAAAATCAAAGAAGTGCACCTGTACATACAATGTAGCGCAATTAAAATCTACTCTCTACTAAATCTGAAGGAATCAAGTTGTCAGCAAAGAGGCACCTCACCTTACTTGAATTGTAAGGTATTGTTATGAAACTTGCTCACAAAAAGGTAGAAAAGATAGATCAACGCCTTAGAATTTAGCCTCTTTGAGGGGGAAACCTCCTTTACATTACACAAATGAACAATTCCTAGATGATACAAACGACTAAACCTGCCTTCTATATATAGGAGTCTAAGGGGTCACAATATAGTCAAGTCAAAATAACAATAATAACAAAAGGGCACAACAATAACAATAATTGGTTTCTATGGGGCACACTAATAACAATATGGGGATGGTAGGGGCACAATCATAACAATAAGGGCTACAATGGCAATAGTAATGGAGGAATCACTAGTATTATAGGGACCTAACAGGTATGCTCAGTAGGTCGTCGCCATAATCTAGGAAATACCTTTCAAATCTGAACTAGGATGAGCACGAAGGCCAACAGAAAATGTGGAAGGAGAAATGAAAACCTCTCGCACCTAATTCAGAACACGTGAGGTCCATTCAGGGTTTTGTTGTAGGATGTGTTTCCATTACTTCCAAAACAATAATCTCTAAGAACATAATAGATTTAATCTAGGAAGTTCAGTGAAAATGCATTGTGTTGCAGACAACGAAGGGGAGCTTACCCAAGAATAATGGGTAAATGACACCCTGAAGGTGCTTAGTCTCACATGATTTCTTGAAGAATCATAGTGCCTGCAAAACCCCAGTTCTCTGAGAGCCAAACCTTAACCTACATGAGCATAATGATTGACAACATCGAGGTTTGGGGAGGGACTCGATTAGCTAATTCATTTCTGGGGAATGAGCACCATAGTTCCACATTTGACACAAATGGAGGGTGGATGTGATTCCAGATGGCCCACTGATCATCACGTATCATAGAGGTACTAAAGACTTAATTAACTCATAAATCTCAACTTGCATATAAATGCTAAAGAAACTATTTGTGTGGCAATGTAACATTTCTTTGGGGAGAGTGTTAGTGTGCCTTAACTCATCCTTTTAAGTAAGCATTTGATAACCATCAATTAAACCTGTAACCATGTAAGTAAATATATTTATGCATTGGTTTAATGATTTTTTTTCCCTCAGGGAAAAATCACAATTTTCTATTAATTGAGAAAATTACATGTTGTATATGCTTGGATGGCATATCCAGTAAGTTGGGCCGTAGCCATCAAAAAAATATGTCTGTACAAAATTAACCGCAAGGGATATACTATGAATGTTCATGAAAAGGATATATACAATATATATAAGCCAAGTACTGATAGAAATCATAATGAAAGTTGAAAATTAGGGCCTATCGGTCTGCTGATATAATTGATCAATGTAACGCTAGTGGTAGTATTGAAAATGATCTGCATCCTTCTTCTCTTGTATTAGCCATAATTCCCTGTGCTAAACTATGGCCTCCTTGGATAACTGGTCGGAAAGCTGATTTCATTCCCTGTAAATGTGTTGACAAGAAATATAGTCAAAATGAGATTTTAAAAGCATGGCTTCATCAAATATATTCCTGAGAGAGTGCACATGACATGCATATGTATTATTGAACTAGTTTATGATGATTTTAGAACCCCCAAATATCTGAAGTTGTTTGAAATCGTGTGCTAGTGAAAAGTGGAGAAAATGTCTAATGGTGATGAGTTCAACAAAATTATTAGTTCCAATCCCCAAGACCATTTGGATTCGGTGAACATGACTATCATATTTGTGAAATAAAATAGCCCCCACCCCCGCCCCCCAACCACAACCTTTCTCTTGAGAACCACCATCAAAATATGCCCAAGAATGTTTTTGGTTTATGACGTCAGGTGTCACAATGCGAGTAGGAGGAGTGGGGTCATCTTCTAGAATTTCATGATAGGCATTAATGATCTAAACAATAAGCAATGGCCAACAAACAACTCTATCTCTAAATATGATACCATTTCTATTCAACTAGATGGTCTAACATATAATCAGAGGGAGATAATTTTTTTTTCTGGTTCGTGGACCCCTCCCTCCAATGATTCCAAGACGCCAATCTATTTTGACCATGCTATCTTATAGTAATGGAAAATGAAGAAAGTACGTGCTCCCATATATTAATCATTGTGGGGAAATGGAGAAAGAGATGATCATTGGTTTCTTTAGCCTAGTGACATAGAGCACACCAAGTGGGGCCATAAAAGGATCTTTTCATCATATTGCCCCTGGTAGGTGTCTTTTTCATTAAAACATTCCACATAAATAGTCTGGTTTGGGGGGCTGTGGCGGCTCTAAGATTCCAAAGAGCACGCCACCAATCTATGAGCATAAGTGGCATGTGTGTGGCATGAATAATAGGATATCCCTCTTTAGGTGTATATTCTCCATGCCTAGTTGGAGTCAAAATGAGTTCGTCATCACCCTCCTTAATGCGAACATGTGATTGAGTCAATTTAGATATATAGCCAACCCAAGCCTGGTGCCATTGGTTGGGATACCCAAATGAACAACAAATTTCCATGCTTATGAAAATATGGTTGTGTTCTCCAAATCAACAATGTTGGCAATCATATGAATACCTCCTTCTTAAGGAAGTTAATAAGTTCAGGAGGAAGTCAGTACATGTTGCCACAACTAGTCCAGGGATCCATGCCAATATGCACATATGTGACAGCTCTAATGCACCATGTAAGGCCATTTATAATAGTGGGAAGGGTATGTAGAACAACTTTCCAGATCGTAGATATACCTGTTCTTTTCCATGTAGGGAGGTGAATCCATTCCATATTTTGTAAGGGCAATATGTATTTGTAGTGTATCACTTGAGTCTAGAGGTTGTGAGAGTTAACTATAAGCCATCCTATCTTGGTAGCAGGAGCATGGGTGAAAGAAGGTAGGTCTTTCAAACCCTAGCCACCCCACTTCTTGGGTACTGCAATGTTGTAGCATCCCACCCAAGTATATGACTCCCCTTCCTTGTAACCATTCCAAAGGAATCTGGAACATATTTTTTGTATCCGTCAAAGGATTCCTTTGGGTATCCAAGTCAAAGACCACCAATACACTGGAGTTGCCTCCAAGTCTGATTTAATATGAACTAATTGTCCTACTCTAGATAAAAACCTATGGTTCCATTTGTGTAATCTCTTTTCAACCTTGGGCACAAGCCAAATCCAGTTTTAAATTTTATAACGATGTGGTTTGATTCGAAAACCAAGATATTTGAGCCCATCTTCCAATTGTTGTCTTAGGAATGAAATTTCTGAAGTGCAATCTAAATTTCTTGCGGTGAGCAAGCTCAAAAGGAGATAGTGTATTTAAACCTATTAGATTCCATACCCGTAGCTGCTGAGAAGAGCATCAAAATATCATAGAGTACAGAGAAATCTTGAATGCCTCCATTGAGGAAGATGATCACATCGTCCACAAAAAGAAGGGATATAGTACAATGATCAATTATCTTGAGACCCAGTAATTGCCCCTCCCTTCTAGCCTGTAATATTGATCTACTCAAACCTTCAATAACAAGGAGAAACACAAGTGGGGAGAGAGGGAAACCTTATCTGAGTCTGTGCTTAGCATGAAAGTAGTTGGAGGCTGAACCATTAACAAGAACACTGAAGGACACACTAGTAATGCAGCACATGATCCATTGGATGAAAGAGAGGGGAAGCCTAAATGAGTGAGCATCATCCCTAAGTATAGCTAACTAACCCGATCAAATTCATTAGAAAGGTTGATCTTAAGGATGGCTCCTTTTAGCTACTTCATCTTAATGGAGTGTAGGGCCTCCTCGGCAGTACCTATAGCCTCATGTATTTGTCTATTATGCGAGAATGAAAATTTCTCAAGCGAGATCTGGGTAGATAGGATGGGATTAATATGGTTAAAAATAATCTTGGCGATAATTTTGTAGAGGCAGTTGTAGAGGGAAATAGGCCTAAAATCATTGAATGAGTGTGGGGAGTCCACTTTAGAAATGAGGGCAATGAAATTAGAATTGATAACCTCATACATGCACCTGATTAACTTGTAATCCTCGATAATCTTGAGGATATCTTGTTTGATGTTCTCAAAAAAGGATATATAAAATTCAATAGACCATCCATTTGGGCTAGGGATTTTATCCCTTTTGAACCATTTAAGTGTGCTTTCTAGTTCTCCCATGGAAATAGGTTTAATAAGATCATTTTACTAATCTTGGTCAACAAAGAGAGAGACAAAACCGACAATTTGAACTATTTTTGCAAGTGTGGCCCCAGGAGGAGCCTTCAAGAGATGTTGGAAGTGTGAGATGCGTAGATGTGCTAGTGGGTCAAAGGAATGGGTGAATTGGCCATCCTCGGTGGGCATCTTCCAAATATTGTTGGTGGCCCTTATCTCGTTCACATAATTATGAAAAAATTTGGTATTATCATCCCCAGCCTATAACCAAATAACTCGACTCCTAAGGCACCAGGTCTCCTCATGATCTTTAAAATTTTTGAATCTTTAAGTCTCTAGATCAGTGAGAATGTTTTTAGCTTCATCAGATGTGAATCCTCGACCCTATTCATCCAAAAGATCAGCCAGCGTTTTTTCAATGTTTTTAAGAGTCTATTCTTCCTGATCTCTCTTGTCTTTAGCCCATTTGATAGATAAACTCTTTGTTAGAAATAATACTAGGGGGAGGGGGGTGAATCCGTATTATCAAATTCTTTTTCAATTTATACAATGATTTGCAGATCTGACTACTGAAACTTGCATATACCTTCCAGACTTATAATTTAATTTATTCTTCAGATGTTGATCATTAATCTGTGCGTTAGAACCATATAACAGTAAGCGGGAACAGAAAAGTAGAGCAGATAGCCACACAAAAGAACAAAATATATAAGGTGGAAACCCAATGTGGGTGAAAACCACCTGCTGCAATATCTCTCTATCTTCTTTCAATTAGAAACTTCTTTTTACAATGATTTTGTACTGGTGCAATCTTATACCAGCACGCAGGCTTCAGCCTGTAGAAGGCTACAACCTTCTCTCGTTCTCCAGACTCTCCTGGAAGGGAGCTACGACCCCCTTAGCTCTTGTACTAGCTGAGGTACTAGTACATAGGTGCTGACCTACAGAAGACTTCTCTTTAAGGACAACGTTTCATAAATTTTCAAACTGGATCCATGAACATCAATCAAACAACAAACAGATCTGCAATCACCCAACTTCCTTGTACAAATACTGAGTCAATCAATAACTTCTCATAACATAGTATCGGTAACCAGAAACCAATTCAGAACCCTAAACACTGCAGTAACAGACAAAAGCAACTAAAACATATTTCAAGAAAAGTCCACAACTTCACCCATAGAAACCTGCGGGTATTTGCGCCTCTGCTTTGTCCAACCTGCGTGTATCCACACCTCTTCTGTGACCAACCTGTGGGTACCCGCACCTCTGCTGTGACCAACCTACATATATCTGCACCTGCACTGTGTCGAGCCTGCGGGTATCCGCGCCTGCACTGTGTCAAACCTACGGGTATAGATAATTTATCAGACTTCAATTATACCCCAGTTTATCAGATTTGCAGATCTGATCATGCGCCAAAGAGATCTTGAACCCTCAGCAGATCCGTCTTGTAATGCTCAGGTTTCTCCTTGATTCAGGTCTAGCTATAGCTCACCAACCGATCACAGAATTTCAGATCTTGCTCTTCTTAAGATATTCAACCCAGCGGTGCCCAAGCCAAATGATCTCCTTTCCTTTTTATATTCTAGGCCTTACTAAAACCATGTTCCAAAACCATAGAGATCCAATACTAGGGACCCAATACCTGGGTTCAATACTTTAGATGCAAAACCATGGGAGAAAACCATAGGATCAAAAATGTCGGACTAAATACCGTGGACCGACCGTAAGATTTCCCACGTCCGTGCTTTTCTCTACATGAAAGTGGATGTACTTTACATCCGCACTTTTTGTTCGGAGCACCTGCATACATGTCTGCAACTTTTGTTTGGCGCACTTGCGTATGTCCGCGGCTTTGTGAACAGGAACCTGCAAGTATCTTATTTTCTACTATTTTGAGAGCCTGAACTTGTGATCTAATATTCAAGTGAGTTTCCATCAAGGACAACACTTATGTCATCAAGCCACCTGTGCCATAATGCCAATAATCTCCCCCTTTCGACTTGATGGCAACCACCACACCAAGTCGCTCTCCCCCTTTGAAATCAAGGGAAAAGGGTGGAACAAGTTATTTTCTTTCTTGGTATATCTTTTGCTATCCATACTCCCCCTGAGTACATGTTGAAGTTTCTGATTGAGCTCCCCCCTTGTACATGCCAAGATGTACCAATCCGTCCATGCTCCCCTTGAGCACATGCAAGATCTTTATAACAAAGACGAGCACTCTATTCAAAACCATGATAGTCACTCACCACTATCATAAAGCATATATGATCTACACCATGAGCATCAAGATCCAGTAAAATGTATCATTAATCATCATTACAAAAGACTTCTAACCATAATTCCAACAATGCATTATTTGAAGTACATGCTCCCCCTCAGCCTGTGCCAACCATCACATACCATGACCGAACCATTTCCTGAGACTGTTTTGCTGCCTTTTTTCTTCTGAGCTCTATAGACGCGACTCTGCAGCCTCTAGATCACGTATATACGTGACTTATCTTTATTATATTAGCGTATGCAAGATGGAATACTGAAGGTCTTCACTTTTAGTTTCCCCTATGTCTGTTATGTCAGCCAACTGAGTTATGTCACATCTTTCTATCTCTAATTCTGTCTTCTTCAATACCTGGAATTGTGATGATGTATAATCCTCTTGCTTTGGAGTTTGAATCTTTCTCCTGCATTCCCTAGCTTTATGTCCAAATTTGTTACATGCATAACATCTTACATGTTTCATGTTCCTTCTATTGCAATCAATTGCTTTGTAACCAAACATATTGCAAGCAAAACAATATCCTTTGAAGTACCTGGAATGTAATGATCTTGTGTGACAGTCTTGAATCATTATACTTCTGCATCTGGCTGCAACATGTCCAAGATTATGACATACATAACATCCAATATTATTCAATGGAGGAAATAATCATCTATCACATCCACAGTTAGGAGTAAAGGATTTTCTTTGAGGAATTTCTTTCCTTGGTTGTTCTTAGAATTCTTATTAGAGTTCCTTACCTCACCTTGTGAGCTAGATTCACCTTCAACAAATTCATAAAAGCCAAGACCAGTTTTGATAGTAGGGGATCTTTGACTACCAAGAATGTCATCCAAAATCTTAGTACTATCTTGAAACCGTAACAGTTTATCCTTTTCTTCTAATTTACTTTTTAAGATATTTACCTCAACCTGATGTTGTTCTTCCTTTTCCAGATATTGCTTCCTTATGTTTTCTTCATCTTTTATTCCTTCTTCCACTTGTTGTCTTAATTCGATCACTTCATGTTCTTGTTCTTCAAGAGCTTATCTATTCTGCTTCTTTGATTTTTCAAGATCTTCTTTTAGAGAGAGAATCTTCGATTCAAGTCTCTAAATTGTTATGCTCTGATCTTTTGCTACATCTTGTAATTGCTCCCTTACTCTTGTTACTGACTCCAATTGTTCCTCTAATCTAGTAACTTCTTCTGTTTCTACATCCTTATTTTCATATGCCATGAGACTTCTAATGTCTTCACCACTATTGAATGAGTCATTACTTTTAACATGGGTATAGTAGCTTCTATTACCTTCTTCAGACATATTTCCTTTGTTATGAGGGCATCTAGCAGTGTAGTGACCAACTCTACCACATGAAAAGCATTTGAAAGGTAGCTTACCTTTGAACTTTCCAGTTCCTTGTTCAAGATTCTTGATAAAATTTACCTCATCTTCTCCTTTTGAAACGTATCCTGATTCATTTGCTGATACTTCGAATGCAGCTTCTCTCATATCTGATGGTCCTTCTTTTCTCGTCCCATAAGCAATTAAGATTCCGTGAAGCTATGTCATAGTGATTTTTTGCAGATCCTCCTTTTCTTCTATGGCAGACACTTTGGAATCAAATTTAGCAGACAGGGATCTCAAAACCTTTTCAACTAAGACAACTTCCTTAAATTATTCACCCAGATTCCTCATACAATTGACAATCTCATCTATATGCAGGAAGTAATTAGCTATGCTTTCATTACTATGCATCTTAAGATTTTCATATCGGATTCTGAGAGTTTGAAGCTTTGCTCTTTTTACCTGTTCATCTCCTTCGTAGTTAGAATGATTTTGTCCCATATTTCTTTGGCTGATTTGAAATGCATGACCTTCATAAATTCTGATTGTGACAAACTTCCCAATAAGACAGTAACAGCTTTGGCATTGAGTACATATTGCTTTCTCTCTACTGTATATTTAGGAATTGTTGACGGATATGTGTATCCTCCTTCCACGATTCCCCAAACATCCATTCCAAGTGATTGTAGATATGTTGTGGTTCTTATCTTCCAGTGGGAAAAGTTGCTCCCATCAAAGATTGGTGGCTTGATGGATGCCTTTCTTTCTTGATTAGCCATTCTGATGGATCTTTCCTTCAAGTGATCAAGATTCTTCTAAAGGACCTGCTCTGATACCGATTGTTGGAAATAATACTGAGAGGGGGGGGGTGAATAAATATTATCAAATTATTTTTCAATTTATACAAAAATTTGCAAATTTGACTAACGAAACTTGCATATACCTTCCAGACTTATAATTTAATTTATTCTTCAGATGTTGATCATTAATCTGTGTGTCAGAACCATTTAACAGTAAGCAGGAATAGAAAAGTGGAGCAGAAAACCACACAAAAGAACACAAGATATAAGGTGGAAACCCAATGTGAGTGAAAACCACCTGCTGCAATATGTCTCTATCTTCTTTCAATTAGAAACTTCTTTTTACAATGATTCTGTACTGGTGCAGTCTTATACCAGCACGCAGGCTTAAACCTGCAGAAGGCTACAACCTTCTCTCGTTCTCCAGACTCTCTTGGAAGGGAGGTACAACCCCCTTAGCTCTTGTACTAACTGAGATACTAGTACATAGGTGTTGACCTATAGAAGACTTCTCTTTAAGGACCACGTTTCATAAATTTTCAGACTGGATCCATGAACATCAATCAAACAAAAAAAAGATCTGCAATCACCCAACTTCCTTGTACAAATACTGAATCAATCAATAACTTCTCAGAACATAGTACCAGTAACCAGACACCAATTCAGAACCCTGAACACTGCAGTAACAAACAAAAGAAACTAAAACATATTTCAAGAAAAGTCTGCAACTTCACCCATAGAAACCTGCGGGTATCCGCGCCTTCACTGTGTCCAACCTACGTGTATCCGCACCTCTTCTGTGACCAACCTGTGGGTATATGCACCTCTGCTGTGACCAACCTACGTATATCCGCGCCTGTGCTGTGTCGAGCCTGCGAGTATCTGCGCCTATGCTGTGTCAAACATGCAGGTATAGATAATTTATCAGACTTCAATTATACCCCAGTTTATCATATTTGCAGATCTGATGATGCACCAAAGAGATCTTGACCCCTCAGCTGATCCGTATTGTAATGCTCAGGTTTCTCCTTGATTCAGGTCCAGCTATAACTCACCAACCGATCACAGAATTTCAGATCTTGCTCTTCTTAAGATATTCAACCCAGTAGTGCCCAAGCCAAATGATCTTCTTTCCTTTTTATAGTCTAGGCCTTACTCAAACCATGGTCCAAAACCATAGAGATCCAATACTAGGGACCCAATACTTGGGTTCAATACTTTAGATGCAAAACCACGGACCAAAACCATAGGATCAAAAATGTTGGACGAAATACCATGGAACAACCATAAGATTTCCCATGTGCATGCTTTTCTCTGCATGAGAGTGTGTGTACTTTACGTCTGCACTTTTTGTTCGAAGAACCTGCGTACATGTGTGTATCTTTTGTTCGGCGCACCTGCGTATGTCCATGGCTTTGTGAACAACAACCTGTGGGTATCTTAATTTCTACTATTTTGAGAGCCTGAACTTGTGATCTGCTATTTGAGTGAGTTGCCATTGGGGACAACACTTATGTCATCGAGCCACCTATGCCATAATGCCAACACTGCTTATCTCAAGGAGATTGTGGTAGAACCCTTCTACTATGGATCTCCGCTAAGAAGGTGGATGTGCACACGAGTAATCATTGACCAATTTGATGTAATCAAGGTCCATCAACCAAGTAGATTTGAATTTAAAAGGGGCTCTAGGCATCAGGAAGGTACCTAACAATTCTAGGAAAATATGAGAGTGATCAAAGATGCCACTAGATCCCACCCACTTTCGATAATTTGACAAGGGTCTTACCATGTGTTCCTTGATTAAGAATCAATCCAATCACTTTGCCAAAGATGCATCTTCAGTTCTTCTGTTGCACCAGGTAGGTTGTATATTATTCATAAGGATATATATCAATTGGTGATGCTTTAGAAGTTGTTCCATGGTGTCCGATAGGGGGTCCAGTTGTGCATTGCATCCCCAAGATTCTGCATGTCCGCTAGAGAAATTCAGGTCCCCACCTAGAATAAGATTGTCTAAATTAGCCAAAGATAAATTAAGAATATGATTTCGAAATTCATCTATGTTAAGACAGGGAGCGTAAATATTGATAATTCTGAAGTCCATGGCCAGCTCCAAGGAATAAATGTCCATGCCAATTAATCCAGCACCACCCCCATGTTGAGCCAATCTTGATAGTGCAAGGATTGATACCCAGTGCAATACCACCAAAACTTCCAATGACATCAAGTGCATGAAAAATCCAACATGGCTTCAGGGATTACATGACAGATATGACCTGATAAGCCATGCCTAAGGTCTCTGAGAGCTAGATTTTTAGCAAGGCTAGCCAACCCTCTACAATTAAAGGAGATCCACTTCATGGGTGAGATTGGGGGAGGGTATTCGATGCTCTAAGAATGATTTCAAGTGTAGATTGCTTGCCATGAGCCACATCCACCCCAACCTAGATAATAGCTTTAGAAATATAGGAGTGCCGACCCCTAGGGAGCTTGGTGATTTTAGGAGGGGAGATCAAACCAATCCTAACATGCTCAGGAGGGTGTGACACCTGAGAGCAAATATTGTAGGAGTGTGAGTGTCTAGTGGAGGTTGAAAGCTCTGGAGAAGGAGATGAGACTGTCAAACCAAGAATAGAGGGCAGGGTGGTCGAGTAGGATGGACAGTGAAGGTTCAGAGGGCAGGTAATAGGGGAGGATGAGATGCATGAAGTGGATGCTAAAGCAACATGCAAGTGATGTGCAAAACTAGATAGAGAAATAGTAGATACAAAGTAGAGGGGAGGAGGAGTACCCGATGAGCGAGTGACTACAACAGCAACCCGGGACCTTGTTATAGGCAGGGAGGGATACTAGGGACACATCGATGATGGTATCTTAGCAGATCAGAAAGTTGTTGTCTTCGAACCTTGTGACTGAGGAGTCTAGCCTTTGGGAGATGAAGGTGCTGTAGGAATGACATCAACCATGACTTTGGAGGGGGAGGCGACGAAGATAACTAGAGTGCACTCTTTATAGAGATGACCAACCTTGTGACACCTTCTTCATCTGAATGGAACCGCCTCATAATCGAGGATTTGGATGCAAGTGAATCTTCTCGAATGTGGCGTAATCTACTCTCCAAACCCTCTCTACTGTCGAGGTGCAACAATATGCGAGCGATCGATTTTGTTGCCGGAAGTAATATATGACTTGTCATAGTCCAAGAAAGTGCCCACTATGTTCCCAATTTGGTTGAAGATGTCCTTAAACCAAAAGTGGAGGGGAAGGCCTCATAGTTTGACCCAAAGTAGTCATGCACCCAATTGTTCCCGGTCAAGTCTGAAATAACAAGTTCCATCTCTTAAGCAACACAGGGGCTAGCTCGATGTGCCAGTACCACGAGATAACCCATGAGGTGTAGTCCTCCCTTTGAAATCTAATTGAGAACCATCCCCGAGCTAGGGTAGTAATAATCAGGAGCTCCTTGAGAATATTTCCCCAAATTTCCATGACGCAGAGGTGTAGAGAGGCAAAAATGTACACTATTCTTCTAACTCTACCCACCAAAACCTTATTTTTTATATCCACAACATCCCGCATTTGCACACCTTCACTGAAGCAGAGGGACAGATCCTTACGGGAAGCTTTGACGCACTTCAATTTCTTATATTTTCCGGAGTGGGGTACTGTTGGGTGGTCTTGAAGGGGATCCTATGAACCTGTGTTATCCTTCTGAGAATGATGGTTACAGGTCCGAGGGTTCACAACTAGAATGTCAAAACAACCAGACAAAGAGGTTGATAGTCCGGCCTTTGCAGACGTATGCGGAAGTGGGGGCGAATGTGGTGTTAGCGGGAGGAAATTTGTTGTTGATACAAACCCCATCGACGAGGGGAGGGCAGAGGGGGATGAAAAATGTGATGGATCGGAGGCAGTGAATCGAAATATGGGGAGGGTGGGATGAGGATGCAAGTAGGTGTAGTTTTAGCGGAGAAAGGGGATGAGAGTAAGTCCAGTAGATGTGATAAAGAGTGAAGAACGACAAACTGGACACAGATGGACCAGGATCAAAACATGTATGCGGCAATCTCGACTGCAACATAAAAGGTGTTCCAAGGGACCTAGTAATTGACACCTCCGAAAAAGTGCTAGGTTTAGACCAGATGGATTCGTAGGGATTTGGATCCATCGAATAATCGACAACGTCCTCATCCATTGCCGACATTCTGCCATCAATCCCGGGGACAACAAGAACGAAATGTGGAACAAAATTGATAGCGATATGAGAATAGATGCCCAACAAACTTTGATGGTGAAAATTCCAACGCAGTAGGGGAGAAGGGGTTGTGCCGCAACAAAGCCTGTGGTAAATGTGAAACCCTAGATGTGCTCCTTCAGAGATTCAGATAGTAGCACGTATTTTTTCAAGGATATATTTTCATTGGTTTAACGATGCTAACAGCGAAGAAATCTTATTCTTTTATAGTAATGATCTCTAAAACATATCTATAGAATCATCTTTAGGTGTATATATTGATTCACTCGTTTAATGATGCTCACAATAAAGAAACATTATTTTTTTATGTGGATAATTTATGAGTAAGTGTGTTCAAGTTACAATAATGATCTCTAAAACATCTCTATAGAATCATCTTTAGGTGTATCTATTGATTAAGTTAACATTTTTACTAAGCTACCAACCATGGTGTTCCATCTCCATTTTATGAATTTCAAATTAATAGAATAAAGCTAATGAGGAGATTAAATAATATTAATAAAAATATGATAATAAGGGGAAAGAAAGGTAGAATCCTAATAAGAAATAATTTTTATTCTGCAGCTCTACAACTCAATATAAAGGAGATGTATGTAATGTAAGTAAGTTAGTAGTTTGATAAAATATTAACTTTATTTATACAAGATCACAATTATAATGTTTCATTTTTGATATAAAGAAAACTAAAATTTTAATTAATTTAACCACTTATTATTGTTTACATAATCAATATACATACCTAAAAATGATTCTATAAAAAAGTCCTAGATAATTAGTTATGAAAAATTGCTTATTATGTTTATCGAGTAAAATTATGTTAAAATGTTAAATTTCTCACTTAAATTAACAAATAAATTAATCAAATTAAATAATAAAACCCTATCAATACTATTTTCAAACCTCAATCTTATTTATATTAGACCTTATAATTCTACCAGTTTTATTATCATTTCAAAATAATTATTTTAATAAAAATATTTTGATTAAATTGCATTAAATAATGTTTTGCCCTTATCTAATCATATACAATATAGATGTTCATAATTTTATAAAATATAGATGTTCACACTCTGATTATCTGATGCATGAATAAATGGATGGACATTCCACTTGATTGGTAAATTATATTGATAACAACTAAAATAGAAGCTAGTTTGATGTGGACAAGCTAGTTTAAAAATAAAACCTAGTTGCTTCATTGCGATATTTTCACTGTATCTTTGTTTCACCAAATTTATACAGTACATAGTTTATGTTTATTAATACTCCAAAAACAATATAACATACCAAATCAACACTCACCGTTAACATCATCAATACTTAAAACGACTTGCTTAATGATGCAAGTTATCTGTGAATATATGTACATCACATCTGTAATCAATTTTTATTGCTTTTCACTGAATGCATAGTCTGGTCTCGAAATGTTTCTGGGGTGACATCATTTCCTAGAGATCTGGAGAAAAGTGATTCGAGTGATGAGTGACATGTCTGGGAGAGCCTTTGCAAAGTTAAAAAGGCTGAGGTTTGGTCAAAGGGAAGTAAGGTTGTAATTATAGTTATTTAATTTTAATTTGAATTTATATTATGATTCAAAAATATTGAAATTATTCATTTTAAAAAAATTTATATATTATTATTATTTTTTTTTAAATTTATAAATTTGAAAGGATGATCTAAAAATAATAAAAATTTAAATACACTAAATTTATTGATATTGCAGAATGTAAAAATTGTTAGTAAAATTTAATAACCTGAACAACCAGGAATTCCTATGGAAAGAGCCAACCGATCCCCTCGTTCATGACAACACACGATGCTCTTGCAACCATCCAAAACAATGCAATTAAGCAAAGGAACTTTGTAAATGTGTGAACCAGTACTGCATCCTTCTATAACCCAAAATTCCACATCATCTTTGGAATCCCAATGGATCTGAATCAGAAACCCCGTGGTAGAACAAAGCGACCAATTTGGAACAAGCCCTTCGAAGGCATCACGAGAAGACAGTAGATCTTTCCACTGTTTGCAGACAGCCCTCATTTTGCCCAGAACCCTAATGGGAAGCTTCGCTAAAATCATATGCAACAACACCTCTGGGAGCCTTTGCCAGATTTCTGCTTCCATGGCTAAAATATTTCTTTCTCGCGGCCAGAAAAGAAATCTCACTATTGGGGCTGCAGGCACTCTAGGCCCTCCACAGCTCTCCTCAGTGCGCTCCACTTTTAGGATCCAGCCCTCCCGCACGAGTTATATAAAACCATACAAGTCCACAAAACGATCCCCTGATATAACGGTCCGCCCGCTCTTTACGGCATAAATTATAAAAAGTAATCTAGCTTTATTTGTTTGGTGAAATAATCTTTGAAGTGTGAGCTGGATTTCTGGTCTCAACACCCGCGGTGGTTGATACTATGTCGTTATTGATAATTATTACTTTTATTTATTTATTTTTATATATTTTTAATGTAATGCTCATAGTAATTGATAATTGGATTATTTTTTTATTATTTTGGGACAGATTCCAATTGTTATTATTATTATAATGTTAATTAATAATAATAATAATAATTTTATTATTATTAGTTTGAATTATTTTATTATTAATTTTTTTTTTTTTAAGCTTGGTGGGATTAAATCTTTGTCATATCCAATATATCACCCAAATCTAGTAGGGAATTGAATAACTGACTTCACATCAAGGAGTGCCTTAAAAATTAGCTATTACCATATCAAATAAGACTCTCTCATTGAAATAAAGGAGTATGGTAGGATGGGAAGAAGTGCCCGCCTCTGAAGAGCGCCGGCAGAATTGAAACCCTGCAGAACCCTGAGCTCGGCTCGGCAAGCTAGCCTGCAACATCGACCATTACAAGGCAGATCAACAAAGGAGCTCTCACCTGATCCGCTCCATGCACAACTCGGGGGGGTTCGACCCCCCCTTCTTATACGCCTTTCATTTTCAGCAACATCCTTATGGAAACCCCCAACTTCCCTACCAGCTCTAGATTTGAGGGAATCAGCCATGAATCAGAGCCAAAAGGAACTGCATCAGCAGGGCACAATCCCAAGCAACACAGCGAGCAAGAATCGTCCCCATGCAAGCCCATCTCGAAGGAAATACCAAAACTAATCATTGAAGATCCATGGATAGATGAATATAGAGACCACATGAGAAAACACGCCCTGATCTGCAGATTCACGGGGGTTCAACTGAACTAAAAGGCTCTATGTTGGTGGATAAACTAGAAATGGAAACCCAAAGGGGATTTCGAGCTCTAGCTGGGATCGAGAAGCTTTTTCACCGTCATCTTCGCCCACAGGGAAGACTGAGATCGTATCTTTGAAGGAGGACCATGTTTCTACAACTCTGCTGGACTATACATCACGTACTGGAGGCCAAACTTCGCTTCAGAACAAGAGGATTTCAAAAAGGTTCCAGTATGGATTCGCCTTCACTCTATGCCTATGGATTACTGGAACAAGCGAATCTTGGAGGCCATAGGAAACAAGTTGGGAGTCTTCATCAAAGCCTCAGATCTAACATCACAAGGTAAGTACATGGCTTATGCTAGAATCTGTGTTTACTTGGATATTTCAGGACCCCTCCCAAGCCATATGGAGCTGATCCACAGAGGAGTGGATTGGAAGCAAAGCATTGATTATGAAAATATCCCATTCAAATTCCGAACCTGCCCAGCACGGACATCTCAGTCGGATGCGCTATCAATCAATCAAACCAAAGCTCAACAGGAACAAGGGGAAACTCCAGCACCTGGTTTCACCCCACTTCAAGAAATAATAAAGGGAAGAGAAGCAAAAAAGGCTCCAAAACAACCATCAACACTACCCCACCAATAAGACCCCACCCAGCAAAATAGCTTTGAAATTCTCGGCAATCTTGACTCAT